>BOPP01000021.1:5491436-5545309 GCA_017312745.1 Gryllus bimaculatus
AGAGAGAGATAATAAACTAGGCTAGGCTACAACCTGTCCTACCACCGTCGCTTATTTTAAATTTCGCTCGATGGTTTTCCATTTACATTTAAATATATTTATGGTTCTGTGGATAAGGATGATTATTCGTCAATAAATGTAGTAAGAATGCTCTTTTATTATCTTTCATATCGTATGTCGACGATATCGAACGGCTTTTATCACTAATTTATGAAGCGGTATGTGTTTCCTGGTTAAATTCTATCCCTTCTGTAAAGCACATTAATGGAAAATAGATCATCGATACACAATTCATTTCCTTGTGTAAATCATCATTGGTCCCTTTTACAATATGTTGGTCTAGAAAGTTGTTAATCTGCTTTAATAATTTTTAGTATATACTTGTATGACGAATTTCCAAGTTTAATTCATCTATAATTCTCTGGTTTACTTCCTACCTTTTAGGTTGTATTTAATTACTATAATAGTTGTATAACTTTGCTTTGGTCCATTCTTCTGGAATTGTTCAAGTCTCCAATAGGTATCATAAATTAGAAATTCTAATTTTTAATGAGGTATCAGCGTATTTATATAATTTAAGATTACTCTCACAAGCATTTTCGATATTTTGCGGTCTTTAGGAATCAACTAATTCATTGATTGTCAACGGCGGTTTACATTATAATATTTCATAGTTACTTCTCTTTCTGCTTCTTGCACATTTCAAAGTCGTACGCAAACCTTATAGTGAATCCAAAACCACTTTTCCTTTTAAGTTTAGTCTTCAGAAAATCCTTTGTGTCGCTTATTTAGATGCTCAAATTACCTTGTAAACCAGGGCATTGTCGCCCGGAAAACCGTTTTCTAATAATTACTAACAAATAGTTCCCACGATTTTTGGTGGGCTTTTCTGATATAGGCACCTTGGCGTAGTTGCTAATTTGTTAGATATGCCCTCCAGTTTTCTTTTGTGTTAGCTATGTTGTAACATTTTATTGTAAGTATTGATTCTTATCAATTTATGGCTTGAGCGATTTTGGTTAACTCCATATATTTAATCGTTTCGTCTTAATATTTTACACCATTAGTACGCGTAAGACGATCTATGTGAGCTGTTTTCTTTTATTATACTTTTTACATTAATTCCATTCTTCATCTCCATCACTTGTGATGGAATCTGCCTTTGAATACAAAAATACTTATTAATTATCATTATTATTATTATTATTATTATTATTTATTATTATTTATTATTATTTAGCAATAAAACCAATTGTGCATAAGAGCCTCCTGTCTCCCTGGAAGGAGCTGCATGTGCTGCTTTGGTTCGTTTGTTACAATCATTTTTCGTATTTGTTCCATCTTGAGATTAACTAAATAATTACTTAAATCACATTACACGAAAATATAGTAAAATAACAATTATTGCTAATTTTACTGATGCTGAATTAGATTTTTAAATTAATTAACTACTAAATTTACAAAATCATTGATTGAATTACAAGTAAACAATAAAATTACTGACATTTTGTGTCATTGTCAAACTTTTCATTATCTAACTAAAAATTCTCTAAATTCTCCTTCTTAATGAACTCTTCTCATCATTTTTTCCTGAAAATCTTTTGGGCTGCCGCTTGTGACATGTGAACCTCCACGATGACTGCCATGTGGGCAGCACGTCCATTCGTTGCCAGCAGCCTCCGCTTGAAGCAATCCTCCCATCGTTTGCCATTGTCTACGAAGATGATGCAAGCCTGTTCGTCGTGCCCAGTACTGTTAGAATGTTACGATCACCGTTGATCCTGTTGTCCTGATGAGACGGACCGCCGCATTCCATTTTTGACAGCTGCTTGTTCTCTATTGCTTCTTTTATCTTGGGCCGTTTCAAATACCCTTTTGTCCATATCTGAAACGCATTGTTGTATTCCATTGAACATTTTTCATTGTATAGACGACACCATTGTTGACTGTCATTCTTTCCACGAATGACTGCTTCGATGACTGCTCCATGCAGTTTGCCATAAATCCCAAGCAAAGTACGTCAGCAAAAAACGCCCTAGCAGTCCGCCGTCCGGTCGCCCAGCCAATTCTTTGCTTTGCGCAAGCACTCGAGTCGACCCGTAGCAGGCAGCGCTGTTCGGCGCATGGCGGCAGCCAATGAGGCATTAGATCAAACACGCGCGCTGTTTGCCGGCGGCCGCCGTCACCTACGAGCGCGACGCGGGCGGGGGCTCAGGCGACGCGACTGCCGCCTACTGCTGCAGCGCGCGCCGCGCCACACCCTGGGCGGAACAGGGTCAGAAAAACACGCGGAAGGGGCAAAGGAGTTTTCTACGATCGGTAAGTTTATTTATTTATATCATTTGAAGACTTTGCATAAGTAGGTAAATTTAAAAAAAATTATTTACGTTTTGAACATTTAAAAACGTTGGATGTTAAACGTTTTGGGCGAATAAAGGTTTCGCCAGTAAGCAGTGAAAATACATTATAACATTCCATTTACAATATTTTTTTTAATTTTTATAATATATAGCGAAACTTGTATAACTTTGAGTATACATTTTTAACTTTCATGATTGTATTGGGTGCTGTGATTGGTATTGGGTGCTAAGCCATACTGGACAAAAACTGTAAACTTGTTCTTAGCGAAGTATACTTTTAAGGCCGATTCAAAAATAACACTAAAATCAACATTTAATAAAATATTACATGTACTGGTAAGTAGATAATATACAACTACTTATAGATGATGATAATAGTAATAATAATAATAATAATAATAATAATATAATAATAATTATAATAATAATAATAATATAATAAGAAGTAAAGATAGCAAGAAGAAGAAGAAGAAGAGAATATTTAAATGCGTAAGTATAAATGAACAATGAAACTGAATTTTTTTCTTTTGCGATGCCTAATTATGCTCTCTAAGACCGGCTTAAACATTACATTAGCAATAAGCGTGAAAAATTGGACAATTTTTCTCATTAGTATGTTTAATAACCTGTTTATTAGTTTAAGATGTTAAGCATTTATGACCGTAAATAAAAATATGTTTGCACTAAATGCATAGAAAGCCGACGTTCCAGAACACGGAAAACGGTCCGCGCGTTTTGGGGCACTTCCGCAACGCACTGTGCGCCGTGGCGCCCATCGCAACAGCCGCGGCAGCCGGCGCCCGCGCCCAAGCGCAACGCCGCAATATTTGACGTTGACTCCCGCGGCTTATTGCTGCGCAAACGCCGGTGGGGTGTGCCGGCGGCGGTGGCGGCGCCGGGCAGAGGGAACGGTCGGGCCGGGCCACGGCGAGGGGGCGGAGCTGGCGGAACGGGCGGGGGCGGCGCGGGGCGGCGGGAACAAATATTGGGAGGTCGAGCCGAGCCGAAGACGCGGCCGCGCCGCGCCGCGCCGCCACGCGGCAGGCGCCCCGCTGCGAAACAACCTCCGCCGGAATTTACGACTCGTCGCCGCGACGAGCCTGGATGAACAGTCGCGAACGGTTTTTCTCTCGCCTGGGCGGGGGCTCATTCCTAGTGCAGTCCAACTCTTCTGGGGTGCATATTCTTTTAACGGGACTCTTGATATCAACTTTCAGAAACGGATCACTCAGCTGTCCGGGCAATTAATGAAATTGGATTGTTTGGGCGATTTATGAATAATGGAAGGATGTATGTAAGTGATTCTTTTATTCATTCACATAAAATTCACTACAGATTAGGTTCATTTTTACCAATTAAACATTTTGCCCATTCCTTTAGGGCAAACGCAACAAGTTAGCACGTAGAGAGCCAGGAGTCACTTGAAGCAACTAAAGTAAATAATTAGTTGTCTGCGAGTAATTCAATTCCAATGACGTTAATGAAAATCCCCTTGCGTGGGGGCCGCGCCTTGGCGCGCTCGCGCGTCGCCGCATTATGTATGTGCGAGTGGGCAGCGGGAAGAGGCGAGCGGGGTTGGCGCGTCCGCCGCTGCGTTGACATTCTGCGGAGGCGGAGCGGCCTGGCGCCTGCGCTTCGCGCGATGCGCCGGGGCAGATTAGGCGGCGCGGCCGCGGAGCGGGCGCGGGCGCGGCTTGCTCGGCGAGCCGCGTCCATCGCTCCTTGGCCACCAGCTCCGGCGCGCCTGCCCGTACTCGAAGAGAAGAGCCGAGATCCCACATCCCGCCACGAAACCAGGACTTTGGGCTCATCCTTCGCCTTCCAAACTCGCGCCGCCACACCAGCTTTTTCCCTTTTTTTTTTTTTCTTTTTTTTCCGGGTTTTTTTGACCAAACTGATAAACCTCCACATAAGGCATCACGATTGATTCCGATTGATGACTGATTTCGCAGCGGCCGTCAACTACTAAGGTGATTTTGTCCCGTTAGTGGTTGTATTTCGGCGAGGGGCCGGAGTGACCAAACCTAGCGAAGCACTGGAGAGATCTGAATCCAACCTACACGTCGTTTGCTGGGTTTTCACATGACGCGAGTATCACCACTTGCGGGACCAGCTGGAGGCGAAGCACCTAAGCTTCCGTCTGGTCTCCTACATGTGTAGTAGTGTAATGCATGTAAGAATGAGTGTAAGTACGGGCGTGAGGATAGGACAAAGAAGAGGGAAAGACCGCGCGGTCCGTGGCCCGCTTGTTTAGGTTACTGCTCGATTCTCGTGGCGTTCGTCGAGAAACCCAACGAAAACAATTGATCAAAACAGCAAGTCGCTGAATTCTCCTTCAGACAGGCAGCTGAACTTGACCCAGCACTCTGGGAAGGACGAAAGTCCTGCCATCGTCTGAACTCGAATCCTAGAAGCATGCTGGTCAGAGGCACCTTAGTGATATCATTACTGCCCTGAAGGCCCCTAAGTGGTAAAATTAAACACGTAATCAAATACGCTGGTACGTTGATAGATGGAGACTAAGTCGGGCGTGATATGGATACATTGGGGGAAAAAATAACCACCAATTGACTGGCTTCCCTATCCGCGCAATTCCAAGTGTAGGAGAAGCTCTCACCTGCTCCGCCACTGTTATAAAAAAATCGTGGACCTTCGGAAACCGCAAAAATTTTCTCATCCAAATTAGTATTCAGATTATCTTGACGGACATCTCTCTGCGTAACTGTTCTAATGTAACAAACTGATTAAATAAGCCCGCATTCTACGTATATCGATTTTCTAAATATTTTAGCTTTCATCCATATGTTTAACTTTACAAAATAGTTCTCGTCGTCAGCGACTCGGCACTGACTCCGCACGCTAAGTCGTCAAAGAGATGCTGTCAGGTGTAATTTTTTACAACCGGTTCCTCTCCATGTTTATTTCATAAACTTTTTTAATGTTTATTTCAATATAATAAATGATTCATTAAACGAGGTAATTTGTCTTTAAAGCAGTGTTTTGAATGACTTGATTCTACAATCATGCGTGTATATATGAATGTAGAACCATTTATAATTCTGACAGACGGTTATATCAGCTTTTAAGTTGATTCTGTGATATTTTTTTTACTTTTTTCTTCATCTTGAGGCGTGTTTCTCCCTGTCGTCCTAAGTCCGAGACGTAGACAAGAGTTTAACACATATTAGTTTGCATCCTAATTCAGCAAGACGCTTATCAAAAATTTACAGTAAATGAAATGTGAAATGCTTTTCACAAAAAAGATAATTTCTTCTAGTTGACTACTTTCATTGTGTTTCTTAGCTCTTACAGAATTGGAACTTGATCACTACTTGAAGGAAGGTTCCCTTGGTATCAAACTACATCTCTACAGGCCTATTAACAGACAAGTGTGCTTTAGAACTTACATAGCTCAACATATTTGTCGTCTTCTCTTCCCTCAAGAAAGATCATTTTCAAATAACTTGCTTGCCTGTCATGTTGTGAAGTTCAATCAGATTGCAAAATTATATTAGATCCTGATTAATTTAAAAGGATATTGTTTCATGCAATTACACTCTGAATCAAACTCACTCTTGAAGTTTACATGTCTCTTGTTAAACCGAATGAAATGTCTTTTAGGAGGTTTTGATGCTTTCAAAAAAATAAACTACAGGTCAAGCTGCTTCATATTTTCCATTGGCTAATCTACAATCTGTACTGCACTTTTACTCACTCCTAACCAGGCGGTCACAGGTTTTCACTAATGTTCATTCTCGCTTTGGTAATGTTAACGAACATACAGAAAGTCATTCTAGTATGTTTATCATAAGGGTGCAGGTCTCCTAGGAAACTCGGTTTTTCCAATTTTTTTTCTGTAGCCCTACTCCTATATCATTAGGCGTACAAAAAAGTGGGTGTTTTAGAGATGAATAAACTTTCCGTACGTTTTTCCCACAGCTGGCAGGCCCAACACATCCAATTTTCAGGTACTTCTCTTTGAGACTATTTTGAGCAATACTATCCAATGGCACTTCTTTCCTGATTGGGAGATATGATAAAGATAGTATTTGTTCCAATGAAATGACAAAATCCTTCCACTAGAGAACTGAATGACTTCGTAGCTTAAGGCAATGCCAACGAAATCGACCGGCTCAAACAGTAATTAATTCCCTGTGAAAAGTGAAAGAAGTCTAGTAGAGTACCACTCCTGACTTTTAACCAAGACATGGGACTTGCATTAACATATAATTTCTGAAGTAATTGTTCTAAAACAATTTAAGGTTTTTCAGACTTCCATGACTTTTCACTAAACACTTTGTTCATAGGAGAGAATATAAACAAAGTATCGTGTACAGTTTGTGCGAAAGTTAATCAAGAAAGGACATTCACATTAGATAAGTTCAAGGAGAATTATCAGTGTTTACATCTCTGGAATTCTTCCTTGAATTGGTACTTGCTTCGTCAATGATAAAGGCAATTGTTGCAATCCTGCAAAATAAATAATTAACAAATAACACGAACACATTTAATTAAGCACTATTACGTACGAAAAAACATTTTTTCTCATATCTTGGAGATATTTTTCATTTGCTTTAGCAAATCACTTATATCCAACTTCTTTGCTTATGTCAACCTCTTTGTGACTTCGTCGTTTAAACGCGGTACTCAATATGTGATTGTTCCTTAAGTTGTTCTACGAACGGATGCTTGTGAATAGTCTTCGGGAAACCACCCATGTAGTAACCTCACCCTTCAGTAAGATGAGATGTGCATGCTAAGCATTTAAGACTTCAACCTCCACAATTCTTTAATGCCGACACTGTATATTCGAAATTTCTTACTACGTTCCTTGTTTGCTAATATCTCTATTAGTCTTCTGGACCATACAGACGAATTGTTTAAAACATCCAGCGATTTCCGCACCGTCAAACTTCATATTTAATATTCCTTTAATTTGCTGAAACTAATGAACTAATTATCCGTATCATCAGCTTGTGACATTTTCGCAGCTGTCCTGAACCATTACTACTTGAAGGCAACCGTGAAATTAACATGTTAACCGTTTTATTCTTTCTCACTGCATTGAACTCTCTTTGATATGGTTCGTGAAATATTGGAATACATAAAGAGTTTACAACTATGTCCAGGTGTCGGCAATGTTTCGCTATTTTTTTAGTTACTTTGGGCAATTACGTGATTTTGTCACAAGTCCATTAGATTGCTTTTAAAATTTTTGTTAAGGAAACTCATAAAATTCAATTTCTTGCTTAGAAAATTTTACAAAATATGGTAACTTGAAAGTGTATACAGTAAGAATTCCTCATGGCAGCAACTTTGTTTCAAATTAATTTTAAACCAATTATAACACTATTTGGTTTCTCATTATTTGGGCGACCTAGAGAAAGCTTTTGAAACAGAGTTCAAACTGTAGATTAGGTTATGTAAGTTTTGTTGATTCCTATTGGTCTGTTAAAAGTAAATACCAAAAAGACAAATCAAAGCAATATTATGTATACCAGACAATTCGTAACACGATACAATTAAAACTTTAAAGGGTGTTTCCTTCGTAGCAAGATTCTACATTATTGGTAATGTTTTTGGCCTGTTAAACGAAAGCCTTCCTCTCTTTCCCTGGTGCATATTTTTAGTTTTTCAATTTCTTTTAATTTCATTGTCTTAAGGCATTCCATTACATTACCCTTTTTTTTGTTTTTTGGTCTTGACCCGAACTGCTATAGGGTTCGGATTCTATGGACTTCCTTTGCTTCTATCATTTGGCATTTTACAAACACCTGGGTGGGTCTGCAGCAGCAAAATGTTGCTGTCGAGTGTGTAGAAAATATGGGTCCTGAAACAGCAAAATATTTTGTTGTTCCAGAAACGGTACAACGGGAATGCTAGAGCTTTTCTTCGCATGGCTTTCCCTATGACGGTAAGTCAGTGCGGTGCTCTGAGAATGAAATAGTTGCCAAGTTCGGAGATTGCGGGCTTAACAAAAAAATATTCGCTTTTTTTTAATTAGGTCGAAACTGTTTCAGTTGTTTTTGTGTTTTTTTCCAGTCTTTCTGGGTATCTAACATGACCATTTACACCTCTCTCAATTGCATGAGACTACTTAGTTTTCCATAAATTTACGCACATTTTTCTAAATTAAGGATAAAGATGACCAAACCAGCTATATAAATAAAATTGGTGCAACAATATTACTGTTTGATTTTAAATCAATTAATCCAACTCTGAATTTTATTTTATTTACTACTTTACCTTTTGAAGTTAAACTTTTTTTAAATGGTACACGAAGCAAGAGTATTAGTGAACACCTACTCATTTAATGTAAAAGATGTCAAATGTGACCCGAAAGCACCAATTATTTAAACAAACGTTTGACCTCACCATTAGTCATGTTTTACTCTTCTCTAAACAAAAAAATGAGGCATACAGTGTTCGGGTAGTAGGAGGGGGGCTATTATCCGCCATCGGCGTTACGGAGTGCGTACTCATATTCCCTCTCAGCTGTCCGTCGCAGGTTCGTGTCGGCGCTTCGCCAACCGACCCTCCGTAGAGGGAGCGCCTGCGCGAAAGGGTGGCAGAAGACGATCAGTTTTAGAACGAGGCAAAATATAGCCGACCACCAAATGGGCAGTGCGTGCAGTGCGGAAGCGACCGTACCTGACAGGACAGTCAGAGAAAGAGGAAAGGGCGGAAGACGGTGGCGCTGCGCGATGAATGGGTGGGGTAGCAGTTGATGGGATGAAGGGAGGGAGGGTTGGAGTGAAGTAGGGCGGTTGGTTAACATCTCTGAGCCGGGTGGAATGGGGGTAGAACAGGGCGGAATGTTCAGGGCGATGTGGTCGAGGCGCCAAATTCGGAAACGGTTTTTGCAGAGGAGTGTCAAGGGCGGATCGGGGAATGGACGCGGTTGGTCGGGAATGGGGGAAAGGTGGGTAGGAATGAGGTGATAGAGATACGGGTAGAACGGGGGCCGTTTGCCGGGAATGGACCGGTTTTAGGTGGCTCAGGGCATCAATGCAGTGTCTCTGACCAACGGAGGTTCTACCGGTTCGAGCCTCGTCGGTGGAGGGTTTTTTGACACTAGTTCAGCGCTGTCTAGAGGAGAATTCTTGGGACCGGCTCCTCTGATGGGTAGTTCTACATGGTGTCCGATCAACACCAACGCGAAAGCCGCATCTGTGGTGTCATCAAGCTCAGCAGTGGCCCGGCCAGGGATCGGGCTCAATTCTTTTCCGTCCTCTTCTCTGTCCCATCCTCTCACTTACACACCTACATTTACAGGTCTACCTCTTCCGCACAATCATACAGTAATGACTACCTCCTTACTTTATGGCACTTGATCGGTCGAGAGGCGGTTGATCTTCCTCGCCGACAGCGGTGTTGTCTCGCTGGTGGGAAATATCTGAAGCAGAAAACCCCGCTGCCGATGTAGGTCGGCGCCGGGTCTCGCCATCGAGCGGAGGAGATCACTTACTGCAATAAAACATGCCTACAACCACGATAAAAAATGCCTAGGAGCTAATGGACCTCGGCCGTTGAGCGCCCCGGAAACACTAATGCAATCAATTAAAAGCCAAGGATTGGTCAGGGGTGGGGTGGCTAGGGGGCGGCGGGCGGGGAAGTGGTGGTAAGGGCAACGCTGGAGGGACCCGCGGAGCATAGGGGAGCAGAGCAGAGGATGCGCCCGGCGGGCGAGCCCGGAGCCGGTAGCTGCCGCACAGCGGGCCGTGAAACGAGCTAATTATTCTGCGCGTGACAGCTGTGAGAACGCACGCGCGCGCACCCGCAGCCTCGGCGCCGCCACGTTGCGTACCACGTTACGTGTACAAAGGGTGGGGCCGAAAAACGACCTATACGATTCACGACGTAACACCCATGTTTCCATCCGTGCCACAAAAGAAGCAAATTTTTGTCAGTCTTAACGAAGGGGAATGAATAAAATATAAGTACGGTGAAACTTCCATTTGAGAGATAGAATTACACTTTAATAGTAATTATTTATTCTTTTGAATTCAATAAATCAAACCAAGGATTTGATGTCTCAAATTATCATTGCAACAATGCATTAACGACTCAACCGGCCCGACGTTCTAGAGTTATCATCGCTATTTAAACGCTTGGTTTGTTTTTATTACTTTTTGAACGCACCGCTGGCCGCGGTATTATATGTTGCGTGAAAAGGCGGAATAATTAGGCAGAAAAATCCTTCCTTACGTGCCCTGGTATAAAACTGTGAATAAATCCAGTTGAAAAATTTAGGCGCGCGGGAATCTCAAATGTGGTGTATCCAGAATCCCTTATTTGTGGGTCCTTGGATACCGAAAATCAATTTTAGTGGAAAACACTGTCGCGTCGATGAGCACAACGGCTAGTGGCTAAATTGTCCTGCAGATTTTCTCTAAATATTCCTCAACCTGTTCATGGCGGAGGTAGGCGACGCCCTGAATTTGAAATCATATTTTAATTTTTGAGGGCACTTTGCAATAAAATCCCTACATCGAATTGTGGATTAAATGTCGTAGTTTCGATAGTCTTGACGGACGTTTAAGAGATTTAGCAGGTCTTAATCTGCTTGAAAATCCGATTTTTTTCAAAAATTGAAACTAATCAAATTTTTTCGGGGATTTCCTTACACAAAACATGTTAAAGACATATATTTACTTCAATCTAATCTGTTATTTAAAGATAGATTTTGAAATAAGGTCCTGTAAAATTTTTCCGAAAAATCGAGTATTTTTCTCGTAATTTTGTGGGAAATATAAGGCAGTTTTTAACATTTTGGTTTAAACAACTTTTCTCACAAAAAATGCTCCATTGATTTTCATTAAATTTTGTTGTTGGACTAGTCTAAGGGCTTTTAAGCAAAACGGTAACGATTCATTGTTGATTGTAACTTATTTTTGCGAAAAATGTAACATATGAAAATTTGTTCGTCGCTTCCTTCATCTACAATTATGAAGATACATATTTTAATGAAATATGTTCATCAAGAACCGATCTTCCAAATAAGGTCAAATTATTTTTCAAAAAACCTGAGTATTTTTTGCGCGAAATTTCATGTCAAACATAGGCAATTTTTATTTGTGTAAACCATGTTTTCTTGAAGACCGCACATTTTTTCAATTAAATCGAACCTTTAGCCTAAAGGACGCTTTTTATGAGATTTAATTTATTAATTAATAAAATTTAAAAAAGATATGTCTTTTCCTACAACACAATTGTGAAGTACATTTTTCTTAACGAATGTGTTTATAACAAAAACTGATCTTTAAATAAAGATCACGTTGAATTCTTTAAAAATATGAAGTTTTTGTGCATTTTTTGCGAGAAACATTATAGGACCGCTCCCAATGACTGAGCTTTGACTTTTGCGTGTTTCCTTCAGGTTAAATTGTGAAAATACAAGTCTTTTTGATATGAAAAGTGTTTATAAAAACATAGATCTTTGATATAATTCAGTTCATTTTTTTGAAAATGTATTTGAGCAAATTAGGAGGCAATAATAATGACTGTTCGGAATTTACTTCGCTTCTTGGACGTATTTTCCGACATGTGGAATGCTTCGTAAGTTTAGAAGTATTTTCATATTTCATTTGTCCCGTTTCTTACATTCGACATTTACACATTAACCCTTTAGAAATTTAACTTAAAACATATTTGAAATACCTGCTAGATTACAGGGAATTATAAGAATTGGAATGCTACAATGCTCATTTCTGTGAAGTTCTAAAAGGAGTTCTTACATTTCCCTCGGTGTACTGGGGGCAAAAGAAAGATTTTCACTTCTAAAAAATCTCACCGGTTGGTATTATCAGATTTTCAGCAAAGCTTGAATTTGATGTATAGGAATTTTCTGGATAGAAATTATAAATGTTAGAAAAAGGTTTTGAATTTTTTGCAACTTTCGAAAATGGGGATTTTGAACGAACGAGAGCTTGCAATTAATTTGGCATAAATATCCTTTCATACTAATCGAACAACAAATTTAATGCAAAAACGATAGAGCTATTTTTTGGTTAAAAAATGTCCCAGGGGCCTTCATGTAAAAGAAAAGGAATAAAATAAAATGTCAAATGATTGGGGGTGATAATTCATTCATTCTGTTTTTTTATTAAAAAATTGGTATTACATACCTAGTATAAAAAGCATTAACTTATATTATTAAAGGCCGAGAAAGGTGCGAGCTGTTTTAGCTCTACTAGTTTATCAGACTGACAAGTTAAAAACTAATACATTATACTATTTTAGGTAAACTGTTGTTTGTTATAACCCCCCCACGATCTTACAGAAGACTATATAATCGTTGTCCGCAAAATAATTTGTTTGCAGTTTAATCACAACTTTTTAATTAAATCCAAGCATCAACAATACGGCTGAGTTATCTGTGGTCGTCGGATTCTCATTGCTGTTTTTGAAAGTTTCGATAGATTCACTGTTACGTTTCGGGTCGAAGGAGTAGTGCACGTTTTTTGGCAAATAATTTGCCATTATTCTTGAATACTTTTTCTGCCAACCACTCCTGAAAGTTATACCGCACTCTACTCTCGCACAGCGATTTCCGTTGTTCCTTAATCATCCTGTGCACTAATAATAGCTTTCGTAGTTCTCTGTATTGAAATCTTTGAATAGTCGTTAATATTAGTTATTCTTGTCCAACTCGTACTTGTATTCCGTAGGTCCAATTCGGCTTACAGTGTCCTCAGAAATAGGCCACATGCGCAGACGCCTCTTCTTACACTTCCTCTTCCTTGTCATATCCATCCTTACACAGCGCACGACGCTCATATCACATAGTGCGGGCACAGCACAGTGGCGCTCTAAGCTTGGTCTCGCCAAGGGGGATGCACTCGCTACGGTGGAGGTACCCCTCGCGCATCCGCGGGAACACACCCCCCTCGCCAGCCGACGAAGGTACGCCCCGAATCTTACCATGCACACCCCGCGGCGGAAGATTTTTCCGCCACGCTTCCTCGCAAATAAAAAAAATGTTTCTACATTTAGCGGCACAAATGGACGTTGACGCGCTGGAAATCACTGACCGAGTCAATCATAAATCTAATCCAAATGAGCTTCAGAACTTTTTTATAGAGCAACGCGTTTTTTATTAAGTGAAAGTTTCAGATTCCTTCCCTCAAAGCCAATACATTTTACTAATTATTATATCAAGTTCTTTGTTTTTTCATTACAATGTTAATTCCAACGGAGCATCAAATGTCATCGTAAGTATTTTGCAAGTATTCGCGCAGCAGAATAACATTCTTTGAGAATTTTTGTTTTCTGGGACATGGGTAATGTTGTGTTAACAAAGCTAATATGTGTTGGTTTAAGTTTTCGTTTAACTTTGGTATCATGGGCTCTTAAAAAAACCGTAGTATCTGAGCTAATACAAAGAGTTGAGAGAAAGTATATTTACTGCATACAAACAATGTATCCACTTTGCCACACCAGGGCCTCAGTATACGACTTAGTAACACTTCTAAAAATGCAGTACATTACAAAATACACGTCAAAGAAATTCTCTTCAGCCAATAAATTTCAAAAGCAAGCGAAATACTATAAAGTTAATCAATTAAAGCAGTAGCAAAAATTAACAACCAGTAACTTCTTTGGGTCCGGCAAAAGCATTTGGGTCCGGTCTAAAAATAATTTTTCGCAAAAAATCCAGAAACATAACAGAACGTTTAAAGCGAGACATAAATAGTTTTTTTATATCTTTTTCTACTTCGTATGAAATTTAACCTGAAAAAGTACAGTAGTATCATCGTGAACAAAAAAATAATAAATGAAGCAACACAAACTGGTAGTTACAACATAAGATGTTAGTTTCTAGATTTCAGGAGTAACGAACGCCATTACAATGTAATTTTTATTAAAAAAATATTTTTAAGAACTACTTCTTAGAATATAGTTTTTTTACTGCATTAAATTCCTATGTGGTGTTAAGCATTAGACTCCAATATAAAAATGCAACTGCTAATTATCAGAACCGACTTTTTGGGAAAAAATTAATGAATATATTTATTTCAAAAAACTTAATGTGTGGTTTCATTATAAATAAATAAAATTTTTACTATTATTTACAGCTCCCTGTGCCTCATGTTTCGTCAACTATTTCATGATTTTAGTGAAGATTTTTCAATTGTCCTTGGTATCATATTTTACTAAATTTCTGAATTTTTTTCCCTTCATCGGGAGTTTTTCGGTGTATCCTAACTTGTTTTTCTTATTTCGATGCCATATAATTCAATTCTTCCTTATATTATATAGCCTTATATGTTGCCTGAACAATTTGAGTATAGGAAAGTGCTCCGTGAATCATCTTTGATTCAAAGGACCTAACTAAAACGTAATTATTTTGTCCAAAACAATCTTAATTCTAAAACACTAACCGCTTTTTCAAGTTAATAATCAAGTATCATGGGATTTTTGCAATCGTCGTCAGAGCCGCGGAGGGCCGGTCGGTCGCACCTTGTATGCGGGCGCCGCGCGCGCCTCCGGGGGCAGCCCGGGCGTCCGGGGCCGCGGCCGGGCCCTCCAGAGGGAGGGGCAGGTGCGGGGGCGGGGGCGGCAGGCGGGGCGGAGCTCATCGCGAGGCAGCGCACGCCCGCTGCAATTTGTTTTCCCTGCGTGCGCCGCGCCGCGCCGATCTCGCGCGCCCGCTGCACGTGCCCGCCGCGCCGCCGCCGCCGCCGCCGCCCGCCGCGACAGCCCGTCGCTGTCTCCAGCGCAAGTGTCCCTCTCATCGCCTCCCTCGCTCCTGTTGAGCACTCCGAGACCTATCCTTTCCACCCTCCACTCCTGTCCGCATCCTGCTCGGTGGAGGCGCGCGCGGCGCCCGCATACAAGGTGCGCCGACCGGCCTCCGCGGCTCTGACGACGATTGCAAATGCCATGATACTTGATTATTAACTTGAAAAAGCGGTTTAGTGTTTTAGAATTAAGTATTGTTTTGACAAAATAATTACGTTTAGTTTAGTTCCTTGAATCAAAGATGATTCAGGGAGCACTTCCTATACTCAAATGTTTCAGGCAACATATCAAGGCTATATAATATAAGAAGAATTGAATTATATGGCGTAAATAAGAAAAGACAAGTTAGGATACACGAAAATTCCGATGAATGGTAAAAAAATTCAGAAATTTAGTAAATATGATACCAGACATTGAAAAATCTTCACTAAAATCATGAAATAGTTGACGAACATGAGGCACAGGGAGCTGTAAATATAGTAAAAATTTATTTATAATGAAACCACACATTAAGTTTTTTGAATAAATTATATTCATAATTTTTTCCCAAAAAGTCGGTTCTGATAATTAGCAGTTGCATTTGTTTAACTGTAGTTCTAATGCTTACACAATGAGAATTAATGGCAGTAAAAAAACTATATTGCTAAGAAGTAGTTCTTAAAAATATTTTTTTTAATAAAATTACATTGTATGGCGTTCGTTACTTCTGAAATTCTAGAAACTAACATCTTATATTGTAACTACCAGTTTGTGTTGCTTCATTTATTTTTTTTGTTCACGATTATACTACTGTACTTTTTCAGGTTAAATTCATACGAAGTAGAAAAAGATATAAAAAAACTATTTATGTCTCGCTTAAACGTTCTGTTATTTTCTTGATTTTTTGGAAAAAAATTATTTTTGTTGCTTTTGCCGGACCCAAAGAGTTACTGGTTGTTAATTTTTGCTACTGCTTTAATTGATTCAACTTTATAGTATTTCCTGCTTTTGAAATTTATTGCTGAAGAGGAATGTCATTTGACGTGTATTTTGTATGTACTGCATTTTTAGAAATTGTTACTAAGTCGTATACTGAGGCCCTGGTGTGGGCAAAGTGGATACATTTTTTGTATGCAGTAAATTACTTTCTCTCACTCTTTGTATAGTCAGATACTACGTTTATTTTAAGAGCCCATGATACCAAAGTTAAACGAAACTAAACCAACACATATTAGCTTTGTTAACAAAACATTATCCCATGTCAGAAACAATAAATTCTCAAAGAATGTATTCTGCTGCGCGAATACTGCAAAATACTTACGGATGACATTTGATGCTCCGTTGGAATTAACATGTTAATGAAAAACAAAGAACTTGATATAATAATTAGTAAAATGTATTGGCTTGAGGGAAGGAATTCTGAACTTTTCACTTATAATAAAACGTTGCTCTATAAAACAGTTCTGAAGCTCATTTGGATTGATTTATTGATTGATCGGTCAGTGATTCCAGGCGCGTCAACGTCATTTGTGCCGTAAATGTAGAACATTTTTTTATTGCGGGAGGTGGCGGAAATCTTCCGCCGCGGGATGGTAAGATTCGGGGCGGACCTTCGTCGGCTGGCGGGGGTTTTCCCCAGCCAGGTACCTCCCACCAGCGAGGCATCGCCCTGGCCGAGACAAGCTTTAAGCTGTCCACTTGTCTCCCAGCATGTGTGGTAATGAAGGTCGTGCGTGTGTAAGGGATGAGGATATGACAAGGAAGAGGAAGGAAAGATCGTGCGCGGCATGTGGCCTATTTCTGAGGACACTGTAAGCCGAATTGGACCTACGGAATACAAGTAACGAGTTGGACAAGAATAACTAATATTAACACTATTCAAAGATTTCAATACAGAGAACTACGAGCTATTATTAGTGCACAGGGATGATTAAGGAACAACGACATCCTCAAAATCGTAAACTTCAGAGTTGTTGCAGAAAAGATTCAAGATTAATGGCAAATTATTTGCCAAAAAAGTGCACAACTCCTTCGACGAAACGTAAACAGTGAATCTATCAAACTTTCAGAAAACAGCAAAGAGATCCGACGACCACAGATAACTCAGCCGTATGTGATCTTGGGAAATGTAATTAAAAAGTAGTGATTAAAACTTGCAAACAATTATTTTGCGGAGACGATTAATAGTCTTCTGTAAGATCGTTTTGTATAACAAACAACAGTTACTAAATAGTATAATGATTAGTTTTAACTTGTCATTGATAAACTAGTAGAGCTAAAACAGCTCGCACTTTCTCGCCTTTAATAATATTAAGTAATGCTTTTTATACTAGGTATGTAATACAATTTTTTATAAATAACAGAAATGAATGAATTATCAATCATTTGACATTTTATTTATTCCTTTTCTTTTACATGAAGCCCCTGGGACATTTTTAAAACAAAAAATAGCTCTATCGTTTTTGATTAAATTTTGTTGTTCGATAGTATGAAGGATATTTATGCAAATTATGCAGCTCTCGTTCGTTCAAAATCCCCATTTTTCGAAAGTTGCAAAAATTCAAACCTTTTTCTACATTATAATTTCTATCCAGAAATCCTATACATCAAATTTCAGCTTTGCTGAAAATCTGATAATACCAACGGTGAGATTTTTTAGAAGTGAAAATCTTTCTTTTGCCCCCAGTACACCGAGGGAAATGTAAGAACTCCTTTTAAGAACTTTACAGAAATGAGTCATTGTAGCATTCCAATCTTATATTCCCTGAAATCTAGCAGTATTTCAAATAGGTTTTAAGTAATTTCTAAAAGGTTAATGTGTAAATGTCGAATGTAAGAAACGGACAAAGAAATATGAAAAATACTTCTAAACTTACGAAGCATCCACATGTCGGAAATACGTCCAAGAAGCGAAGTAAATCCGAACAGTCATTATTATTGCCTCCTAATTTGCTCCGAAAATACATTTTCAAAAAAATGAACTTGAATTTATATCAAGATCTATGTTTGATAAACACTTTTCATTATCAAAAAGACTTGTATTTTCACAATTTAACCTGAAGGAACACGCAAAAGTCAAAGCGCAGTCAATTGGGAGCGGGCTATAATGTTTCTCGCAAAATTGCACTAAAACATTCATATTTTTAAAGAATTCAACGTGATCTTATTTAAAGATCAGTTTTTTATAAACACAATTCGTTAAGAAAAATGTACTTTCACAATTGTGTTGTAGGAAAAGACATATCTTTTTTTAAATTTTATTAATTAATAAATTAAATCTCATAAGCGTCCTTTAGGCTAAGGTTCGATTTAATGAAAAAATGTGCGGTCTTCAAGAAAACATGGTTTACACAAAATAAAAATTGCCTATGTTTGACATGAAATTTCGCAAAAAATACTCATGTTTTTGAAAAATCGAATTTGACCTTATTTGAAGATCGGTTCTTGATGAACATATTTCATTAAAATATGTATCTTCATAATTGTAGATGAAGGAAGCGACGAACAAATTTTCAAATGTTACATTTTTCGCAAAATAAGTTACATCAACATGAGATCTGTACCGTTTTCTTAAACGCCCTTAGACTATCCAACAACAAAATTTAATGAAAATCAATGGAGCCATTTTTGTGAGAAAAGTTGTTTAAACAAAATTAAAAACTGCCTATATTTCCCACAAAATTACGAGAAAAATACTCGATTTTTCGGAAAATTGTACACGACCTTATTTCAAAATCTATCTTTAAATAACAGATTAGATTGAAGTAAAATATATGTCTTTAACATTTTTGTTGTAGGAAATCCCCGAAAAATTTTGATTATTTTCAATTTTTGAAAAATCAGGATTTTCAAGCAGCATAAGACCTGCTAAATTCTCTTAAACGTCCGTCAGACTATCGAACTACGACATTTAATCACAATCGATGTAGGGATTTTATGCAAAGTGCCCTCAAAAATTAAAATATGATTTCAAATTCAGGGGGTCGCTACCTCCGCCATGACAGGTTGAGGAATATTTAGAGAAAATCTGCAGGACAATTTAGCCACTAGCGTTGTTCATCGACGGACAGATGTTTTTCCATAAATTGATTTTTCGGTATCAAGGACCCACAAAATAAGGATTCTGGCTACACCACATGTTAGAGGATTCCCCGCGCCTAAATTTTGCAACTGGATTTATTCACAGTTTTATTACCAGGGCACGTAAGAAGGGATTTTCTGCCTAATATTCGCCTTTTTCACGCAACATATAATACCGCGGCAGCGGTGGTCAGAAAGTAATAAAAACAAACCAAGCGTAAATAGCGATGATAACTCTAGAAGTCGGGGTTGAAGTCGTTAATGCATTGTTGCAATGATATTTGAGACATCAAATCCTTGTTTGATTTATTGAATTCAAAAAGAATAAATAATTACTATTAAAGTGTAATTCTAACTCAAATGGAGTTTCACCGTACTTTATTTTATTCATTCCCCTTCGGTAAGACTGACAAAAATTTGCTTCTTTTTGTGGCACGAGTGGAAACATGGTGTTACGTCGTGAATCGTAGGTCGTTTTCTCGCCCACCCTGTACCGTAACGTGGTACGCAACGTGGCGGCGCCGAGGCTGCGGGCGCGCGCGTGCGTTCTCACAGCTGTCACGCGCAGAATAATTAGCTCGTTTCGCGGCCCGCTGTGCGGCAGCTACCGGCTCGCCCGCCCCGTCGCCGGGGCGCATCCTCTGCTCTGCTCTGCTCCGCGTCGCCTCCAGCGTTGCCCCTTACCACACTTCCCCGCCCGCCGCCCCTAGCCACCCCACCCCTGACCATCCTTGGCTTTTAATTGATTGATTAGTGTTTCCGGGCGCATCAACGGCCGAGGTCATTAGTCCTAGGGCATGTTTTATCGTGGTGTAGTGCATGTTTTATTGCAGTAATCTCCTCCCGGCTCGGATAGGCGCAGACCCGGCGTCTCGTACCTACATCGGCAGGCGGGGTTTTCTGGCTTCTAGATAATTCCCACCAGACGAGACAACACCAGCTGTCAGGAGGAAGATCCAAGCTCTCGACATAAAGTAAGGAGGTAGTTCATTACTGTATGATGTGCGGAAGAGTAGACCGTGTAAATGTAGGTGTGTAAGTGGAGAGGATGGGACAGAGAAGAGGACGGAAAGATTGAGCTCGATCCCTGGCCGGGCACTGCTGAGGGCTTGATGACACCAGATGCGGCTTTCGCGTGGTGTTGATCGGAGGCACGATGTAGAACTACCCGATCAGAGGAGCCGGTCCCTAGAATTCTCCTCTAGACAGCGGCTGAACTAGTGTCAAAAACCCTGCCACCGACCAGACTCGAACCGTAGAACCTCGTGGTCAGAGACACTGCATTGATGCCCTGAGCCACCTAAGCCGGTCCATTCCCGGCACTTGCCCCCGTTCTACCCGTATCTCTATCACCTCATTCCTACCCCACCTTCGCCCCATTCCCGACCAACCCGCTCCATCCCCATCCCGCCCTGACACTCCTCTGCAAACCGTTTCCGAATTTTGGCGCCTCGACCACATCGCCCTGAACCATTCCGCCCTGTTCTACCCCATTCCACCCGGATCAGAGATGTTAATCACCGCCCTACTTCACTCCAACCCTCCCTCCCTCATCCCATCCACTCTACCCCACCCATTCATCCGCGCAGCGCACCGCTTCCGCCCTTTCTCTTTCTCTGACTGTCCTGTCAGGTACGGTCGCTTCCGCACTGCATCGCACTGCCCATTTGGTGGTCGCTATATTTTGCCTCGTTGCTAAACTGATCGTCTTTCTGCGCACCCTTTCGCGCAGGCGCTCCCTCGTACGGAGGTCGGTTGGCGAAGGCGCGACCGAACCTGCGAGCGGACAGCTGAGGGAATATGAGTACGCACTCGTAACGCCGATGGCGGATTAAATAGCCCCCTCCTACTACCCGAACATCTGTGGATGCCTCATTTTTTTGGTTAGAGAAGAGTAAAACATGACTAATGTGGTCAAACGTTTGGTTAAATAAATTGGTGCTTTCGGGTTACATTTTTTGGACATCTTTTACATTAAATGAGTAGGTGTTTACTATACTCTTGTTCGTGTACCATTTAAAAAAGTTTAACTTCAAAAGGTAAACGTAGAATAAAATAAAATTCAGAGTTGGATAATTTGATTAAATCAAACAGTAATATTGTTGACCATTTTATATATAGCTGGTTGGTCATCTTTATCCTTAATTTAGAAAATGTGCGTAAATTTATGGAAAACTAAGTAGTCTCATGCAATGAGAGAGGTGTAAATGGTCATGTTAGATACCCAGAAAGACTGAAAAAACACAAAAACAATGAAACAGTTTCGACCTAATTAAAAAAAGCGAAAATTTTTTTTGTTAATCCGCAATCTCCCGAACTTGGCGTACTATTTTCATTCTCAGAGCGTCACTGCTTACGTCATAGTGAAAGCCATGCGAAGAAAGAAGCTCTAGCATTCCCGTGTACCGTTTCTGAACAACAAATATTTGCTGTTTCAGGACCATATTTTCTACACACTCGACAGCAACATTTTGCTGCTGCAGACCACCAGTGTTTGTAAAATGCAAAATGATAGAAGGCAAAGGAAGTCCTAAAATCGAACCCTATAGCAGTCGGGTCAAGACCAAAAACAAAATAAAAGGATAATGTAATGGATGGCCTTAAGACAATGAAGATAAGAAATTGAAAAACTAAAATATGCACCAGGAAAGAGAGGAAGGCTTTCGTTTAACAGGCCAAAACATTTACCCAATAATGTTGATGAATCTTGCTACGAAGGAAACACCCTTTAAAGTTTTAATTCTATCGTGTTACGAATTGTCTGGTATAAATAATATTGCTTTGATTTGTCTTTTTTGGTATTACTTTTAACACACAATAGGAATCAACAAAACATTACATAACCTAATCTACAGTTGAACTCTGTTTCAAAAGCTTTCTCTAGGTCGCAAATAATGAGAAACCAAATAGTGTTATAATTGGTTAAAATTAATTTGAAACAAAGTTGCTGCCATGAGAATTCTTACTGTTACACTTTCAAGTTACCTATTTTGTAAATTTTTCTAAGAGAAAATTGAATTATGAGTTTCCTTAACAAATTTTTAAAAGCAATCTAATGGACTGTGACAAAATCACGTAATTTGCAAAGTAACTAAAAAATAGCGAAACATTGGACACCTGGTCATAGTTGTAAACTCTTTATGTATTCCAATATATTCACGAACCATATCAAAGAGAGTTCAATGCAAGTGAGAAAGAATTAAACGGTAACATGTAATTTCACGGTTGCCTTCAGTAGTAATGGTTCAGGTACAGCTGGGAAAATGTAAAGCTGATGATACGGTAATTAGTTCATTAGTTTCGCAAATTAAAGGAATATTAAATATGAAGTGACGGTGCGGAAATCGCCTGGAGTGTTTTAAACAATTCGTCTGTATGGTCAGAAGACTATAGAGTATATTTAGCAAACAAGTGAACGTAGTAAGAAATTTCGAATATGACAGTGTCGGCATTAAAGAATGTGGAGGTTTGAAGTCATTAAATGCTTAGCATGCACATCTATCTTCTGAAGGGTGAGGTTACTACATGGTGGTTTCCCGAAGACTATTCACCAAGCATCCGTTCGTAAGAAACTTAAGGAACATCACATATTGGTACCGCGTTTTAAACCGACGGAAGTCACAGAGGTTGATAAGCAAAGAAGTTGGATATAGTATTTGCTAAAGCAAATGAAATATCTCCAAGATATGAGAAAAATGTTTTTCGTACGTAATAGTGCTTAATTAAATGTGTTTCGTGCTTATTTTGCTTAATTATTTATTTTGCAGATTGCAACAATTTGCTTTATCATTGACGAAGCAAGTACAATTCCAAGGAAAATTCAGAGATGTAACACTGATAATTCTCCTGAAGCTGTGAATGTCTTTCTTGATTTAACTTCGCACAAACTGTACACGATACTTTGTTATATTCTCTCCATGAACAAGTGTTTAGTGAAAGTCATGGAAGTCTGAAAAACCTTAAATTGTTTTAGAACAATTATTCAGAATTATATGTTAATGCAAGTCCCATGTCTGGTTAAAAGTCAGGAGTATCTACTAGACTTCTTTCACTTTTCACAGGGATAATTACTGTTTGAGCCGTCGATTTCCGTTGGCATTGCCTTAAGCTACGAAGTCATTCAGTTCTGTGAAGGATTTTGTCATTTCATTGGTAACAAATACTATCTATTATCATATCTCCAATCAGAAACGAAGTTGGCATTGGATAGTATTGCCTAAATAGTCCTCAAAGAGAAGTACAAATTGGATGTGTTGTGGCCTGCAGCTGTGAAAACAGTACGGAAAGTTTATTCATCTCTAAACACCCACTTTTTTGTACGCCTAATGATATAGGAGTAGGGCTACAGAAAAAAAAATTGGAAAACGAGTTTCCTAGGAGACCTCACCCTTATGATAAACATACTAGAATGACTTTCTGTATGTTCGTTAACATTACAAAGCGAGAATGTAACATTAGTGAAAACCTACCGCCTGGTTAGGAGGAGTAAAAGTGCAGTACAGATTTGTAGGATAGCAATGGAAAATATGAAGAGCTTGGACCTGTAGTTATGACATCAAAACCTCCTAAAGACATTTCATTCGTTTCTAACAAGAGACATGTGAAACTATCAAGAGTGCAGTTGATTCAGAGTGTAATTGCATGAACAATATCCTTTTAAATAATCAGGATCTAATATAATTTTGCAATCTATTGAACTTCACAACATGACAGGCAGCAATTATTTGTAATTGTATCTTCTTTGAGGGAAGAAGAAGACGACAAATATGTTGAGCTATGTAAGTTTCTAAAGCACACTGTCTGTTAATGGCTGTAGAGATGTAGTTGATACAAGGAACCTTCCTTCAAGTAGTGATCAAGTTCCAATTCTGTAAGAGTCTCAAGAAACACAATGAAAGTAGTCAACTAGAAGAAATTGTCTTTTTGTTGAAAACATTTCACATTTCATTACTGTAAATTTTTGATAAGCGTCTTGCTGATTAGGATGCAACTAATTTTGTAAACTCTTGTCTACGTCTCGGACTTAGTACGACAGAGAAACACGCCTCAAGATGAAGAAAAGTAAAAAAAATATTCACAGAATCAACTAGCTGATATAACCGTCTGTCAGAATTATAATGGTCTTACATTCATATATACACGCATATGTAGAATCAAGTTGCATTCAAAACACTGCTTAAAGACATATTACCTCGTTTAATGAATCATTTATTATATTGAAATAAACATTAAAAAGTTTATGGAAATAACTGGAGAGAACCGGTTGTTAAAAAATTACACTGACAGCATCTCTTTGACGATCTTTGCGTGCGGAGTCAGTGCCGAGTCGCTGACGAGAGAACTATTTTTGTAAAGTTAAAACATATGGATGAAAGCTAAAATATTTAGGTAAAATCGATATACGTAGAATGCGCTTATTTAATTCAGTTTTGTACATTAGCAACAGTTACGAGAGAGATGTCCGTCAAGATAATCTGAATCTATATTTGGATGAGGAAATTTTGCGTTTCCGGAGTCACGATTTTTTATAACAGTTGCGGAGGCAGGGTGAGAGCCTCTCCTACGACTTGGAATTGCGGTAGGGAAGCCAGTCAATTGGTGGTTATTTTTTCCCCCAATGTATCATATCACGCCCGACTTAGTCACCATCTATCAACGTACCAGCGTATTGATACGTGTTTAATTTACCGACTTAGGGGCCTCAGGGCAGTAATTGATATCACTAAGGTGCCTCTGACCAGCATGTTCTAGGATTCGAGTTCAGACGATGGCAGGACTTTCGTCCTTGCCCAGAGTGCTGGGTCAAGTTCAGCTGCTGTCTGAAGGAGAATTCTAGCGACTTGCTGTTTTGATCAATTGTTTTTCGTGGTTTCTCCGACGAACGCCACGGGAATGTCGGAGCAGTACCTAACAAGCGGGCCACGGACCGCGCGGTCTTTCCCTCTTCTTTGTCCTATCCTCACCCCGTACTTACACTCATTCTTACATGCATTACACTACTACACATGTAGGGAGACCAGACGGAAGCTTAGGGCTTACCGCTCCAGCTGGTGTCCCGCAAGTGGGTGATACCCGTCAGGGAAAACCCAGCAAACCGACGTGTAGGTTGGATTCAGATCTCTCCATCTTCGCGAGGGTTGGTCACCGCCCCTGCCGAAATACAACACTAACGGGACAAATCACCTTAGTAGTTGACGCGCTCGGAATCAGTCATCAATCAATCAACGTGATGCATTTATTAGGTTTATCAGTTTGTCAAAAAAAACGGAAAAAAGAAAAAAAAAGAAAAAAGCTGGTGTGGCGGCGCGAGGTTGGAAGCGAAATGGCGAATCCTCGTGGCGGGAGGATGCGGGTGGATCTCGCTCTTCTCTTCAGTACGCAGCGCGCGGAGCGGCAAGGAGCGATGGACGCGCTCGCCGAGCCGAGCCGCGCCGCGCCGCTCCGCGCCGCGCCGCCTATCTGCCCCGCGCATCGCGCGAAGCGCAGCGCGGCCGCTCCGCCTCCGCAGAATGTCAACGAGCGGCGGACGCGCCAACCCGCTCGCCTCTTCCCGCTGCCACTCGCACATACATATGCGCGACGCGCGGCGGCCAAGGCGGCGGCCCCCACGCAAGGGGATTTTCATTACGTCATTTGGAATTAATTACTCGCGACAACTAATTATTTTACTTTTAGTTGCTTCAAGTGACTCCTGGCTCTCTACGTGTAACTTGTTGCGTTTGCCCTAAAAGGAAGGCAAAATGTTTAAGTGGTAAAATGAACCTAATCCTTTAGTGAGATTTTATGTGATGAATGAAAAGAATCACTTACTACATCCTTCCATTATTCATAATCGCCCAAACAATCCAATTTCATAATTGCCCGGACAGCTGAGTATCCGTTTCTGAAGTTGATATCCAAGAGTCCCGTTAAGAATATGGCACCAGAAGATTGGACTGCACTGAGGAATGAAGCCCCGCCCAGGCGAGAGAAAACCGTTCGGACTGTTCATCCAGGCGTCGTCGCGGCGACGAGTCGTAAATTCCGGGAGGTTGTTCGCAGCGGGGCGCCTCGCGTGGCGTGGCGCGGCGCGGCGCGGCGCGTCTCGGCTCGGCTCGCCTCCCAATATTTGTCCCGCCGCCCCGCGCCGCCCCGCCCGTTCCGCCAGCTCCGCCCCCGCCGTGGCTCGGCCCGCCGTTCCCTCTGCCGGCGCCGCCACCGCCGCCGCCACCGCCACCGCCGTTTGCGCAGCCAATAGCCGGGGTCAACGTCAAATATTGGGCGTTGCGCTGGGCGGGGCGCCGGCTGCCGCGGCTGTTGCGTGGGCGCCACGGCGCACAGTGGTCGGAAGTGCCCAAACGCGCGGACCGTTTCCGTGTTCTGGAACGTCTGCTTCTATGCATTTAGTGCAACATATTTTTATACGGTCATAAATGCTTACATCTAACTATAAACAGGTTATTAAACATACTAATGAGAAAAAATTGTCCAATTTTTCACGCTGTGTAATGTAATGTTTACACGGTCTTGAGAGATAATTAGCATCGCAAAAGAAAAAAATAGTTTTCATTGTTCATTTTATAACTACGCATTTAATATTCTTCTTCTTCTTCTTGCTATCTTTACTTCTTATTATTATTATTATTATTATTATAATTATTATTATTATTATTATTATTATTATTATTATTATTACTATTATCATCATCTATAAGTAGTGTATATATCTACTTACAGTACATGTAATATTTTATAAATGTTGATTTTAGTGTTATTTTTGAATCGGCCTTAAAAGTATACTTCGTAAGAACAAGTTACAGTTTTGTCAGTATGGCTTAGCACCCAATACCAATCACAGCACCCAATACAATCATGAAAGTTAAAAATGTATACTAAAAGTTATACTAAGTTTCGTATATATTATAAAATTAAAAAAAATATTGTAAATGGATGTTATAATGTATTTTCACTGCTACTGGGCGAAACCTTTTATTCGCCCAAAACGTTTGACATCCAACGTTTTTTAAATGTTCAAAAACGTGAATATATTTTTTTAAATTACCTAGTTATGCAAAGTCTTCAAAATTGATATAAATAAATAACTACGATCTTAGAAAACTCCTTTGCCCCTGCGCGTGTTTTTGACCTGGTTCCGCCCAGTGTGTGGCGCGGCGCGCGCAGCAGCAGTAGGCGGCAGTCGCGTCGCCTGAGCCCCCGCCCGCGTCGCCGCTCGTTAGGTGACGGCGGCGCCGGCAAACAGCGCGCGTGTTTGATCTAATGCCTCATTGGCTGCCGGCCATGCGCCGAACAGCGCTGCCTGCTACGCGGTCGACTCGAGTGCTTGCGCAAAGCAAAGAATTGGCTGGGCCGACGACGGGCGGACTGCTAGGGCGTTGTGCTGACGTACTTTGCTTGGATTTATGGCAACTGCATGGAGCAGTCATCGAAGCAGTCATCGTCGAAAGAATGACAGTCAACAATGTGTCGTCTATACAATGAAAAATGTTCATTGGAATACAAATAATGATTTCAGATATGGACAAAATGTATTTGAAACGGCCAAGATAAAAGAAGCAATAGAACAAGCAGCTGTGCAAAAATGGAAATGCGGCGGTCGTCTCATCAGACAACAGGATCAACGGTGATCGTACTTCTACAGTACTGGCACGACGAACAGGCTGGCATCATCTTCGTAGACAATGCAAACGATGGGAGGATTGCTTCAAGGAGGCTGCTGGCAACGAATGGACGTGGCTAGCCACATGCAGGTCATCGTGGAGGTCACATTTCACAAGCTGAGCCCAAAAGATTTTCAGGAAAAATGATGAGAAGAGTTCATTAAGAAGGAGAATTTAGAGAAGTTTTAGTTAGATAATGAAAAGTTTGACAATGACACAAAATGTCAGTAATTTTTATTTTGTTTGTACTTGTAATTCAATCAATGATTTTGTAAATTTAGTAGTTTAATTATTTAAAAATCTAATTCAGCAATCAGTAAAATTAGCAATAATTGTATTTTTACTATATTTTCGTGTTAATTGTGATTTAAGTAATTATTTAGTTAATCTCAATATGGAACAATATACGAAAAATGATTGTAACAAACGAACCAAGCAGCACATGCAGCTCCTTCCAGGGAGACAGGAGGCTCTTATGCACAATTGGTATTGTAATATAATAATAATAATAATAATAATAATAATAATAATAATAATAATGATAATAATAATATTTTTGTATTCAAAGTCAGATTCCATCACAAGTTGATGTAGATGAAGAATGGAATAATGTAAAAAGTATAATAAAGAAAACAGCTAATGATGTCTTAGGTACAAGGTGTAAAAATAAAAGACGAAAACGATTAAAAATATGGATACCCAAAATCGCTCAAGCCATAAATGATAAGAATCATGCTTACAATAAAATGTTACAAAGTAACACAAAAGAAACTGGAGGGGCATATAAACAAATTAGCAACTACGCCAAGGTGCTTATCAGAAAAGCCCACCAAAAATCGTGGGAACTATTTGTTAGTAATATTTAGAACGGTTTTCACGGGCGACAATCCCTGGTTTACAAGGTAATGAGGCATCTAAATAGCGACACAAAGGATTCTGAAGAGCTAAACTTAAAGAGAAAAAGTGGTGGATTACTATAAAAGTGTCTGGTACGACTGAAATGTGCAAGAGGCAGAAAGAAGTAACTATGAAATATATAATGTACCGCCGTTGACAATCAATGAATTAGTTGATTCGCTAAAGACGCTAAAATATCGAAAATGTCTTGATGAGATTAATCTTAAATTATATAAATACGCTGATACCTCATTAAAAATTAGATTTCTTAATTTATTGAATACCTATTGGGAGACTTGAACAATTCCAGAAGAATGGACAAAAGCAAAGGTTATACAACTATTATAGTAATTAAATACAACTAAAAAGGTAATGGAAGTAAACCAGAGAATTATAGATGAATTAACTTGGTAAATTCGTCATACAAGATATATACTAAAATTATTAAAAGCAGATTAACAACTTTTCTAGACAACATATTGTTAAAAGGACAATGATGATTTACACAAGGAAGATTGTGTATCGATGATCTATTTTCCATTAATGTGCTTACAGAAGGGGATAGAATTTAACCAGGAAACACATACCGCTTTCATAAATTATGATAAAGCCGTCGATATCGTCGACATACGATATGAAAGATAATAAAAGAGGCATTCTACTACATTTAATTGAAGTAATCAAATCCTTATGCCACAGAACTATAAATATATTAAATTTAAATGGAAAACCATCCGAGGAATTTAAAATTAATCGAGGTGGTAGACAAGGTTGTAGCCTATCGCCTAGTTTATTTAATATTTAAATAGACAGCGTTCTGCGAGAATGGAAACAGTGTATTACAGATGGCATCGAGATGTACTCTGAAACCACTCTAAATACTTCATTATTTGCTGATGATCAGATAATTACCCACGAAAGTGAGTAAGTAATTAGAAGTGCTCCAATTAATAAATAAGGTACAAGAAAACAAGACCCAATGGTCCCAACATGTACATAGAATGAGTACTGGACGCGTCTCAAAACAAATATATCACTACAGACTTCATGGTAAAAGGAATGTCGGCCGTATGACATGCTCAAGACGGAACAGAAGACTGCTAATCCCTGAAGAGATGATGATGAGTATTTTTGTATTTAATTGAACCGAAACCGTTGCATTTTTCAATGAATCAAAAATAAACCAATTTATCGTGACATACAATGTTTGTTTATTTTTACTTCGAGCGAGTGTTAATTTACTTCTCAAATATAAAAAATAATTTACACATCAAAAACCCGCCTCACACGACTTGCGTTTATGACAAATCAATCAACCTGGTTACCAAAGAAAATAACTTACTTCAAATTTCAACTTCATGTAGCCCTTTTTAAAAGAAGGTCCATAAGGGGTTGTTTTGTTGATTACGGTTTGAGGACGGTCAAGTATCTTGGGGAGCCAGAAATAAACGCATTTTATGAGCGTAGGACACATTTGCTTTTGGAATATGCTTGATCAAGATTTGAGGAAATATGTCTGGCGGGTCGCATCGTGACCGTGACGCTACGCCCTCGCAATTTAAATTATAAAATTGTTTAATTGTTAACGAAAACAGATGTTATAGAATACAGATATGCAGCACCGTCCGTACACACTTTTCCAATTACTTCAGACTAACAAGTCCTTCGGGTTGGTTACTTTATTCTGTTAAGCACAACAGATAAGTAAAAGATTGCGTCGTTTTGCACCACAGTTAATACTAGTAATTTTAGGTACTAACGAAGGAATTAAAATGAATAACTTGTATAAAATGTTTTAAAATAAGATTTTAGCACAAAAATGCTATATTTTAGTCACTCTCTTGGTTTGTCGTGGTGATTTTAGAATCTCTTTATTTGTTGGTAACACTATTTTAGAATGGATTTAATGTGAAGGTTTAAACTTTTGAGTAATTTACTTATTTAGAAAAAATGAACGTATTAGCCATCTACAGTATAAAAATATTAGTCAGAGTTTAAGATGTGCAAAGTTCTTTTTGGCATTTTTATTTATCTGGAGTTTTTTCACTATTAACGGTCTTTTTACTAAATTTGTAGCATTGTGGGGATGAGCGTATTCCTTGCTTCTATTCTGTGAAAAACTTTTTCACCAAATAGGATAAGACGCTTCGTCTTGCTCTTCCGGCAATAAAGACTACGAATGTCATTTCGCAAATTAAAAAAAAATACACCTGACGAACTCCGTTCCACTGGATACCCAAAATATTCCTGTGCGAATCAAAAACATACGTTGGACCGATACCGCTACGGCACTACTGCCTTAGCGATCTCGGCTATATATTATTTTATTTATTATTTACGATTATTTTTTGCTGTCAAAAATGTTTGAATATCGGGCCACGAAGGATAGGGTGGGGCAATGGAAATTGTGTGAAGTGACTCTTTTTTTAAATGGATTTTGTTTTACAATGAGAAACAGTTCAACGTTCATCCGCGAGGCTCTTTTGTTAATTGGACAAGTGACTTTGTACCAGCAAAGTGTGAAAGGGTTACTTGTCATCCCCTTCTAGTGAATTTGTTAACTGAAACCTCCAAGCAAAGTTATTGAGATAATAATTCTGTAAATATTTCATAGAGGGCGGTGTCAAGGGTTTAGAAAATAATACAGTTGATGAGACGGGTTAATGTCATTCTATTCTGATCTAATGTCAGAGAGATACCGAGAGAAAAATGTGAAATGGGAGAAGTGTGTGGCGACTGACGCGTCCTCGAGCGTCCTCACAGCCTGCGCTCGCCTCGCCTCGCCTCGCTTTGCCAGCGCGGTCGAGCGCTCCGCTGTGCGTGCGGGCCGGCGTTCGAGCCCCGGCGGCGGGCGCCTCATCCGTCAGCGGCGTCGCCGCCATTGTCCCCGCCGCCGCGCAGGCACGCGGGGCATGCGCGCGCAAAAATTAATCATTATTTTACTGTCCGGTAGCTCGCGTCGCGCCGCGCCGCGGCTCGGCCGGGCACGGCACGGCTCGGCGCGGCGCTGGCCGACGACGGGCGCTCTCGAAAGCGGAGAAACAAGGCAAAACGGAAAAAGGAAAAGGGCGGGAGGAATGAGGAGGGGCGCGCGCGGAGGGGGCAGGGGGACGCGCGGACAAATGGGAAGAAGAGAAAAAAAAGAGGAGTATAAAGAGAAGGAGACACGAAGGGACAAGACGCGCGGAGGGAGGGGGAAATAAAGTAAATAAAAATGGGAGTGTTTGTAAGGTTATCCGTCTTTCGCGGTGGCAGGTTGAAGCGGGGGCACATCGCCGCTTAAGGGAGAGCGATCGGAATTTATTACGAAAGTCCACTCTCAATGCGAACTTGAATAATCAAACGCAGCTGCCCGTATACGGCGACGTCCTACAATTTTTTATCGGCGCGCGCCTTATCGCAGATACGCGGCGCGCCGCGCCGCGTCGACCAGGCCGCTCTTTGCGCGATCTCGCGCGGAGCGCGCGCGCGCCGCCCCTCCCCCCAGCGGCCTCGCAGCCCGCCCCCTCCCCGCCCCGCGTCCCGGCCAGGCGCCCGCGCGCCCCGCGCCCGCCATCCGCCCGCCGTCGCACTCGCACCGATCGGGGCGCAGCCCCGCGCGTCATCCGCGCGGCCCAGGCCGGCTCATCCCGCCCTTGCTCTTCCGCGCTGGCGCGCTTCCATCCTCTCTCACCCGGCCCGCCTGTATTGCGGCTCTTCACCCCTCTCGCCCTTCGGTCTCTTTCATCCTGTCTTCTCACTTTTCTGATGTGTCCAAATTTTGACTTCCTGCTCTTCCGCTGTCTTTCTCTCCCACCATCTCGCCATTGTACTATGTCGGAACTTCTCCCTCTCGCTCTTCCTAGCATTTCACTTCCGCTTTCCTCCCTTCTGCCATCTGGCTTTTCTGCCCTACACAACCTGCTCTCCCACCCTACATACCCTCCCGCTCTATGGCTTGTCAGATCAGCTTCTCTCCCTCTCATTCTATCTCTCACCCCCTTCCCCATCCGCTCTCCCTACCTTTACGTTCTTCCACCACTCTCGATAACTCCACCTCTTCCCTCCGCCCTCCAGCATCCACGACTATCACTGCGTCACAACTCCGATCAGCTTCCTCTGACGGCGCACTTTATATTTGTCGTGTTTCTCCGCTTTTCCCAAATCTAACAGGTTGGATTCCGATGTTTCACTTACAAAGCCTGCCAGTAATTTTGTATAGGTAGTTTTCTACTCATCGCGACATGCATCACGGCAATTTGACTTTCGCCGATCCAGAGCTTCTTCGCATGTCTCTTAGTCTCATATTTCTACTCTCTCCAACTTTTCCCCTCTTTCTTTCACTTTCTATTTATAATAAGATACGAAATAGCGATTCCCCTCTTTTTCGTTCTTTCTTCTGTCCTCCGCCCAGCGCTCGACGCCTATTGTCTCTATCCTCGTCTCGTTTGTCACCTCCACCTCCCGCCAGGCGGCGTTCCCCTGCCCTCCCCCCCCCCGCCGCTCCGCGGCCTAAGGACGCTTCGCGCGTCACGTTCTCTCCTGCCGTTTGCGCTGGGAATTGAGACTCAGAGCGCTCGAGCTACTGGGTGGATTCCCGGGACTCTTTTTTCCGTGGAATGCTGTTGCTCGCTGCATAATAGCCTGGTATTTTTGCAGGTTTAGTGAAGTATTCGCTTCAGTAATTGGTAGGCTTTGTTCAAATATTTAGAGTTCATTAAACATTTTAACTATTGTAGTGCGTTCTATTAATTACTAATAGTATTTTAAAGATTTTTTACAATAGTATGTTGAAATATGTGGATAATAAACGTCTAAAAGTTTATTATGAATATATTCATAAACAGAATATCGAGTTGATACATCCTTTGAAAATCACAGAGACGTTTATATTATTTCTTTATATGTATGAAGGGAGAAAAGTGACAAAATAACCTTCACACACGCATAGCTTATGAATAGCAGTTATTTTTATACATTTATTGGAGATAAACGTAAAGTATTACAGCTTAAGTTTCTCTATCGAATAAAAAATATTCGGTACAGGCAAGGCATTGCGAAATTAAGTTCCAATATTTTGCTGTCACGAGTCAAATTTGATGGATGGTTGGACGTGAACCTGTCATTCAATAGATTTCTGTGGTGAAATATGTTTTACAATCCACCACTGGAAAATGTGTGAAAAATCTTTCCGCGGATTCCCAAGCCACGAAATGATTCATTCAGCGCCGCTGAAGAAAGAGGGAGCCCTATCGGCAGGGAGCCGACCGGCTCGGCGCGGCGCGGCGCGGGGCGGCGGGCTGCTGTCTTGTGCGGTATGCGCGACGCAGCGGGGGATTTTCAGAGCAACTGCCGGGGCCCCGGGGCGAGTCGGCGGCGGAGGCGGAGGCGGCTATCAGATCGGGGGACATTCCGCCGTCGCTGGAGCCGTCGGCGGGTCGCGCGCCCGTCGTCGCGGCGCTCCCACGACGGCGGCGACGGCGACGGCCACGGCGACGCCGCGCCCACCGCACCTCGAGATTGACGCCGGCGACAAGCCTCGCCTCGCCGCGCCTCGCGCCCGCGGCACGGGCGGCTAGGCAGCAACGAGGTGCGCACTCCCCTTTGGAAATGTTCATAATGAGAAAAATAGTTTTAAAAAATGACCCTTTGGAAATGTTCATAATGAGAAAAATAGTTCTAAAAATGACCCTGAATTGGGACGGTTGACTTGAGCTTTCAGTTAAATCTGCTCGCCTCTGGGTAATTTTTAATGGGCAACTTTATTAATATTTGAACGTGACTTAAACGAATCACGTGTTTCAAAATAATATGTACACTTATTGTTGAATTTATTTTAACGCAATTGACAGTAATATTAACGTATTTTAATAATTAAATGATTTAAAGAAAGGCACCCTGTTCGAAATTCATAATCTTTCTTGTCAAAATTAATAAAAAAATATCGTAGAATTTTATGTGGAAATTATGTAAAAATTAAAACACATTTAAAGTGCTTAGTATACACATTGAATTCTATAATTCAATTCATGGTTCCCTTTATTATTGTAAAATGATACCCTCAAATATTTTCGGAACAAGTTCATTGACGCGGACGCCTTGTCGGATGCATCGGAGGGAGAGGTGGTGTAAGGTCAGAGCATGACAGCCGTGGTGATAATTTAATATACATTTGATATGTATGGTATTATAAGAGGATATCTTTCACGACTAAAGTAGTGTGCGATTTCAATTTAGGTAAAATTGTGCAGTAAAATTGGTAGAGATGCTTGCTTGGTAGATATGGTTATTTGTTTTTCCCGGAAAAGGAGAATCATGAGGCGGCTTGATTACGTAAATTAACGTTGAGTGAAATGTTTTGTCATTTAACTTCATTGTTTACACGATATGCGCCTTATGCGGTTGTTTCAAAAATTGCAGTGAATTTATGCAGCTTAGGAGCTTTTCTTGATAACATGTAACATGTATTATTTGTTTCAGTGAAGAACAAATAGTCACAAGTTCTTTCTTATGGCCATATGCAAGCCCACAATGTTCAGTAATTTCCAGAAAAGTAACATAATTTCATTCTCTGTAAACTACACGGCGCATTCGTATGTTAGTAAGATTATTCATACGTTAATAAGCTTCAAAATTAATCAATTGAGAGTATAATAATAGAAAACTTTTCAGTCAGTCTGTCAACAGTTTCAACCAACTCAATGTTCAGTTTCAATGATCAAATTGATAGCAGCGGATTTGTATGTCTGCACCTCGTCGTTTCAAGAAATCATAAAATCCTCTCTTAACTTAGTGTCCTCCCACATTTTCTCTTCTGCATTCCATCGTTATCATCTCCACCACTTAATCCCCTCACCGCCGTCACCATCTTCCTTATCCTGATCACATTCAACGAAGACATATCCATTTTTGCGCCTGGCTTCCCAGAGAGATCCGATGCGATAGACGGTCCGAGTTGGTCTCGACGCTTCTCGCCGCTACCGTTGACTTCCTTACCTCCTTCTGCCTCCCGCTCGACTTCTGCAGCCGTCACCTCAGCTGTCTTTTCAGCCCCTTCCATCTCCTCTTCCGTCTTTTTCAGCTCCTCCACCTTCCTTACTACCATCGTGTTTGCTCTCGACTTTGTAGCTCCAACCTGTGCTGCCACCATCGTTCTCGAACCCACACCCCCTCCCTCTTCCACTTCCAATTCAGTCTCTGACTTTTATCTACGTCTCGCGGAACCTCCAAATCAGACGCCTCCGTATCCGCCTCCGCCCACTCCGTTCCCACCAGCACCTCTTTCTTCACCGATCCCCTGCCTTCGCCGTTTTATCTGCTCGGAGATCTGGCGAGTGCAGCGATCGTTACTTGTTTATTGAGACGCGCGGTGACAAGCAAGCAGCGCCGCGCGTGTCCCGTGACCCGAGATCGACCTTTTTCTTCACCTTCTCTTCATACATCGTCTTTTCGTACAGTTTTTTCTTTCTTTTTATTCTGTCCGAATTTTCTCGTCTCCTCGCGAAAAGGGTCGTCCGGTCCGACGAGCTCGCATTGTAATAAGCAGTGTGATGAATAAAATATGGCAGGAATTTCCCCGGTCCGAGCAGTACATACGTTTGAGGTTTTTTGGTGTCGTGGACGTTCGCTTCGCTCGCGCCCCGGCAGCTACGGTGCAAGGCAGGCGCGTGATATTTTGTCTCTCCACGCGCTGTTGCAAATCGATGCATCGAGAGGACGCGAGCACCTGCGAGCTGCTGGTGCCGCGCCTTTCAAGCGAGATCGTCAAGCATTTGAGAGTAGGTGGTCTCGTCGATGGGTTCTAAGGACTGTTCATTTCACTCATGCAATTAATACGGTTAGCGCTTAATAATACAGTTGGTATGACCCAATCTGGGCGGTGTATAAAAATGATAGCTTTTTCTGTCCGATTTGTCTTACTATTTCTGCCTACTTGCCAATCATAATTTGTGTCGCGTCAGTCATAGACTATGATGTACTCTTAAAGCGCGTTTCAATAATATAACTAATACTTGACGCATTCTCAAACTGTTGGACTTAATTTCGTTTGTGGAATAGTTTTATTAAATTTAAATCCAGCATTGGAAAATTCCAGATAGATTCCCAATATACTACTAAGAAATTCCTTAATTTCAATGCCAGTGCCTAGCCTTTACGGTCATACCAAGAAAATGGGTGAATCATTTTGCTGGATTGATAAAGTCGTACATGAAGATGGAGCAGCTGTGTAAAAAGAGGCAGGGAAAAGAGAATCTCAGGAAAACCTACCGGCAAAGGTGGCTCAGGGCACCAGTTGATATCAGTGCCTCTGACTGGGAGGTCCTAGGGTTCGAGTCCCGACGGTGGCAAAATTTTCGCTACTAGTTACATCGAATTGAACTGCTGCTGGCAGGGAATTATAGCGGCCAGCTGCTCTGATCGATAATTTTCGGCGATTTCTCCAATCAACGCCAGACGAATCAACATCCTCTTCCTTGTCCCATCCTCTCCCCTTATATACACTTCCATTCACTACACTAGCACGCATGTCGGTATCTAACAGCTTGTCTCGGCTGGAGCGGTTCCGTGGTTCCTGGTTGTGGAGGCAGGTGTAGGTGGGCGCCAGCCGGGGAGATCACCGCCACCTCACGTGATAAACATGTGCGCTACACTTAAGGGAATAATGATCTTAGCAGTTGACGCGCCCGGAATCACGAATCAATTAATAAAGGAAAAACCTGCGAGGAACCCACTTTATACTCCACAAATCCCACATCGGTCGGCCGGCAGCTGAGTTCAAACAGCACCGTTTAGAACCTTGCCTGACATTTCGGAATTTGCTAGAAACAGAACATATTTCTCATTTCATTACATAGGTTCTGATATACCAAATCTGAACGTCGCCCTGCGCCCGACGGTTGACGCACTCTGCGCTCCCCAATGTTTGGTAGTACCGCCGGCAGCGCAGCCGGCGTAAGTTCTTGCGGGCAACTCAATCATTACGCCGTGGCCTACAGGGCGGCCGGCGGTGTGCCACGTGCTGCGCCCGCTGCGCGGCTCACGCGTGCTGCTCCTTGCCGTGCCGCACCCCTTCCTCTCCCCGCGTCCTGCGTCGCTCGCCCAGGCATTCCGCCAATTCTCGCCGCAAGTTTTTTGCAAAATTTCCTCAAAGCAAGCGCCCGCTCTCAGGCTGTGACGGCGGTTGCCACCCCGTCCCACCTGACCGCCGAGATCCCCGATTTCCAAGAAACTACGGTACAGCCTACGGGGGATTGGGAGGTTGCGGGGTCGATCCCGGCAAGGCGCTTAATCCATTTCTTCAAGAAGAATTCTAGGGACCGACTGCTCTGATTGGACGTTTACCTTGGTTCTTACTATCAGTACTCACTAGTCAGGCAATGTTTTAAACGGTGCTGTTTCAACTCAACTAGAATTATCCTAACAGATTGGCCTCAAGCCAAACGCAAAGTTTTCTACGGCATCATACACATATGTAGTGCTCTCATGCAGTACACTACCACACCTGTCGGAAGACCGGTCGGGAGTTTAGAGCGGCCCAACTGCGGCGGCATCTCGCTGGGGGAGATATCTTGGGGAGGAAAGTCCAGCAAGTCGTAGCTTTGTAGGTCGGCGCTGTATCTCACATCGCATTGCGAAGAACAACTTCTACCTTTCAGGATATTATATGCGAACACTACACTTGCGAGGCGATTTCTGAAAGTAGTTGACGGCGCCTGAATCAACACTTTCACTCGATTACGCATCCGGCAAGCTGCCAGAAATTTCATAAGTGATTTTATGACGCCTGCCGGAATCAAATTAGTAGTCTGCCTTCTTTGACAAGTTTCCGTGGTTTCTCAGATTAATGCCAAGCATATGCCGGAAAGTCAAAACCAAATGTCGACATTTTCATTTATTTCAATTTCCAGGGATACGAAATATTCAAATAAAAAATATTGCAGTCTAACATTTTTTTATCATTTTACAACAAAATCTAAATTATTTTATAATGTGTATGAAAGTTACAGCAATTTAATAGTTGAACTGTAAATCTTTTTTTTTAAATTCTAACACAACATATTTCAAAATGTCTCCGAGACACATCTCGAAATTACTTCACGTAATGTACAGAATGGCCAGTATGAGATAGATAAAGCTGTTTCACATTATTACCTATTTTGTTGGAAGCATTCATTTCTTCGATCATTAAATTAGATCAAGTGATCAAGATAAATAGTGTTCCATGTACTGCTGCATCCTTGTATTTTAGCATCTTCAGCAGCACAATTTATAAAAATATGCGCTCAGATATCATTTAAAACTTATATTTTAACCCCTGTTCTTCCTGGAACATTATTTAATTATTATTATTATTATTATTATTATTATTATTATTACTTTATTATTATTATTATTATTATTACTTTATTATTATTATTATTATTATTCATTGTACGCTTACCTTATCTCAGCGCATCTTTTCTTTTCCTCCGGGTAGAGTTGTACAAGGAACAAAAATATTAGAATCACTGTGCAACAACACGATCTGGAATTTTCAATCTCGGAGTGAAATATCTTGTACATGAAATATGAAATATCCTTGTATCATCACGTCTTGACATTCTGTGTGAAAACAAGAGCCCCCTGCTGCTCGGAATAATGGAGGCCGCGGCACATCTTCTTCGGGCGCACGCAAGAAGCGCGCGGGCAGGGCCGTGGCCGTGGCCGCGGCCGGGGCCGAGCGCCGATGCATCGCGGCCGTCGCTTGTCATGAGCCGGATGGATGGATGGCCCTTCTTCCTTTGAAGATGGCGGAGCCTCCGCCGCAACTGTAGCGCACCGCGTTTTTGGCTACGCGTTGCCTTCACGCGCCTCCCCGCCTCTTTCGCCACTGCCCCTGCCGCCGCCGCCGTCACAGACGTCAGCCTCGGGAAAAGAAGACACGTCTGGACGCTGCTGTTCCTGCCCTTTCGACTTTTTTTCGACGGAGTTCATTGCAGTTGTCCAGCGCTACTCTCCTTAGGATTGCTTCTGGGTACCGTGCCTTGATTCTGCTGGTCCTCGTTCCCGAACCTCGGTGTGTGCTTCGCTAGCGAGTTTGATTCCTGTTGCCAGCCGTGTGCTGTAGTTGTTTTTCGCACTCAACCTTCTCCACCAGTGGATGCGCTGGATAAATCATACTGTGATTTATATAACAACTATATTTAACTTGTATCTGCGATGGCGCAGATTGTCTGTTAGTGTTGTTTTAAGTCAATTTTGTTGTCTGTATTCCTTCATTGTTGCCCTTTTGTAGTAAAGTGTTTTAATTTCCAGAGCATATAGTTTTAGTTTCTGTCAATTCAAGTACAAAACGAGTTCATTAAAAGTGACGATATGTGTTGATATTCTAATAAACAAAGGCTACATAAATAAATATGTTGTCTAATTAATTGATGTGGAAAATGAATACGTTTCTTTCGTTACGATTACATACGTTATTTTGATTCATATTAATTTGATACGTTATTACGAATGTTTTGTTCTTATTCGTCTCAAAAGTATTCACCTTTTTACAATCGACAACGTGGCTAGGCCTGATGTCCTGTTCAATCATCTCTCGAACAATATTTCCACTTCTTTCAGAACATACCCCTGGATATTTTTTACAATAAGCTAATATTCTAACACAATTTGTGGTAGTTGGGCAATGTCCACTAGTTTTCATATGTTGGAGCCATTCGCTTCTTCTAACGTCTATTAGTTCTACAAAATTGAATTTGCCTAAATCTTTCTTGTTTCTGTTCTTTTATTTTGAGCTAAGAGATTGTAACGTGCAATTGCTCTCAAGAGACTCTATCCTTTCTTCTGATTCAGTTCTACTCAATCTTTGAAAGCCAAATTCTCTCTTTCATGCAGAATAATTCCCACCATGATAATTTTATAAAATGTTAAATTCTGTCATTCCGACGTATATTACTCATAGTTCATATTACAATACATACTGTGAATTTAAAAAAAATCCTTCTATATCTTCTTCGTAAATGTTGAAAGCTTTATACTCAATTTGGGTCATTTGTTGCACATTATATTTCCTATGTATGTTTTGGTACGTGTTGGATTTTTCTATTAAACATATTATTGGCTGTGTTTTGTTTGAGCTGAAGATTATATTACCTTTTATAATAATTATCCTTTTCGCCTTCAAATTCTCATTTAAAATAGTAAAAATTCAATCCGCGAGGTGTCTTTGGCGCATTGGAATTCAGAGGAAGCTCACTTAACCCTCTAATGCCCAAGGAAATGTACGCATAGCGCTCGCCCATTGTCGCGTTCGTACGCGCACGTGAGCCGTTAGAGCCCTCTGGCAGCATGTTTTTGCAGCATTTGGTGCTTACCAATTGTTGTGTTGTTAACTAATGACTACTAGAGCGTTTCAAAGCGCAAACCGTTGGTTATTTGAGCTTTTTTCTGTACTGAGAAGCAAAACCGTTAGAACTTAGCTGCATATGTTCCGTCAACTTCGGTGCGTACCAACCACCGATTGCTCTACATCGACCTCTCCCTCCGACTTCACGCAGCTAAGCACAATTTTAGATGAAGATTCGAACTGCCGACACCCTGGCCAGAAATGTACAATGCCTCAGCAATGACGGATAAATCGACATTGGCATTCAAAAATGAAAAAAAAACTTGCTTATATGATTCTTTTAGGATGTCTCCGTCTATTGATGAAATAAAATTTGCGAATTAGTGCAAAAAGGTGCAAATACGAGTTCATCAGAAACATTGTTACATCTATGTAACAAGAAGGGTTAAAGTAATGCGATCTAGAGGGTTAAAATAATGCGATCTTGGAGGAATGAACATTTTCTCCCCAAGAGATGCGACTCTTCTGTCAATTCAGAATTCTTCATTAATAGAAATTTGTATTAATGGAAGTATTGACCAATGTTTCGTATTCAACGTTCATAATGGGTATCATTCCTTCTGGATATGTCAATTATTATTAAAACAATTCAATTCTGTATAAAATAACACCAAATAGTCCAGTTTTTAGAAAGGGGTAGTATTTAAAAATAAACTTCTCAACTTCATTTGTTTCGGATTGAAAACAAATAATGTATTGACACGCATGTCTATTGTAATAAAGTGGCAGAAATAATGGGAGTTATTTTGTTTAAAACTAAATAAGTAATAAGAAAATTTCGCAATATATATATATATATATATATATATATATATATATATATATATATATATATATATGAATCAATGTTCAAAGACAACATAAAATGTAAGATAATATGTTGAGGACATATATAAATGGAAATTTAGGCAAAACAAGTTTCGTTACTTGCCATTTGGCCATTCGTCTGCATCACCAATCTTAATTAACAAACTTTTGCCCTTGAGGAAATTTACTTTCTAGCATAATTTATAATTTCTTGACAATGGGCTCGCTCTTAACTCAGTTGTATGTAAACAACTTTTGGTGTCTCTTCAAAATCTCCCTTCTTCGTGATATCGACGAAATCTCGTTTTGCCAGACGCGTCAGTTCTACGATATTTGAATCTGCTTTCCCTTTCCATTCAGCATGTTCATCGTCCATCGCTGTCCCTTTGTCAACATGTCCTGTCTCCGTCAATGTCCTGCCAGCGCCTCGTCGTCATCACCCTGGATGCCGTCCTCAGGGGTGGTTGCACCACACACGGCGGTGGCGACAGCGCCCTGACAGGCTGAGCGCCCGCGCGACCCGGCAGGCGACGCGACGTCCATTTTTGCGTAGAAATGATAAATATGGCGCGCGGGTGCCGTCGAAGCCGCGGCGGCCGCGACGCAGGCAGATCGCCGGCCGTGTACGATTGACACGCCGAAAAAGAAAAGAGACGCTCGGCGAGAACTGGAACGGCGAAATTTATCCGAGGCGATTTGAATGCGCGGAAAGGTGCACGTCACGGCTGTCGATCTTGCGCCGGAGGAGCCGGGCATCTGGACGCGGACTGTTCGAGGGTGTGTCGAGAGCTAAACGAATTGAAAGAGCACATCCAATAAGAGGCGATGCAAAGAGACTCCACAGAATAGAGGGATAAAGAAGATCTGAAAATAACAAGGGTAAAGAGTAATACTTTCAAATGGTTACGAAAAGAAGATGGGTTAGGGCTCAGAGATGCAAGGCAGTATAAACATTGCATTCGAAAGAAAGTATAGGGTATATTGAAGACAATCTAGTCGGAGGAAACGATGAAAGAGACATTAGAAGAATAAGTATCATTGGAGGGGCCGATACAAGAATAAAACAAAATGAAGGTAAATTTCAGAAGAAAGAAAGATAGAAAGGTATGGAATAAATGTAAGGTGATTGAAAGATCAAAGCAAAGAGAAAGAAAACAGTTAAAGGGGAAAAGGTGAATAATGAGACTAAGGCAAGATAAGGAGATGGAAAAGTGATAGACTCTGGGAAGTAGAAAATATTATTGACAGAGAAAACAGCAAGACACACAAAATAGGGATTGAGAGGATTGGATATCACCAGAGAAGACGGCAGATTCATACGAGTAGATTGTATAGGAATAAAGACGAATAAGTGAAAAATAGAGCAATTGAGCGAGAGGAACACGGGGGGCTTTGAAGATCTCCCGAGGTAAAGACGCGGCTGGTGCCTGGCGGAGAGGGACAACCGCAAAGAGGAGGTGGCCGGCCGGCCGGCCGTTGCGAGGCAGGCCTCCACGGAGCCGACAGGCCGTCCGCCGGCGACGCCGTCCATCTTGCGAGCGGCCCGGGGAAGGCTGCCGGGATTATTTGCGACCGAATCCCGTATTTATATGCTAATTTAACTGGCTATTCAATACGCGAGTCGCGCGCGCGGCCGGGCGCCCGCGCGGCGCGCAAGGAAACGCCTGTAAATTTCGAAGGAGGAACTAAATCTGAGAAGATGGAGAACGCAGCGCAACCGACGACGCAATGCGCTGTGCGAGGCTTGACGCGGCGGGGAATGGGGGAAGCGGGGCGGCGGAGCACGAAGACGACGAGGTCGACGAGGACGGTGAGGATTGCGACTTGCCACCGCCACCGCCTTCGCCTTCGCCTTCGCCTTCGCCTTCGCCTCCGCCTCCGCCTCCGCCTCCGCTCCGTCTCCGTTTCGCTAAACGCATCCGTCTCCCGCTGCCGCCTCGCTAACGCTCCCGTCTCCGCCTGTCTCGACCGCACGAACGACCGCTCGCCTCCACCTTCGCCCTTCGCCTCGCACTTCGCTCTGCAAGCCACCGCCAAAGCGAAGCACCAGGCACCTCAGCCACCGCCATCACTGCCCCAGCCCCTGCCACCACCACCACCACCACCATCACCACCTTCTCCACCACCACCACTAACCACCACTACCGCCCACTGCACTGCACTCTCCGTGTCCCAGGAGCTTGTCTGGTTCTCACTCCGGAGGGTTCCGGGTGCTTTTGTGACTGGGCCTCCCAGGTTCTGATTTTCTGATTTGAACCGCATGTTGCGTGTTGTTGCAGTCATGGGAACTGCTGATAATTTAATGCAAACAAAAAGACGAAATCTAATTGGTGAAAGAAAACTTACATAAAATGAAAACTCCATCAGTTTCAACGAGTAAACGATACAGTAAAACTTGTCCATTGCGGAACGTGATTAGTGCGGAAATCTCTGTAATGTGAACATAAATAGAGGTCCTACCAAACCTATTTTCTACAGTATTACAGTGCGGAATCATGTGTAATATGAAACAAAATACAGGTCCTTGAGGTTTCGCATTAGGGAAGTTTTACTACACAAGGAATTATAAAGTGTTCGGGTCAGGCACACAATTGCCTTTTGGAAATCCGTAAAAAATTCCTATTAAACCGCAGAAGGGATGCGGTGAATCGCATGAGGGATGCGGCAAGGCACCCCTTTCACACGGTGCAGTCTAGTTAGGATGAGGAAGGTGTATGACGCTGCCGACCACGGCATCCCAATCGGGATTGAGAGAGATAGAGGTCAAGGGAATATTGCGTGCAGTTCGTGGGCTGCGGCTCCTTAGAGAGACGCGTAACTGACGAAAACTACGGAAAGAACAAATTGGAGCAGTTTATTTTCAAACTCGCCAAACAAACTACCCTTGAACGCCCCAAGCAAATTTCTGACGCCCATTTGGGATCATGTTCGCAATCGCCCTATAATCAGCACTCTCATTTCAAAAACTGCCTTAACAATCACCGCAGCTGATACTGATCATGCAGTAATTGTATTATTAAATATGAGACTACCTTATTTTATTTTGTGTAATTTTATGCAAATGCAATTAGCACATCCTGGGCAAAAACAAAATATTTTCAAAGATTTACATAAAAAAACTTACACCGTCTAGGGACCTAAATGTCTCTACTCGTCCTATGCAATTTTACCTTAATGTACCATCAATTAATATTAATTATTTTTAACTTTATGAATCAGCCTAAAGCACTTTTTGTTATCTGTAATCTCTATATTTTCAATTCAAATTGTTGTGATTGCATACTTCTCAAATTACAAGCGTTACCTACAAAGTACAAATTACAGGCGTTGAAGATCTAATATTATTTTTCATTCATTATTCGTTATATTCGTTCATGTCTTGTGTGGCGTTGTTAACGAGGGCAGAAAGTTTAGTCGGTGAAAGTGCGATGCGGGGGAGGAAGGGTTGAGCCTGATTCCCGGGAGTTTGCGGCTCTGGCGGTTTGACTAGGTAGAGCCGATGCACAATAAAACGTAGGGGCTTAACTCCGGGATGCTTAGCAGCGAGCCTATTATGGAACGTGGTGGGGGGTGTCAGCCTTCAACTATTTAAAGCGGCGCCATACTGAGAAGATACTTCAGTTTGCATCGGGAAGCTTGTACGTGTATGTACAAGGAGGGTAGGAGTGTGGGCGAGATGTCCGAGAGTAGGGCAACGATCTGCGTGTGTAGCACGGTCGCAACGGTTTAAATTTTTGGGTTAAGGACTGTGACGGTAATTGTCACGGGACGGAGGTCCGACAGCTCGCATCACGCGTGGCTTGTATTTTTCTGCGGTAAAGCGGTAAAGTGTTCTGAAAGGAAAAGGTTGCCGGAGTGTTTTAATATTAGCAATTTATTGTAACTTGTACATCATCTTTTAATATACTATTTTTATTTTGTTATTTGAATTCATTTATTTCACTACGTCACACTTGTTTCCCGCAGTACGCGTCTTCTCGTAGAATCTGTCACTTTAACGTTAACCATTAACGAGGGTTGGCGAAATTTGTCCTTGCGCCTTTTTGTTCGCTTCCTGCGTTCTTATGACGAGTGAGGAGACGGAAAGCAAGCCTGAGTGATTAAGATTCGATTCTCTCGACTTGATTGACCCGTTCTTTGTTTTGAGGCCGTCAGCGTGTCTGGGAGGAAGTTTCTTTTGTTCCCGCTTTTTGCCCAGAATCGTCGCGCCCTCAGGCGAAGCCAATCTCGCTCACCATCGCAGCCGTGTACTCCGTATCGCTTGCCGACATTTCAAAGATTCGTCTGTGTTTCTAAAAAACGAAAAGAGAACAATTCACTATGTTCCTTATTATGAATAAATTATTTATGTTATTCGTCTAATAACATTTTATTACGATGATCGATCAACCGAAGTCGTTAGGATGTTTGATAAACAAATCGAGTATTGTAATAACCCGTCTTACAAAACATAACGTCGTGAACAGCTTGCAATGGCAGTGAAATTTCAATGCTACTTTGAACATAAGTGCAGCCTTTTGTGGAATGTTTTAACCAAAGCCCAATATTCAAATATAGAGATGAGATAGAGATATATATAGAGATGGTTTTATTGGTAGGTAAATGCGTGCGGGTCATATACGTACGATGATGGTCTTAAGCTCTTTTACGGATATTATATATATATATATATATATTATTATAATATATATATATATATATATTATATATATATATTTCATAAGTCGTGGGGGCAGGTATGTTAGAGCAAATTAAAGTCTTGGTTGTACCATTTTAGTTTTTAAAAGTTTGCTTTTCATTACCCTAATTGTGCTTCGTTTTGTCCTCCAGGTCACAGATCCGTGAAACCATTCTCTCAATATATATTTTTATTGTTGCATAAATAATGTGGTAGCATATTGTACAGCAAGACAAAAGCACTGCAAAATAATAATTTACACGAAAAACACAGCTCTCGTCGCGTATGGACACACAGCACGCGTCAACAACTGTCAGTAAACTAGTTGCCTCCAATATGGCGCTGTGAGCGGCCTGCAATTCGTAACGCATCACTAGTCCTACATGTATGTAGATAATACGATCCTTTGTCTTATCCAAGTTATCTTCGCAAATATTTACTGTTTACGTCAATTTTTTGTTTTTGTTAATATTTATGACTTACAACATTTTAATATAATGAACTGTGGCCAATATTTTGTTTATTGATGGCTCTGCCTCTTTGACGAATTTGATCTAGGTCTGGAATCACCTTTGACCTAACCGTAATATTCATTTCACCCAACAATAGTATTGTCTTCCCTCCATAAATCATTAAATTTTTAATAATTTTCTTAAACACTGGTGTGTATCAGTTTATTGATTGTTAGGTATCCACGTAAGTGTCTTAGCACTAAATTATGTGATAAAATATATACACTTATGTTACAAATTTGTCCTTTCCTTCTCCTACTACCCAAGAATTGCTCTTGGGGCGTAAAAAGAACGTGCTTCTTGTTCAAACATTTTTTTCAATCTGCATTCTTGAGTTTCTAGCTTCTTTTATCTATTCGGACATCTTCCTCATTCTAATGATCTCATCCCACTTTTCCCTTGTTTTTCTCTTACATTTCCTCCATTCTCGAGCCCGAGTAAGACCTCTTGCCCACTCGATCACAGTCCGCCACTTGATTACCCAACAATGCAAGTTTGCTGCCCAGAGCGCGCGCTTGTTCCCACTTTCACACGCTCTCGCGCGGGCTCGAAACGCTGCCCCGTCCCTCGCCCGCGCCCGTTCACGCTGCGTTTTCTCAGGCTGCTCTCGCGCAAGCGGGAATTGAGAAACTGTTTGAAGGGAGGGCACTTGGTTGACAATTTTTCATACACAATGCACTTGTGCGTTTTTTGGAAAAATTCCTGTTTCAATAATTGTTTACTGCCTCTTGTAATATAAAATTACTTCGTGACATAATCGTAAATAATAAATTAATAAAAGTTAAATAATTCATTTCATTTTGTCATTTTGAAACATTTAGTGGTCCAAGAATACGCGATATGTCCAATCCAGGCTTTCCTCTTGGATCCGCCCATGACTGGCTCTTGAAAATTGTCCTCTTCGCCACTTCATTGGCGGAGTGCTAATACGCTCAGCTGTGCGTGATCTCACATGCACAGAACGCTTCGCCAATTTCGCATTAATTTTCACGCTAATAGAGGCGCGTGGTGCGGCATATTTCATTGTATATTTTAGGAAGAATTCATTACATATATCTCGCTCCTATTTCTTTTTTCGGCCGAGGGAAATGAGGCGGATGGGCGGGCAGCTTCGTCCCCCGAGTAGCCACTCTTTCCCACAACACGAAAGCATTCGCTCTCCATTTTTTCTTTTATAGGCTTTTACGCCTTGCCAGAAAAAGTCGTGGCAAATATGCAGCGTAAAATATGTACCACTAAATATGCAAAATAAAACACACGGACGGCAGGCTGTCAAGGAACGTATGGGAATTCGTGAAGGTTGCCCACTGAATTTCTTGAGCGTGCAAGAGTTATGTTGCTTGGCCGAGAAAGGCTTTTCTGTTTCTGTGTGGCGCTATACTTCAAAGCCTGTCAGGCCTTGCTTCTCTGACGTGGAGAAAATCATCCGCGACGAATGAAACCAAATCGAAATGTCGGCTCTGTTAACGGTTGCTGCTTTGCGTCGTTAGGGGTCTTTAAGAGAATGAGTACATTGAAATTTCCTTTGCATGTCGTTTTCTCTTAGGCACATTTTTGTAGTTCATGAACGCCATATTTTGTTAAAGTGTAGTCACGATGCTTCCTTCTTTGTAAAACCATGTAATAAACAATTACAGTGTTTACGTGACGTTATGGTCATGCCAGTTGGATGCATTCCTTGTAAAATGCAAAGTAATAGAGGCAGTTATGTTGAATGTTACCAATATTTCACTGAATTGGAGAAATACGGGAATAATTTGATATTTTCCTTCTTTCCTTTTGTTCATTTACAAAGGTTTCATGATAAATATATAAATAATTTGAAAAAAGTTTCGCTTTCATTCATATGTATAGTATCAATCATTCGAATTATAGTATGGATCTGAGTAATGACATTTTATTGGTTTTTCTTTGAACGCCAAACGTGTCATTTTATTGCTTTACCACAACTCAGAGTTGAGATAATTCCACTGACAGGGTCGAATAAATGTCGAATATTGTACAGCTAAGCAAATTTATTGCTTGGTTTGTTATTGATGATTATAAAATATAATAGTTAATTCTTTGAATTCAAAATATAGCAAGATAAATAACTCCAAAAGGGTGCTCATGAGACCGGAGAAAAGAACAAAGCGTTGATAGAAAGACTCGATTCGTTAAATGGGATCTTAATTTATCTTACAAATCAAATAGCATTATTGATTGCTCTTTTTTTCTACGAAAGTAAAATTTCCAATGAAGTAAAATAACTTTAAATTCGCCTCGGAGAACCTGATCGTGTAAATAATTTACTTCGGCTTGATTTTGATTGTTTAATCATAATCATTTATTAACTATTATTTTTGTTCTCTTAAATCATAAACATATCGACAGAGAGTTTTTTCCATTAATTTTAATGGCTGAAAGAGATTTGAAAGGGTATGCAGAATTTTACATTTTTTTAAAAATACATCATCACAACAGTGAGAAACTATCTCATTTTATTTTGAACTGAAAATATGAAGTTTGTAAGCATTCTACACACTTCCTTCTTCACTTGTCATTTAATCCTGATATTTTTCTGCCAGGCCTCATCTCCTTTCCGTACGGCCCGTGGTAATAAGCACGTACTTTGTTTGTAGTTTCCTGATAGAGCTGAAGCGTGTTCGTTCCGCGAGCGCTCGCGAGATGGCAGCAGTGGTATCCAGACGCTGGCCGCGACTCCCTATCCCCCGTGGCTGCCGCCGCGCTGCCACAAATCTGTCGCGGGCGATTAGGCCTCTTTGTCGCGGCAGCGGTGGCAGCTCGCGCGCGAGTTATGGGCGCGCCTTGAATTATATGGTTAGGCGAGATTAAAGGGAAACCCTGCAGCTTTATTCCGTTTCCTGCGGTTTTTACCTCGTATATATTGTCAGATTTGCTCCTCTTGGCTGCATGCTCATCTTTAAAAGTGGGATTCGGAGGGATTTGTTCCCTCTTCTTAAGGCGTAGCTCTACAAAGCACGAATGTCTTTTTAATGAAAACTTAAAGGCAATGAGTACAAGGATAAATACTTTATTTATTAATTATCTCCGGCTAAATAGCGACTCGTTTGCTCTGACGTTATTCGGGCCGAAGACGGACGAGCGAAGGGGCCCAGCTGCAACTCCAAGCACGTTGTCAAGCTTCATGTTTAGAGTCTTCCTGCAGCAGACGATAATCTATTGGTTATCCAGTCATTGCAGAGGCAGGACGAAATTAACGTACTCATCTGTCAAATTTGGGAGGTTAAATATGCACTTATCAATACAATCCACATTAAACGGTGGCCAGCTTAAGAACACATAAAAAAATGTAGCTTTTTAAGAGTGAAAATTAAATTTTGTTTGTAATTTTTATTTGTAGCTCACGCAATTATTATTTGCCACACTTATTCACCTCTCAGCTGTATGGAATATGTACACAGATAAGTAGATGAAGAAAATAAATTGGCCCTCTCTCTAATTTAGTGTAGAAACAATAATGGAAGCTCGTAAAGTAATTATATAAAACTATTAACTGTGGACTTTTCATTGCCTCTGCGCACCCTACAGACCTCAAGGTATTTCTGCCTGCCATTACAAGTACCCTTGTAAGTCATGGTTTGTGTTACGGTGTTGTCAACGAACTGCGCACTGCAGTGACGTGCGCGTGTGTTTGCGGAGCGTCGGACGACGTCGTGCCGACAGCATTATGGCCTCTTGTGCACCACCCGACAATTATCATTACGTCGCTTGAAATTGCTGCAGCGGCTCATGACGTCGCATGGCGGCGACAGCGCATATAAAGCCGGATGATGACGGGATGGGATGAGAGGTGACTCAGGCGGAGAAAGGAGTTGGATTGCGACGTGGGGGTGCAGAGAGAGAAGCGCTATGTAATGAGGGGTGCGGGTACGAGGACAGAAGGCAACCTGGGACGACGCTAGGTTGTGCTTCTATGCTGTAGGGTGAACGACTACCAGTGATCTCGTACGAATAGTTAATGTGGCGTGGAATCGGCGATCTCTCAGAGGTGTGCCAAACATATTACGTTATAAGAAAAAAATGATGTAATGGAGAAAGGCAGCTGTGCGCGATGAGTGGTATATGGAAGACGTGAGAGAAGGGCGGTGAGCGGTGAATGGTAGAAAATAGATGATGGATGGTAGTGCAGGTAGATGTAGGCGGTGAATGGTAGGCATTGGTAATGAACAACATGTCTTGAGGGAAAGGTGGTGAGAGGGAAATGGAGATCATGGTCAATGGTATGCGGCAGTTTGTAAGTGTAAGGCAGTGAGCGGTAGTAAGTGTAAGGCAGTGAGAGGTGAAGAGCTGTAAGCGATGAATTGTGGGCGTGGAGCAGTAGGTGGCGAGCGGAAGACGATGAGTGGCCGTTAGACGGTGAAGAGTCATAGCTGGGTTTGTAGGCGGTAAGCAATTGTTGTGGTTGTAGACGGTGAGCTGAAGGTGAGAGGTAGGCGATGGTGTATGATGAACGATGGACAATGAACAATATTCTGTGTATTACGGGCAGAGATCAGTGGGCGGCAGGCAGTGAACGGTGGGCGTTGCGTGATCGGAGATAGATAAAGGTCCAAAATGGCTCTCCTCTGTCCGGGAGGTCCTAGGTTCTCGGCAGGATTTTCGACACCTAGCTGCATAGCTAGATGTCGCTGCATGGAGGAGAATTATATCCGTCGGCTGCTCTGATCGGTTGTTTTCCGAAGTTTTTCCTATCAACACCAGGCAAATGCTGGAGTTGTACTCTTACAGACGGGCCAAGGCCGCGCGCGATCATTCCTTCCTCTTCCTTTTCCTCTCCCCATCCTTCTTTACACTTACTCACACATGCAATACACTACCACCCTTGTCTCGATACCAGTCGGGAGCTTACAGCTTGTCCCGGCTGGGGAGGTGCTCCGCTGGTAGTAGATACCTAGTTATGGAAACGCCCCGCTAGCCGGTAGACGGAGCGGCGCCAAATTTCGCCATCCTGCGGAGCAAGATCACCACCACCTCTTGCGATAAAACATGCACTGCCCGTAAGGACCTTAGCAGTTGGCGTTCCCGGAATCGGTAACTAATCAATTTATTCAAAATAACCGCGGGCCAGGGCGTTGACCGTGAAGTTGGCGGCAGCGCCGTCGTCGGGTGACGGCTGGCGGCGGAGCGCGATTGGCGAAGGCCGGGCCCGAACGGACTGCGCCGCGGCGGGCAGGCTGTCTGGGCCTTCGCCGACGGCGCATTCAGCTGTTGCGGGCGCGGAGCGGGCGCCGCGCCGCCCGCCCCGCCGCCTGGCGACATGCGATGACAACGCTATTCACGGGCCGCGCAGCGCCGCGCGCCGGAGGTCGACCTCTGCGTTGTCTTTGCCGCTCTCGCCCGCGCGCTGGACTCTCATATCTTGACGTCGGGCCTTTATTTGCTACCTTCGTGGGCTCTCTACCTGCTGTCTTTTGTTGCTACCCGCTCTTGGAAAGGATACCGAAGATGTATTGTTTATTGCACGTAGTCATTACATTCATAACTCGTGTTTCTTCTCTCTTCTTAAGTAGCTTTTCTTTTTACTTTTTTATTTCTCGGGACAGATCTCCATAGTTGGTAGGTTCTAGCACAGACATTCATGAGTAGTACAGCGAGTTGATAGTAAAGGAGAAAGTGGTTATTGCCTCTGCTGTTGATGATAATGATAATGATGTATTGCTACTTTTATCCAGCGACTACGTTTACAAGGACGCTGTTTGTATGTGTGCTTACATGACTAATAACGATAATGATTATTTTGTACACCAAACCATTCTCTTGAACTATAAAAAAGTGCGAATTTTGATTAACGAGATGTATATTTTTTGTTAAAGATGCTTTATCATCTATTAGTCATCATCAGTAATTTGTTGCTCCCCTTGCCCACTCGTTGAGGAAAACACGGAGGGGGAGCACGCGTTCACCAAAGTAACATTCACTTGTCTCCATTTTGTGTCGATCCCTTTCCGACCGGAGAGCTCGTTAGTCGGGGAGTGCACTTGGAGTGGCCGTCAGTGCCACGCTCGTATCTGATGGCGCGACCATTCTAATCCCGCTGTCAGGAGGTCGTTCCAGAGATGTGATAGAGGATCTCGCATCGCCAGGCTGGGGGAGGGGGAGGGGGCGGTCGCCTCCCACTGCGCGCGCCACGCGCCGCGCCGCGCACGCCCCGCCCCACCCCTTCCACCCCCTGCCACGTGGCTGGCGACGCCGATTTATTTATTTCCTTTACTCGAAAAACACCGGTAACTGGATGTGACGCTTGCGTCGGGGGAAGAGAGAGGTTTGCTGCCCAGAAGCAAAGCAAGCGAACCCCTGTGGTTGTGCTCAGTGGTTCGTTGGGGAATTGGAAGGAAAACCCCGATACGGTGGATAATTACCCAACTTCAATGACTCTTACATTAACCTGATTGTGATAATATTATTATTAACATCAATACAATAAAATTGCAATATTTTATAGGTTGCATATATAAGTAACAATCTTTCTCCAACATTTCAGTGTTTCTTTTGTTGATGTGTTGAAAGTGGGGAAAATCCGTTCTTTAGCTCCTTTTGGCATTAACAGAATTAGACTTATGAAAGATATTTTGGAAATTACTTATTTCAGCTTGCAGACTAGATATATGTAATTGGTATCATTTATTCCCGTAAATGAACACATTCAATTGGTCGTAGTACCCGGTTTTGTTGATACAAAAGTATGAATAATACACACACCTATTCTTTTGCCCTTCCTGAAAACAGTGTACGGAGTGAAGTGTCATCCGGCTAGCTCACGGTTGTAGT
>BOPP01000021.1:5546764-5562198 GCA_017312745.1 Gryllus bimaculatus
GCCGATGCAGTCACTGGCATTTCCCATTTTAACCGTATTGAGTTCGATCGCCATCCTCGTCCTACCCTTCTTAATTAACGATGTCTAATGATTTGTAAATTGAAAATTTTTAATTTTATCACGTTGTACTATTATTAATGTCACATCAGAACATGCCATTTCTTCTATGTCGTCGGCTTTGTGAAATTGAATTCGTGAAGGAGCTATTTGATCAGTCTCTGACTTCACAAAATGTTTATTTTTTCCTACGAATTTAAAGTTTTCCTAATAAAGTGTGTACATCAAAAGTAGTTCTTCAAATAGGACATGTTCAATTTTTAGAAGATATGAGTAGTTTTTGCGTAATTATTTGTGTAACATACGTAATGCCTGTATAATTCAAACAATTATTTTCTCAAACTTGTTTCTTTGTTTATGGCACAGAACGGTAAATAAAGTAGTTAGGGAACCTTCTACTATATTGCCTAAAATTGCAAAAAATAACAAAACAATATGTAGTAAGTACAACAAAAGTACAATATTGATAATGATGATGATGGAGATTTTGTGGAATGAAATCTGTTCTAAAAATCACTTCCTATTAAAAGGTCATGTGCAATTAAAAAAATAGTGTAATTTGTAATTTCTAATTTCTCGCACTTAGTTTGATAGCATCGTTCTGGAGGTATCAGTAGGAATGCAACAATGACACGACACGATACAGGTTGAAATTCTTAGAATAATTTATCTTTATTTATAACTTATCATTATAATAGTAGTAATGTTTTTGGATGTATGGAACGGAGTTTTGCATTGTCGAATTTGTGTTGATGTATTACCTTCAAATGAATCAATTTTTGGCGCCTAATGCGCTACGATTGGTAATGAGTTTTAGAAGTGATGGCTGAGATGTGTTAATATGGACAGAAATTGCGATATTATGTTTTTTCCAAACTGTCAGTAAGGCCAGAAAGAACGGGCTAGCTAATAACCAATACATGTCTTTAGATACTATTTCATATGTCTTAAGTGCCAAGGACGCAAATTTATGAAATGTGTTAAATAAAGCAAACTGAACAATTAGGTAAGGTCAACATGATTTTTGTTGTAATAAATTCTAAAGAAATAGTTTTTTTTAAATAAAGTTGTATTTTTTTTGAGAAAAAATAATAGTTTTGTGCAATATCTTTTTGTCGTAAAGGCAATTTCTGTTTTTCCCCAAAACGGCTCCAATATTTTTTCTTTAAATTAAATTTTTGTGGACCTCTCTGAATGTTTAAAAATTGCAAAATATGGAAATGACGCGAAAAAGCATTTTTATTATGTAGAGAAGTGGTTTTTTTTTAATTTCCAGAAGGGCCACGGGCTCTGATAGTAGGGATGGGAATTCAAAGAACCGTCATTACTAAACAATTGTGGGATACCTGATGCATTTATTCTCCATATCGATCGTCTCCCTTGCCTAAAAATATGGTGTACATGACTGAAATACACGGATGCTTAAAAAAATGTACCTTGAAAGAGAGTATCTATTCCCTTCATACTAACAACCGCACAGGAGCGCGCGTGAATGAACCCCAGGCGTCTACTACGCCGCGTGGCGCAACGCTTCCTCGCGGATGCGCGCGCGGCGCCAGCGAACGCGCGCCTTATTACGCAAATCGGCAGGCGCTGAGCGCGGGCGCCGACGGACAGGCGCGCTGACAGGCGCCGCGACACGCGACGGGACGGGACGGGACACGGGGCGCGCCGGCGCGGCGTGGAGGCAACGCGAGGCGACGTGCGGCGGCCGCAGCAGCTGGCAGCGCCCACGCCAGTGACGCCCCGCATCCGGAATGGCTCCTCCACGGCCTTGGCGGAGCGCCGTTCGCGCGTCGCGCGGCTGCCGTGGCAGGAGGATTTGGAATGCGGGGTGATATAACGCTCCCGGTAGGAATTAACGTCGTTTGAGTGATCCAGGGCGAAACTGGGCTCTTTGAAGATTGTTAACCATGGCGGTAGCCGAAATATGTCATTAAATCCCTTAAAATGCAAATTATAATTGATTGTGATGTTGGCCGTTTGCCTTTCAATACTGCGTGTCGTAATTCCGTTTCCTTATGAGAAGAAACATAACTGAGAAATACCTTTTCTTGAAATGGGTTAACTCGTCTAGTCACAACTCCTTTATTTTAATTCTTCTTAACGGACGACTGTCATTACAATTCTTAAAAACGCCGGCTGTTACGAGCGGCTTTTCATATGTTCGGTGACACTAAGTCAATATATATGTACATTGTTAAGGAAACAAATACGGTCGTTTAAAATGTATATAATTGGCTGCGTTAGCGGATGCACTTGTAAATACGCTGAAGTTTTTATTTGACCGACAAGTTTTAAATTTGAGTCTGTAACGACTTGTGAAAGAGCCGTATCGTTTTCTACAATACAATTTTAATTATTCTCTTAGATACAATAACACAATAGGCACATCTGCACAGATATCACTTCTTTTTTTTTTAAATTATCACCAGATGTAGCTCTGATTATTTTTTGTCTACTTCAATCATTACAATTTCAAAGACTGATATGAGAATGTTGTACACAAACTAAATACCTGTGTCGAAGACGACTATTGTCATTATTGGAATCCTGCAGGTTGATTGCTCTGATATAATTCGGTGCTTTAATATGATCAATTCCAGGCGCATGTCGGAGCGGGGCTCTGAAGGAGTTATGAACCGCGCGATGCATCCTTTGCCTTCCGGTTCTCATTACCATTGCCAAGGTCCTCCAGAGATTTGTGGTCCATCATTTAATTGCCTATTCCCCATTAGTCGAGAAAATCTGAGCTCCGCGCGAGCTCGATCGTCGTATATCCTGGATATACCAATCACCTGTGAGTTCTATTAGAGACCAAATGCCATCTCGAGGTGAAATAACTTGAGAAATGAAAGATATGTTTACGAATGTGAGTTGTCACGTTGGAGCTTGTCGGTAGTAGTCGATTCCCATAGCTCTTAGTGCAGTTTTAAGTCTTTTTACCTTGGAGATGGTGAAGTAGATTTTACCTTTTGATTTTGTATGTATTGGTATTCGTAAGAAAATCCCAAGTTTTCCCCTCGAAATACTCCGGAAATGTTTTGGTAAGCCAAAAACCTCGAAGTTTTCGGGGATTTTTTGTTTTTTGCGTAATAACTTTTTAATAGTTGATCTTAGTGCAAAAATATTTATGTGCAATTTTAATAGTCTTAAAATTCTCTACATGTTTGCTTCAAAAATTATTTTTCTTAATTAAACAGTAAGAGAGCTACGATATTTTCAAATTTCACTAATTTTTTTCTTATTATTCTGAAGCTGATCAAAATTACTTCTGGTCTAATGTAGTATTTGTGGGTACCTAAGACCATTATAAATAAAAAAAGATTGAATAGCGCTAATATTTTAATACTTCCTGAGATTCAACTGACGTTTGAAATTTCTGGTGAGAATGGCAGTAGGTGTGTACATACTTCCAACTACAGTTCAATCACCCTTAAGGCTCCCCATCGAGTGCACTCTCCGTTGGCCTTGCCCGCCCGTGGAATCTGACGTCGTGCCTCGTACCCGGAAGGGCCGGCCTCCACAGCGCCTGCTCCCTCGCCCACACGTCGGCCGGCGCTGCGCGGCTGAGTCGCTTCCGTCAGCGTTCCGGGCGCGGCACGCGTTGCGCACGCGCGGCACGCGCCGCGCCGGTCGCCTTCGCCCGCGTTTCGCCGCGTCTGCCATTTGACTTGCAAAGCGACGACCTTTGTGCGAGTTCTCACGCCGCGTTACACTTGTCCATGGCCGGGCGTACGCGACGCCGCGCGGCGGTAGGTCTTGTTGGCGCGGGCCGTGCGCTGTATTTCGCCAGCCGATCCGCGTGCGCATTCGTATCGTCGAGGGGCAGCGAGAATGGAACATCGTCGGGTGAATACTTGTGGAAATTGTGAACTCTGGCGGGAAACGAGACGTAAATTGTGATAACACGCTTACTTTCGTTTTGTCGTGTTAACGTTGGAGGAATTTCCGAAAAACAAATAAGGGTTCTATTTGCTTGCATTGCTGTTTCATGAGATAAAACGGCTCTTACGCAAATGCTCTCTCGGATGACATCTACTGATTGTGGAAAGAAGTGTGAATACGTGGTTCTGAGAAGCGAATTGTGGGTACGATCGGGGGATCAGCGAGAGCCGGAAGTGATGGAGAGAAACTATTCAGAAACGGCGGAAGGGGAGCGAGGGGCATAAGAACTTATAACATGGAATAAATGTTTATTTTATTTCTTTTCGTAATATAGTCCGATTTTTTTGTTTATGACGAATATTAATGAACGATTCCTAGTTACTATCATTCCTCTGGTAGTACCTCGTGCCTCGTAATTCATCACCTGCGTACTAAACTAGAACGGACGTCGGCATCATGCAGGTGGGTAGCGTAACGGACAGGTGTTTTCGACACATTGCATGTTGTTTACGGCTCTATTCGCCTGCTCGTCGTGGAGGCACACTACTCTGCGGCTCGCCCTCCTTTCTCGACATCTTGGATATTGATACCTTTTTTCAGGAGCACCTGCGAAATCACTGCATCCCCCAGTTCGCGAACCCTGCCCCTCGCTCCCCTTGCGCAGTTTCTCAACAGCTTCTCTCCATCACTTCCGGCTCTCGCTGATCCACCGACAATTCGCTTCTCAGAACCACGTGTTCACACCCCGTGTCTGCGCCGATTTCTTTCCTGTCGTCTTTTCTCACACCTATCGCACCAGCACCTTGCGAATCTCGCTTGCCATCGCCCCTCCATCGCCCAAGTCAGCCACATCAATCGCCAGCGGCCCAACGCGTCTTCCTCTGTTGTGCGTGCGCTTCCGCCGCAGCCCTGGGGCGCCCCTCCTCGCGAGTGGCCGCTGACGGATGGCCCTCAAGGGAGCCGGCGCGGTGTGGCGAGGCGCAGCAGCAGGCGGGCGGCGAGCAGGGCGGCGACGCGACGCGAGACCATGACACACGTCAACTACTGGGTCAGGGATGCGACGTCGATGCCGATGTTTTCAAAATATCGGCGTTTTAAACATTGATGTATTGCAGCCGATGTTTTAAGGTTTTCGATGTTTTGTTTGTGAATGATAGATTCACAAAATCACAATTTTGTAAAAGTTAAAATATAAAATGACTGATGATACCTCTCTTTGTTTCTGGGTTCAAACCAAACGAACGCGATTTGTACTACCTTCATCGAGGAGTCTTCCTCGCCCGAGATGATCCTCATGCCTTAGCACTTCCTTCATCTTTCCTCGTATTTCGCACATGGAAAGGCGTTTTATAGATTTGATTTCAGTTAAATTTTAATTATAAATTGCAATACATGGCCTCTGTCAAATTAAATTTTGTTGCGCACGAACTGCATGCCAGTGGTTACTAAACCATCTTTAAAACTTCAATGGTTTGGGGGAGATGTAATAATAACATCGGTGTTGTAATTCTGAAAATCGATATTTGGTAACTTGTATGTTTTATTGACGATGTCAATGTTTTCAAAACACCGACGTTTTTACAGAAACTTCTATGCTTAAAATATCGATATATTACAGCACGTTTTTAAGTGGAAGTTTTGTACTCGTCTCTTTCTACTGAATGTTTTTACGTTTTCGATGTTTAGTTTGTGGACGAGAAATTTACAATTTTGTAAAAGTTTAAATATGAAATAACAGTAACTAGTAGTTCCTCTGTCAGTACGGTCGAACCAAAAGAAAGCTGTTTGTACGGGTATTACCTTTAACGAGCAGACTCTCAATTCTCCCGAGGGATGCCACCAATGCTATGATATTTCGTACGTTTTTCCGCGCATTTCACGCATTCAGGGTCTCTCAATACATGCGTTGTGGCCAGAGCGCCTTAAATTTAAAAATCTTCTTCATTAGATAATGAATGAAGTTCTCGCATAATTTTACGATGAGCCTGACGAAGATAAATTTGTCTTCGTCATTAGTTTTGCAAACTTCATGATTTTGTAAACTTAATAAAATATTGTTAACTGTCATATGTGATATATGTGATTCCCTTATCGGCACATTCAAATTTGGCCAAAAAGTTGTATATTAATTGAGTGTGCCAGCCAAAAAGATAAATAATAACGAGAAATCCTTAGTAGCTATTTTCACACTATGGAAAAGTAAGTCCTTTCTTTTTCGCTTCTGTTTCGCTCACACTTGGAGAAGGCCTCCGCTGTCACTTGTGGGAGTTCAAATCACGGATGTTAATTCATCAACGTTACCAATTTTCAAGATTTGACGGCTCGTATTACTCGAAACAATTGTAATTTTACTTACAAATATTTGTAATTCAGATGCAGGAAATTGATATTAGCTACAAACACAAAAACGCGTTACAAATTTGACGTGACAAAATTAAAAATTAAACTTATTAAAAGAAATATAAATAACGATAAACGTTTTTGAAGATTATTGTTCAGTGGTTAGCAATTCGCAGAAGGATGATGCTTATTAAGAAAATAGGTCAAAGACGCAAAATATGTTTTTGATAAAATATTTTTTAAATAATTGGAAAGTAGAAGTTAGCATACTTTTACAAATAAGCATTGTAATGCAAATCCTGTTTTTAGTGATTATTTACCAAACGACTGACATTGACTAAGTAGGAAATATTAAAACACAATTTTTGTTACAAAGTATGTAATATTGTATAAATGCCTACAAGTTTTTCAACTTTGCACTTTGCACTTTCAACTTGCAAGTTTGTGTGATTACCATTTTGTCTGTTCTTTGATGCTTATTTTCTTTGTTATCGCTGCGAGCATTTCCAAGTCGTTATGTTAGGTTCTCGTAAATTATTAAATGATTTATAAACTACAGAACTTTTAGTTTTTGACAGAGATAGTTTGCTTTGTTCTTACAATTTCAGTTTGCCAAGTTCAAATTGCAAGTAAGATAGTTACCCAATTAACTTGTAGAAGTTGCTTGTTTCTGGTGTTTTTCTCTCTTCTTAAGAGCTTTTCTTTTTACTTTTTTGATTTCTCGGGACAGATCTCCATAGTTGTAGGTTCTAGCACAGACATTCATGCAGTAATACAGCAGTTGATAGTAAAGAGAAAATGGTATTGCCTCTGCTGTTATGATAATGATAATGATGTATTCTACTTATCCCCAGCACACGTTTACAAGGACGCTTTTGTAGTGTACTTACCATGACTAATAAACATAATGATTATTGTGTACACCAAAACCATTCTCTTTGAACTATAAAAAGTGCGAATTTTGATTAACGAGATGTATATTTTTTGTTAAAGATGCTTATCACTATTAGTCATCATCAGGATTTGTGCGTCCCCTTCCCACTCGTTGAGAAAACACGAGGGAGCACCGTTCACCAAAGTAACATTCACTGTCTCCATTTTTGTGTCATCCCTTCCGACGAGAGCTCGTTAGTCGGGGAGTTGCACTTGGAGTGGCCTCAGTGCCACGCTCGTATCTGATGGCGCGACCATTTCTAATCCCGCTGTCCAGGGGTCGTTCCAGAATGGAATAGAGGATCTCGCATCCCAGCTGGGGAGGAGGGGCGCGTCGGCCTCCCACTGCGCGCGCCACGCGCCGCGCCGCGCACGCCCGCCCCACCCCTCCCCCCTGCCACGTGCTGGCGACGCCGATTTATTTATTTCCTTTACTCAAAAACACCGTAACTGGATTGTGACGCTTGCGTCGGGAAGAGAGGAGTTTGCTGCCCAAAGCAAGCAGCCAACCCCTGTGGTTTGCCTCAGTGGTTCGTTGGGAATTGAAGGAAAAACCCCGATACGGTGGATAATTTACCCAACTTTCAATGACTCTTACATTAACCTGATTTGAATAATATTATTTTAACATCAATACAAAAAATGCAATATTTTATAGCGTTGCATATATATAACAATCTTTCTCCAACATTTCAGTGTTCTTTTGTTGATGTGTTGAAGTGGCGAAAAATCCGTTCTTTACTCTTTGGCAATAACAGAATTAGAACTTATGAAAATATTTTGAAATTACTTATTTCAGGCTATGCCAGACTAGATAATTTATGTAATTCGTATCATTTATTCCGTAAATGAAACACATTCAATTGTCTTTATACCCGCCGTTTTGTTGATACAAAAGGTATGAATAATACACACAACCTATTCTTTTGCCCTTCCTGAAAACAGTGTACCGAGATGAAGTTCATCCGCTAAGCTCACGGTTGTATTACGACAGTGCTAGCGTTCGAAAACCATTATATGTCTCCTTATATCATTATTTATGATGGCGAACAACTTAGATGCAATCTGAAACGATTATAAAAAATTATTTAAAAAATAATAATTGCATTACCTTCCTTTCGCTTCTGACCAATTTAGAACTGTAAAATTTCCCCAACGATCAAAAAATGCAACTCAAAGCTTAAGCACACTAACAAAGATGTCTGCTGTGAAAGCAATGTTACATAATCATCCAAATATGAATGCTCAATTTAATCATACAGTAAAGTTTCATTATCCATGCTCTGCTGCATATGAACAATTCAGGTATTGCTAAAGTCCGTTATTCACTATATTCTTTCTTCATTCAAATACAGTTTTTGTGACACTGCCACTTTAAGCCGGCTCATAATAAACATTTTTAATTAGAAAAAACTTCTTTTTTTCCATTTTTACGTAACTCATTCATGACGCAGGGCTTCGGTAGCTAACTCTTTGTTATCTCGCTTTCCACTTACACACCCTTCTTATTTGAAGAAAAAATCTGAAAAACAATTTAAATGATTGACCTGTAAACACCGTCGAAAAAACCGTATTGTGCTTACGACTTAAAACTTAGCGTAGCGTACTCTGTCGATCAATAATAATCCGATCTTTCTACGTATGCGCAGCGTAGGAGTGCAAATCCCTTTGAGCAGCTTTCCGTCGCAGAAGATTCAGATTGCCAGTCCGACTGCTGTACGCTATGCATGCAAAAGCTCCCTAATGTCTTTACCTCACAAGCAAGAGGGATCTATTACATTTCGAATAATGACATGTTTACCTGTAATTTTACCCGTTGGCCAAAAATTTGCCTGTCTTGGCCGCAAGCTATGTAAAATTGACAGACCAAATCCATTGGCTTCTATTTATTCGAATCGTTTTTACTAGATTGAATTCGTCTTGCATTAATTATAAATGGTCGTACAGAATGCTGAACCTATGAGAGAAAGTTGGTTCGATAAGCAAAGGAGCGGGAAACTCGGCGGATTAAGTCGCGTCTGTGGAGCCCTTTGAAGTAAGCACAATACGGCAAATATGGACAGGTTAACAGCGTCTGTGAGCCGCTTCGGGTGCGATTATGCGTAAAAACCGACATGCCTATACCTGACCTCTGCGACCCTTTGAGATAGAGATAAAAGGCGATTCACGCAAACTGGACTGTCACCCTGTGCGATTACCAACGCTTCAGTTCTAATTCATTTAGGTCAGGCCAACAACTAATGTCACTGCATGACTCTGACTGGAGATCTTAGGATCCCGCTACTAGCAGGATTTTAGATAACGAATTCAGCCGTTGAATGGAGGGAATTCTAGGGAACCGCTGGCTCTGGTCGATAGTTTTCCATGTTTCTCCAATCTACACCAGAAATGCCGATCAGTACCCTAACAAACGGTTTACAGACACACGCGTTCTTTTTCTTATCCTATCCTCACCTCGCATTTACATGCCTTACACTACCACACGTGATGAGAGACCACCCGGAACTTCGAAGCTAGTCCCGTTGAGCCGGTGCCCTTGGAGGTGACACCGCAACCACGTTACGTCTCGCCATCTACGGGGAATCTCCGCCACATCCGAGAAAATATACCACTCAGCTTATGGCCATTGATGACCATAGCCGTTTCCGCTCCCGTGAACTCTATCTAAATAATCAATCAATGTGGTGTCGAGGTTCCCAGAAGACTGCGGTGAGCCCTGGGCGTCCACGAGGCAGCATGACGGCAGAGTTTGGCGCAGCCGTCCAGGCGCGCGGCGACAGCTCACATCGGGCGCAACGAGGTGTCGCCGCGCCGACCTCGTTAATTGCCGGCGCCGGCTAATGGGCCTCTTGTGCGCGCGACGCCCGATTCGCCGCGCCCGCGCCCGGAACCCACCGCATCGCCTCCCGCCCCACCCCTCCCCCCTCCCCTCCCCGCCCCCCCCCCCTCCCCCGCGCCGCCCACCGCAGGCGGCGCCTCAGTCGCCGATGCAGTCACTGCCATTTCCCATTTTAACCGTATTAGTGCGATCGCCATCCTCGTCCTAACCCCTTCGTATTTATCGATGCCTAATGATTTGTAAATTGAAAATTTTAAATTTTATCACTTGTACTATTATAATGTCACAATCAAAAATCCATTCTTCTATGTCGTCGGATTTGTGAAATTGATTCGGAAGGAGCTATTTGATCAGTTCTGACTTCACAGAAATGTTCATTTTGCCTATGAATTTAAATTGTTCCTAATTAAGTTGTACATAAAAAGACGTTCTTCAATTAGGACATGTTCAATTTTTAGAAAATATGAAGTAGTTTTTTGATGTAATTATTCGTATAGCATACGTAATGCCGGGTATATTTAAACAATTATTTTTTCAAAAACTACTCAAAAAAATTTTCCCTTGTTTGCACAGAACGTAAAAAAGTAGTTAGCGAAACCTTCTACTATGATTTTCGAAAAAATTCAAACCAATAACCAAGAAAATATCTTTGTAGTATGTACAACAGAATGTTACACTATTGATGATGATGCGAGATTTTGTGGAACATAAAACCCTGTTCTAAAAATCACTTCCTAGAAAACGGTCATGTAAATTTAAAAATAAATAGTTCTAAGTGCCAAGGAAGCAAACTTTATAAATGTGTTAAAATAAAGCAAACCTGAACAAAAGGTAAGGCATCGATTTTTGTTGTAATAAATTATAAAATATGTTTTTTTAAATAAATTGTATTTTTGAGAAAAAATATAGTTTGTGCAAATCTTTTTGATCCAAAGACCAATTTCTGTTTGTCCTAAAAAACCGGCTCCAATATTTTCTTTAAATTACACCTCGAATAGAGCAGAGCCCAATTAGAAAATGGCGAGAATAATTTTTGTGGTCCTCTCTGAATATTTAAAAATTGCAAAATATGAAATAAGTGCGAAAAAAGCATTTTTTATTATGTAGAATGGTTTTTTTTTTAAAAGCCACCGGCCCCTGCGATTCAAAATATTATACATTACTAAACAATGTGGGTACTATTGATGCCATTTATTCTTCATTATCGATCGTCTCCCTTCCCTAAAAATATGGTGCTACATGACTGAAAATACACGGATGCTTTAAAAAAAAATTACCCCATTGAAAGAGAGTATCTATTCCCTTCATACTAACAACTGCACAGAGCGCGCTGAATAACCCTGCGTCTACTACGCCGCGTGGCCGCAAACGCTTCCTCGCGGGCATGCGCGCGCGCGCCAGCGAAACGCGCGCCTTATTACGGCAAATCGGCAGCGGCCTGAGCGCGGGCCGCCGACTGACAGGCGCGCAACAGGCGCGCACACGCGACGACGGGACGGGACACGGCCGCCGGCGCGGCTGGGAGCAACGCGAAGCGACGTGCGCGCCGGCCCAGCAGCTGCACGCGCCACTCCAGTACGCCCCGCATCCGGAATGGCTCCTCCACGCCTTGGCGAGCGCCCGTTCGCGCGTCCGCGCTGCCTGCAGAGGATTGGAATGCGCTGATATAACGCTCCCGTTAGGAATTAACGTCGTTGAGTATCCCAGGGCGGAAACTGGGCTCTTTGAAAGATTGTTAACCATGCGTAGCCGAAATATCTTGATTACAATCCCTTTAAAATGCAAAATTATAATTGATTGTGATTTGGCCGTTGCCTTTCAATACTGCCGCTTGTCTAATTCCGTTTCCTTATGAAGAAGAAAAACATACTGAAATACCTTTTCTTGAAATCGGTTAACTCGTCTATCACAACCTCCTTAATATTTATTCTTCTTAACAAACGACTGTCATTACATTTCTAAAAACGCCGGCTATTACGAGCGCTTTCCATATGTTCTACCACTAAGTCAAAATATTTACATTGTTAAGGAAACAAATACGCGTTTAAAATGTATATAATTGGCTGCTTAGCGGATAGCACTGTAAATACGCAGCTGAAGATAAATTTTTATTGACCGACAAGTTTTAAAATTTGAGTCTGTAACGGACTTGTAAAGAGCCGTATCGTTCTACCAATTACCCAATTTTTTTTAAAAAAATTTTTATTTTTTTTCCTCTTAAAAGATACAATAACACAATAGGCACATCTGCACAGATATCACTTCTTTTTTTTTTAAATTATCACCAGATGTAGCTCTGATTATTTTTTTGTCCTACTTCAATCATTTACAATTTCAAAGACTGATATGAGAATGTTGACACAAACTAAAATACCTGTTCGAAGACGACATTTCATTATAGAATCCTGCAGTTATTCTCTGATATAATTCGGTGCTTTATATCGATCAATTCCAGGCGCATGTTCGGAGCGGGCTCTGAAGAGTTATGAACCGCGCGATTGCAATCCTTGCCTTCCGTTCTCATACCATTGCCAAGTCCTCAGAATTTGTGTCCATCATTTAATTGCCTATTCCCCATTAGTCGAGGAAAATCTCAGCTCCGCGGAGCTCATCTCGTAATCCTGATATACCAATCACCTAGTGGATTCTATTAGAACCAACCATCTCGAGTGAAATAATGAAAATGAAAATATGTTTTACGAATGATTGTCACGTTGGAGCTTGTCGTATAGTCGATTCCTATAGCCTCTGTATTGCAGTTTTTAAGTCTTTTACCTTAGGAGATGGTGAAGTAATTTTACCTTTTGATTTTGTATTAATTGGTATTCGTAAGAAAATCCAAGGTTTTTCCCCTCGAAATACTCCGAAAATGTTTTTGGTAAGCCAAAAAACCTCCGAAGTTTTCGGGATTTTGTTTTTTTTGTGCTTAATAACTTTTTAATTTAGTTGATCTATGCAAAAATATTTATGTCCCAATTTTAATAGTGCTTTAAAATTCTCTACATGTTTGCTTCAAAATTATTTTCTTAATTAAACAGTAAAGAGCTACGATATTTTCAAATTTCACTAATTTTTTTCTTATTATTTCTAAGCTGATCAAAATTACTTCTGGTCTAAGGTAGTATTTGTGGTACCTAAGACCATTATAAAGATAAAAAAAGATTGAATGCCGCTAATATTTTAATACTCCAGATTCAATACGTTTGAAATTTCTGGTTGAGAAATGCAGTTAGGTGTTACATACATTCCAAATAACAGTTCAATCACCCTTAAGCTCCCCCATCGAGGTCCACTCTCCGTTGCCTTGCCCCGCCCGTGGAATCTGACGTCGTGCTCGTACCCGGAAGCGCCGGCCCCACAGCGCCTGCTCCCTCGCCCACACGTCCGCCGGCCGCTGCGCGCTGAGTCGCTTCCGTCAGCTTCCGGGCGCCACGCGTTGCGCACGCGCGCACGCGCCGCCGCCGGTCGCCTTCGCCCGCGTTTCGCCGCGTCTGGCCATTTGACTTGCAAAGCGCGACCTTTGTGCGAGTTTCTCACGCCGGTTACACTTTTCCATGCCGGGCGTACCGACGCCGCCGCGGCGGTAGGTCTTGTTGGCGCGGCCGTGCGCTTGTTTCGCCAGCCCATCCGCGTGCGCATCGTATCGTCCAGGGCAGCAGAGTGGAACATCTCCGGGTGAGATGTGTTGTGGAAAACCTTATCTCTGTTGGGAAACGAGGACGTAAATTGATAACACGCTTGCTTGTCCGATTTGTCGTGTTAACGTTGGCGAGTTCCGAAAAACAAATAAGTTTCCATTTGCGTGCATTGCTGTTTCATAGATAAAACGCTCTTCTACGCAAATCCTCTCCTCGGCATGACATCTAGCTGATTGTGGAAAGGAAGGTGAATACGTGGTTCTGAGAAGCGAATTGTGGGTACGATCGGGATCAGCGAAAACCGGAATGATGCGAGAGAACTATTCAAAACGGCGGAAGCGAGCGAGGGCATAAAGAACTTAGAACAGAATAAATGTTTATTTATTTCTTTTTCTTAATAGAGTCCGATGTTTTGTTATACGGAAATATTAGATGAAACTATTTCTATACTATCATTCCCCTCTGTAGTACCTCGTGCCACGTAATTTCATCACCTGCGTACTAAACTAGAATGAACGTCGCCCATCAGCATGGGTGCCGAACGGACAGGTGTTTTCACACATTGCATGTTGTTTACGGCTCTATTCGCCCCGTCGTGTGACACACTACTCTACGGCTCGCCCCCCTTTCTGACATCTTGATAGGATACCTTTTTTCGGGAGCACCTGCGAAATCACTGCACCCTTCAGTTCGCAACCCTGCCCCCCCTCCCTTGCCGCCGTTTCTAAACAGCTTCTCTCCATCTCTTTCCGGCTCTGATTGTACCCACAATTCCTTCTTAAACCGACGTCATACCCCATGTCTGCCGCCGATTCTTTTCTGTCGTCTTCTCTCACTCCTCCCCACCTTGTTCATACCCCATGTCTGCCGATTTCTTTCTTCGTCTTCTCCTTCACTCCCTATCCACCAGCACCTTGCGAATCTCCACTTGGCATCACCCCTCCATCGCCCGAGTCAGCCCACATCAATCGCCAGCGGCCCAACCACGTCTCCTCTGTTGTGCGTGCGCTCCGCCGCACGCTGGGGCGCCCCCACTCGCGAAGTGGCCGCTGAACGGATGGCCCTCAAGGGAGCCGGCGCGCGGTGTGCAGGCGCCAGCAGCAATGCGGGCACGAGCAGCCCGACGCACGCGAGCCGTACACACGTCAACCTACTGGTTTCAGGATGCACCGTCGATTCCCCGATGTTTTCAAAAATACCATGTTTTTTAAAACATTATGTATGACAACAATGTTTGAAGTTCGATTTTTGTTCGTGAATGACCGATTCACAAAAATCACAATTTTGAAAAGTTAAAAATATAAAATGACTGATTATACCGCCTCTTTGTTTCTGTGTTCAAACCAAACGAACGCATTTTACGAATACCGTCATCAACGACTCTCCCTCCCCGAGATTGATCCTATCCATTGATACTTCCTTCATCTTTCCTCGTATTTCGCTCATGGAAAGCCGGTTTATAAATTTAATTTCAGTTAAATTTTAATTATAAATATGCATACATGGCCTCTCAAAATTTAATTTTGTTTCGCACGAACTTGCCTGCCAGTGTTGGTCTTTGAAACTTCAATGTTATGGCCGATGTAAAATTAATATCGTGTTTAATTCTGAAAACATATTTGGTAAAACTGGATGTTTTATTGTCCGATGTCAATGTTTTCAAACACCATGTTTTATAGAAGCAATTTATGCTTAAAACCTCAATATTATAGCAGGCTTTTTAAGTGGAATTTTACTCC
>BOPP01000021.1:5562223-5646636 GCA_017312745.1 Gryllus bimaculatus
GATATTTTTACCTTTTCGATGTTTACTTTGTGGACGAGAAATTCACAATTTTGTAAAAGTTTAAATATGAAATAACAGTAGTTCCTCTGTCAGTGTGGTCGAACCAAAAGAAAGCTGTTTGTACGAGTATTACCTTCATCGAGCAGACTCTCAATTCCCCCGAGGGATGACACCAATGCTATGATTTTCATATGTTTTTCCGCGCATTTCACGCATTCAGGGGCTCTCAATGCAAACGTTGTGGGCATGCATTGATTTTTAAAAAAATCTTCGTAAATTTAAAAAAAAATTCTCCACTAGATAATGAATGAAGTTCTAGCATAATTTCACGATGAGCCTGACGAAGATAAATTTGTCTTCGTCATTAGTTTTGCAAACTTCATGATTTTGTAAACTTAATAAAATATTGTTAACTGTGACATGATTCCTGAATCGGCAAATCCAAATTTTGCCAAAAAGTTGTATATTAATTGAGTGTACCAGACAAAACGTTAAATAATTACGAGAAATCGTTAGCAGCTTCTTTCACACTATGGAAAAGTAAGTTCCTTTCTTTTTCGCTTCTGTTTCGCTAACACTTGGAGGAAGCCTTCACTGTGACTTGTGGGAGTTCAAATCACGGATGCTAATTTATCAACGTTACCGATTTTTGAGATTTGACAGCGCATATTACTCGAAACAATTGTGATTTTACTTTTAAATATTTGTAATCCAGATACAGAAAATTGATATTAGCTACATTGAACACGCGACACAAACACGAAACGTGACAAATTTGGCGTGACAAATTTGTTGTGACAAATTTAAAAATTAAACTTATTAAAAGAAATATAAATGACGATAAATGTTTTTGAAGAAAAATGTTCAATGGTTAGCAATTCGCAGAAGGATGATACTTATTAAGAAAATAGGACAAAGACGCAAAATATATCTTTGATAAAATATTTTTTAAATAATCGGAAAATAGGCAATTCATGAAGATACGTTAGCATACTTTCTGTTTACAAATAAGCATTATAATTGAAATCCTGTCTGTCGTGATTATTTACCTAACGGCTTACAATGACTAAGTAGGATATATTAAAACACAATGTTACAATGTCACAAACACAATTAAACAACAAAACACAAATAACAAAACACAAAATATGTAACATTGTATAAATGCCTACAAGTTTTTCAACTTTGCAAGTTTGACTGATGACCAAAATATTACTTCATTAGTTTGTCGTTAAAAAAACGTGTTGATTACCATTTTTTCTGTTCTTTGATGATTATTTTCTTTGTTATCGCTGCGAGCATTTCCATGTCGTTATGTTAGGTTCTCGTACATTATTAAATGATTTTATAAACTACAGAACTTTTAGTTTTTGACAGAGATAGTTTGCTTTGTTCTTACAATTACAGTTTGCCAAGTTCAAATTGCAAGTAAGATAGTTACCCAATTAACTTGTAGAAGTTGCTTGTTTCTGTTGTAGGGGCAATTTTATTTGAAAGTGGTTAAGCAAATTCCATACAAAGTAATAGAAATGGGCGATGAAAATATCCAATATGGCTTTGTGACCCCATACTACCTAATGAAAATTACCTTGGACATCAGATTTGAAGCCGTTTACCTCAATACAATATAATTAAAATTGCTTTTAAAGATAATTTGTATGTTCATTTCCAATTAAAATGCACTAATCTCTTCCAACGTTTCGCTCGGTGACCCGCAACTTTCGTTTCCTTTTCAAAAACCCCTGTCGCTTCCAGAACTAGCGATAATCCCCTGCGAAGCCTCAAGCTCGGAGCAAGCCGCTCGGATTGTTGCGCGGCGTCGTCGGGGCAGCAGCGCAGGCAATGAAGATCGCAGGCGAGGCGAGTTGCGTTGCGTTTTGCGTTCATTACGGGCATCACGGGCGCAATGGGGGCTCCAGCGGCGCAGGAATTTGTTTGGAGGAGCCTTGAAGAAGCCTAATGACGAGCGACCCCGTCGTTACGGGGCCGATTTACACGCGCATTCCAGCCGCAACGCTGCACGCGGGGCCTCGTGCACGGGCCTTCCCCTCCCCTCCCCTCCCCTCACCCGACCCATGTCCGCGGCCGTTCACAAAAAGCCCGTGATTTAGATGTCTCGCCAGAGGTCGCGCTCGCTCCGCTGTCTCCGCCGCCCCGCCTCCCATTCAGCCGCGCCCCTCAGGGTTTGTGCGTCTTCGCCTCCGGGCGCCTAGGCGGCCAGGGGCGGCTTTGTGGGGGTTGGGCTCTTGATTCTCAAAGGGTGTGGTATAGATCGCGAGTAATTGCTTCAGTTCTTGACGAGAGAGACTTCATCAAGATGATATTTCCATGTTGTACTTGCAAGTTCTTCAAACGCTCTTCACTTACTCCTGTCCAGGAGTGCTTCCATGAACATGGTTAGGTTTTGATTTCCTATGGTGGCGTTTAAAATCTCGCGTCGATTCTTAAATGATATTTCATTATGACGATATTTTCGTACTCTACATGCTCACTATCAACCCTGGATTCTTGCCTTACCTAAAATTCATTCCGATAATACGCAAACATGTTGTGTTCATTAGCAATCTTTTACAGTTTGCATTATAATAATTATATACCTAATTAATAATTATGCGAAATTAATCTGTACTTAGTAAGTAACGTGTAATAAGTCAGTTTTAAGATGCTGAGATGTGACAAAAAACGTAAAATGTGATGAATATTAACATTACCTCAAACTACCATGTAAGAAATTATCTTCAGCTGTTACATGTAGTAAATTTTGGCTTTGTTATTTAAAATGTCATCTATTATTAACTTTAATGGAATTATATATTCCGACGCTTGGCGAATTACTGTGAACCCTGACGTAAGCCACCAATAGTCCCGACAAAAATTGGCCATTATTACACGTGGGAGCTTAATTACCATTATGAGGTTTCCGGAAGCATAAATCAAATCTAATTGGGCTAATGTGCTATTTGTTCCCTGTAATGTATTTAATCACTATAAATGACAAAATACAATTTAAACAAGTTATTAGCGATAATTTATCTCCTCTCGCGCAATATCAAAACACATCTTTGATCTTTACTCGTTCTCTTAGTCGAGAAACTCGCTTTCTTTCCTCTCCTAAACATAAAAAAAACTAGACTGGAAGATGCAATTAATATTCTGTAGAATTTTGCAATATGGTCATGTGAGGAAGAATTTAGCAAATGACCTCCGCATTCGGATCGGATTTGCGCACGTGGCGTGCGCCGTAAGACCTTTAGCTCCACAGAGAAGAGAAGGGAAGGACAGAGCGAGTTATCAAAACATTGGAATGCTGCGGAAATTGGGAAACGAACGCGTTGTTTCATGAAGAGAGTACTTATTAAAACCATCTGTTGTTACCTGAAACAGAAAATAACCCCTCTGAGGGGAAATAGACTCTGGATGTGCTAATTCGAAGTAATAATTCTTAATAGGATGTTGTTAAGTAAACAATAATCTCCACCACTTTTTTCCTTTTTTGTTACAAGACCATGTTACCTTTCCATTTTATTTGTTAAAATCGCTTCAGGTGATTGTTTAATAAAGTCTAATGTACGAACTGTGATGCTTAGATAAAGGGCGGCTAGAAAAGAATATGAAGACGCCTTTAACGGAAAAATGAATCGGTTCCCTGAAACAATGGCTTTTAGTGGAAGTGACCCTTTAATCGAGGTGACCGTTTGAGCTGGTTTGACTGTAGCGGAATTTTATTAGCCACATGAACATCCCGTACACAGTACGTCAGGATTATGTATATTTCCATATTATGTCAAAACTGAGTTATCGTTATCAGTATTATACTTCTTAAATCACGAACATGCATTCATCCAGTTTCTTGGCGATCACCGCCGCAGTCGAATCTTTACTCACCGTTCCTCAGAGATTCTACACGACGCCACCTTGGCTCGTCGCCTGCAGTCTGCAGCCGCTCCACCTCCGTGTCCGTACCACCGACGTCGCCGCCGCCTCCGCATTCGTGTTCGTCTGCGCCCCGCCCCCGCCCCCGCCCACGTCGCCACCAACGACGGGGCTTTTTTGAAAACCAGGCAGGCCAGGCCAGGTGCGGGCCGATTTGCCACGCTCGACGCCGTCGCCGGAAACGGCCACGGGCCGCGCACTGATGGCGGCTGGGGTGGAGGCGGTGGCAATGGCAAAGGCGGAGGCAGAGGCGGAGGCGGCAGCGGGGATGGTACCTGTGGTAGCGAAATGTCAGAGGCAGTGGCGAAGATGGAGGTGGATGAGGTGGCGGCAGTGGATGTGGCGGTGACGGTGGAGGTGGCATTGGCGGTGCTTGCGGCACAGTTGGCGACGGCGGTGACGATGCTGGCGGTGGTGATGGCGGCGGCGGTGGTTCTAAGATCGGTGGCGGTGGCGGTAATGATGGCGGAGCTGGTGACAACCGTCCATGCTGGAGGCGGTGGCGCTTCTGGCGGCGGTGTTGCTGGTGGTGGCAGCAGCTTTAGCAGTGCGGCTAAGGTGGTCTGTGCCCTAGACGGGTCGGAGCCCAGTGCTACGGAGGGCCGAGCGACCCGGAGACAGGGACGTGTGACAAAGTAGACAACCAATAAAGGCGCTTTGTGAGATTTGGAATTCTTGGTGTAAGACTGCGGAATGCAAGACGGACTCGTCTGTTCAACGCAGAAAGTGGCATGCGTTTAGATGATCCTTTTATGTGTCGTTCTATTTAAGGGATAAAGCATTTGTAATGACAAAACTAGAACAACTGTTCAGGGGAAGAGATCTAGGCTAAATAACAATTAAACAGCATTTTGATAGTTTCCTTTATTATTGTTATTGTTATTGTGGGCACAATAAGTATTAAGAGCATCAGTTGTTGAATGCGTTCATAAACATAGTAATGGAGTTATCCCACTACGACATTTTTGCTGTATTATCATGAGAATGATAAATGAAGTTTCCTCTTGAATATTTAAGTTGGAGCTGCATGCTTTAAAGACATCATTTTTCATTCTTTATCATGTAAGGTTTGGACAGGTGTCACAATTCAGTGTACATGCATATAACTTATTTGCAAAGTACAACGAGTTTGTTTTCAATTGCTGTTTTCTTTACTGTGTAATTTAAGAGAAATTCATTCCACTTATTAGAGATATACTTGTGATCTTTCAAAACGAAAGGTACAATAAGACTACAGTAAAACTTGCTTAAACGTTCAGCTAGATTGGGCGATCTTTCCCATTAAAGACAATTTTTCGTGAATTCTATTGATTTTACCTTAATACATGTATATATTTCTTCTTTAAAGCGATCACCTTCCCCTGATATCTGTGGCCCTGTTCATTTTGTGGCGAGCCTTTACTAGATGGTCACACATTCCTAACGATTTTACGATTTAGCGCTAGAAAACTACAAGAATCGGAGGATCGATAATTAAGATAACAATAAAATGTGTTCATGCTTCATTAGGGTTTAAATTGCAACATCAAGTCTAGTTGGGAATAAAGTTTACAATAGGAAAGAATCAAAATCGACGTGAAAAAGAAACGGGTGCGATAACCGGGAATTTATTTTCTTTTGGAGTTATTTCATTGCGTACTCGTATGTGCAAGAAAGCTTCCGGTATTTTGGAGTTCAAATGTTAATAAAAAGAAGTTAATATAAATATGCTTCATTGCAAAAAGCAAAAATAGTCTGGATGTGCTCTTCCCATATTCTCGAGACTTCCCTTAAATGGACACTTGTGACAATGTCCATTTTTCTTCGGAGCCAAAGATGACCGCTTAGGACACTACATGTTAAGACTGCACTGTACATGGAATTTCCCAACGGGCGTACACCGACTTCACCCAGCGGTCAATTTTTCCGAAGCTATTTTCCTTCTTCTCCAAAAAGGCATAGCCCGTCTGTATCCCGCTACATTTTCCTTGGTGTAAGGATTGTTCCACTTCTGTCTGTTTTCAAGGAACATTTGCACGTCCCTTTAGAACACTACCAATGTTGAAAACCAGAATTAATAGTTTGTGTAAAAAAAACCTGAATCCTCCAATCGCGGGCCTTACCCTATTTGCGCTACTTGTGAATGAAGACGTAACACAAATTTGTACTTCTTCCTTAACACCCTATGAAGGAAACGAGATACGGTCGGGCTATGTCTTCTCGAGAAACGAAACGTGGAAGGGAATTAGCTGGGAAGCGGTGGAGAGAGGAAACTGGCCACGGGATGCAGTCGGGCTATTCCCCGCCCAAGTGTCACTCGGCGGCGAGGCGGGTGCGCGAGGGCGGCCGGGCGGGTGGCCTGGTCGCTCGCCCTTGTCCTTCCAGTGGCCCGCCGACGCGCCTACAAAGCTCCTGGCGGCTCCCTGCACCCTGTAGCGCCCCGGGGCGTCCGCTGACGACTCTCCACCCCCACCCCATCCTGCGCCCCGCGGACCTTCCAGCGGAGAGGCCCCCCGGCGGCTGCCGGAGGTTCATTCCCCGCCCTTCCCTCTGTGTCCGCCCCAGAAGCGGTGTTAGTTGCATAAAAAGTGGCATGCGATTTTCTTGGTTCTTTACTTATAAACAACCAGCAATTTTGTTAGTTGGTTCATGTCAATATCATTGAATTCTTGGCTATCCGGGATGAGCCGCGTCTCGTTCAATGTTAGTGACGTTTAGGCCATCTTGCTGTAGTCTTCTTCAGAGCTAAACTGCCCAGCAGCACCGAGACGCGGCTCATCCCGGAATAGCCAAGAATGCATTGACTCCGGCCGCGGAAGTCTACGGACCCACATGCCAATATCATTCCGTTTTAGCGGTGCTTATAGGGAAAGAAACAGGGGGAAGAATTAAAAATGGTAGTGCAGGTTTACAGTACAGTTTTTTAAAAATTACCATTACACATTTATGATGTTTGTTTGTTTGTTCTGCTTGTTCACAAACTATTAAACGTTGCATTATTCTTGTCTTCATTGAAAACTGTCGTGAAATATTTTATGATTTACCATAAATGATAAATATAAATTAAGGAATTTCCAAAGGAAGATAAATTAGTGCATTGTGTCTGCATCCTCTATAAACCGTGCGCTTGAATAACAATGAAGGAAAATGAAAAACCCTGCGGAATTCATTATTTCTCTTCTGAAGTATAAATATCGGTTCTTGTTCATGCAACATAGAGTAAGATAATATCCACATATTAATATGTGCCTTTAATTGATTGCAATACAGAAGTTTAGAGAACGCAGATGAGGCTATTGCTAAAAGCTGTTAATGAAATGAAGGCCAATCGATAGCATCGACATTAACAAGGAAGTCAGTACGCGTAGTCTATGCAAACTACAAATTTGTTTCACTAACTTTCTAGAGTTGTATAAAATGTCCGCAGAACAAGTGTATTAGCGTGTGGCAGTTTAGTTCATGTAAACAATTAAGTTTTATGTTGTTGCTGTTTGCACCTTCCCCAAAATAGCTACCACGTTATGAGAACCTGTGACGTGGGAACGGACAAGATGCAATGGAAAAGTTGGGTGGTTGGCAACATGTTGGGTGAGCAAAACAAATATAGATAATTCATTGAAATTCCTGATTAATAACACTGGCATGGCGTTATTGAATAAATGATTCTCAAGCCCAATGAAAATATTAATATTAATAGCAATAGTAATATTTATATTTTGCCTGCTACTGAGTATTAACAGGTAGATGTAAAATGCAGATATAAAAGTTATATACAACAATAATACATATTAAAATGCATGATCTTTAACAATGCAATTATACAATGTATAATATATCTACTTATATACATATACCTATTAGAAAATCAAAAACAAATAATCATGCAACTTTCACGTACACTACACACTTACTGCTCCTGAATCATCTATATAACATTAAAGTGCATAAGTACTTCTTCATAACAAAAATATAATTGAAGAGATTTGTTTTTATTGTATCCGCTGGAGCAGCTAGAAGTTGTTGCTTCTGGCCGGGGACTGTACCGGCGGTGGAGGAGAGAGGAGGAGGAGGCGGGTCGGGTCGTCTTTCCGCGGCGGGACGTTTATCCGTTTGGCGGCGGGCGACGACGTCTTTATCGCCGCCAGGGGGGCTTCATTGTCCCCCGCGATTCGCCACGCGCCGCCTCCCCCGACCGCGCGCCGCCGCCACCGCTGCCGCCGCCGCCCCCGGCAGCACCCCCCGCTGCTCGCCACCCTTGTCACCGGCGGGCCGCACCGCACCCCCCCTCTTTATTTATCTGGCTCCCCGACCGCCGCGCCGCGGGACTCGAGGCGCCCAGTGCACGACACGGGCATTCTGGACGGGCACTGCAGCCTTTTCTACTTGCCAGTTTATGTATCTCATTCATGTTCTGATTTCACTTGAGAACAATAAATAATTAACTATAATTAAGCAGTAATATGTCCTTGGGCTCTTGACGCAATCGTATAAGTCTAAAAAGTAATAGGGATATATATAAAACTGGAGGAGGAAATCGCTTTAACCATCAAATGTTCACTGGAATCGAACCCTAGGAGGTGGAAGGCTGATATAGTGAAAGACGTTATCAAGAGATCTCCATGCTGCGGCCAAATAGTACTTTCACGTATACATTGTCCATTCTCATTTCTTCCAGCGTCCGAGTCAGTGGCTTTCCACCTGTCTGCCCAAAGACTGGTGTTCGAGGTCTACTATGGGACATTCGGGCGCTACCGTGTCGCTAGGCTGCAAATGAAGGATATTTGCAAACATTTAAAGTTATCATTGAAATCTTTTTCTTCTTGGGTTTCCATCTTCTGTTTCACACCACATATCTTGTCATATATCTCGACCAATGTCATATAACATTTCCATTATTCTTAATTTTTCTTTATTTATTTTATACAATTAGGTTATGCTAAGAAGCCCTAATGTCTTCAATATATTTTCGTTCTTTTCTTTCTTGACACTTTGAAGTAAAAATGAATTACTAAAACCATATCTGATTTATAATATTTTTTTATCTTTCTTTATGTTTCCCCCAGCGGGGCACCGCCCCAACCGAGACAAGTTCCAGCTCCCGACATATGTGGTAGTGTAATAGGGTAATGTAATTGTTCTAAGAGCGAGGGTAAGGAAAGGGAATATGGGTGAAGAAGAAAAGATTGCGAGTTTTGATAAAAACATGCTCCGGCATTGGTCTGATATTGATCGGAGGAACCACATACAACTATCAGAATTATCAGAAGCCGGTCGGTAGAATACTCCTCCACACAGCGGTTGATTTCGACCCAGCTAATGTAGCTTGTGTCGAAATTTTATCGTCGTCGGGATTTGAAACATGGAATCATTTGGCCAACAATGTTGTAGAGGCAATGATATTGCTTTTGAGTTACCGCAGCCGGCCAAACTTGTCATCATTGTATGTCGGCATTGGCTGTGTCCATCCAAAAGCGCCCTTCACCCACTGTGCTAAGGCGGTGGCGGAGGCGGAGGCGGAGGCGCGGATGCCGCGGCCATCTGCCGTTTATCTCCCGCGCGCCCCTCGCTGTCCGCGCCCTGTCCTGTCGCCGGAGCTGCCACCCTGCGGCCGCCGCCCCCTCCGGGAGCCCCCCGGGCGGCCCGCGCCGGCCCGCTCCGGCCGCGCCAGCCGTTTTGCGTTGTTAATCCGCGCGTTGACAATGGATGAGCAAAGAGATCGGCGGGGCGTGGCACGGCATTAGCCTCAATTACAAAGAGGGTTGCGATCGTCGCTCTTTGTGGGACGGGGTGCGCGCGCTGTGGAGGACCCCTAACAAAACAAGTGGTGTTCCGTTATAAGCGTGTGTCGTTTCGGTTGTATTTGCTTCCTTCCTTTGCCGGGGGATTGCTTGTCAGATTTCTCCCTTTTACGATAGTTTATCTTTGTTCGTTTTCTTTGGATTGAAAATCACAAAGTTCAAATTGAATTAGTAAGGATTCTAATTGTTAATTTCACTTTTACTTGATTGGTTACGTATGTTTCCGGCATGTTTTTGATCACTAATTTTAGTTGCAACTAAGGAGTTGAGAAAAAATTGTATTTCGTTTCGGAAATAAACGAATGTGAAATACTTGCTATCCTTTGTTTGTGCCATATAGGTCTAAAAAAGTTATTATTTTCGAGATCTCGAACACCATGAAGTTGCAAAATAAAATCAATAATATTATTTTATTTCTTCAGTCTCTTAATATTTAGAAATAAATTGTTTTATCGTCAGATATCTTTCAAAACGTCTGCTGAGGTTTTCGGAGAATTCTGAGCAGTAGGGAAAAGAATCATAAATATAATTTTCTTAGAAGTAAGTTCTTGGGAACCTTATGCGAATTAAAATTTATAAATAAACCTGTACAGTGCAAAACGTCTCAGTAAAATTAATTTTTTTGTGTAATCGTGAAATTCACTATGAAATAAGTCTTGTGAAAGTTGGAGAAAAATAGAGGCGCCCGACTGAAGTCCAAACAAGGAATCACACACGATAGCTCGTGTGGCACGTATTGTCCTTTTCTTTCGAGGAATCTTCGTAACTTTATTATGCCGTAATTCGTGATTCGACGGAGCAGTGCCTTCGTAAAAACGCACTTACATGGTTATTCCGTATACCAAACATTCTTTTCCTTCAGACAACATACTTTACGAGATAATTAACCTTTCAACTGAAAATCACGCATGGCGTGCACGTCCCCTTCTCATCGACTTGTTCTCCCAACGCGTGCACGAGCCATACCTTATTCTACGGGAAACAGACAAGATGGCGGCGAGACTCGTGTTTTCGGACCGGGCTCTGACCACGCGGGTTCCCACGCCTTGGGAATGGACTGGAGGCGGGCAGGTCCGGTTGGTGCAGGCCGCCTCTTCTTGACGCAAAACATTGCTCTCCACCGTCACCACTATGTGAATGCCAGAATCTTCGCTGGTTATATTCCCCTTCCTTCACTCATTCGTTGCTGAGACGCTTTTTTCCCTTTTGCTACCATTCTTGTGTCCATTCGTCTTTCCCTGGCTACGTCTTTTTTAAACCTGAATCGCATGTTTCATATTCTATTCGCGTTGAGCCCTCTTTACCGACTTATATTCTCCTCTAAATTTGACACTGGGATATCTCAACGCCATCAACGCGAATCAATCACTCCTCTTTTTACAAATCATTCCGTCAATACTTTGAGTTGTTTTGGGTGCTACCTTACACCCATAATGGGAAACCTCGCTCTTACGAATCGCATTCCCATCTTCTTTTTTAATTTTTCTAGATCCAAAATCACCCATCGCTGCGACCACACCGCACCTCCATCACCACACCACCTAATGAATAATTCTAAATATTTATATTATTGACTGTAGTACGTTTATGTCATTATCCCTGATTTCCGTTAGTTTGTCCTTGCCCTTGCAGAAACTGCTATTACCCTTTTCGTTGTCTTTCCATGTCCTCTCACAAATCAGGCTTGCCCTGCTCTCGTGCACCCACACCGCTCCGCCATCACCTGCGTTGCATTGGCGCCCTCGTCCCCCGCGCCGCCCCTCTCCGTCTGTGCTCGCCACGGGCTGCCCCGCCTCCGTCGCATTTCCACGCGCCTCGAAAAACGTCGTGACTAACACGTGTACCGGGCGCTGGGCGGCGGTGCGCGACGTGAGTTATTGCCGAGGTCTTTTTACTGCGCGGTATTTGGTTTCAATTGCTCCCATAAAACAATTGGAAACGGGCGCCCACAACGTTTTTCCCGGGTCGCCGACTTCTGGCAGCAGCAGAAGCAACTCCGGGCGGGTGGAGAGGAGGATGAGAAGATGGCGGGACGAGCGGGGACGGGCGGGGGGAGGGACTTTGGGAGCGGGGGTGTGGAAGAGAGAGAAGCGCGGCTGCTGGGAAGGACGATGCGCCCGTTTTCCCCTCTCCCCCTTCACGTCAGCTCCTGTCATCGCTTTTGGCACAGAAGCGTCCTTCAGGAGGAGTTCGGAAGGCGAGTTCTTTGGGAAGACGGGAAGCATGCGCACGAACAGCCTGCACGATAGGTGCTGACTGAAAAGGGGTCAACAAGTTCGGTCTTTGTCAAAACATCGGGTCTTTTCTGTTGTAAAAAATTGATAAAATAATCATTAACATTAATGACATTACAAATAAGAAAATGGAATGTGTGTTAACTTCATTTCAATGGCAAAACCTCCTTCTCTTCCTTTTCTACTCGCAGGGAGCAGGTTCTTTTTCCTGCTTAATTAAAATATTTTTTGTATTAAGACAAAAAAAAAATTCAAGAGTTAATAAACAGTGTAAGCCAACAAACAGTGCGATCGTTTAAATATTTTCAGATACGGTTTCTGATGATTCCATTCTGGAGTATTTTAAACAAATGACAGTTATGCAGGAATGAAGTGCATATCAACATTAGTTTTTCTAACAAAATTGACATGTATTTATGGTTGAAGGTTAATTTGAAGTTTATTTTGATTATAACAACACTTAAGATACACTAGATCTTATATTCACAGAATTTTACTGTCATGTTTTTAAAAATTATTTAAAACGTCATTGCGACAAAAGTGCGTACATTCCCACTGAATTAATTGGGGAAGAATGGCACAATTTGAAGGACTTGCACTATCCTGGTGAAAAACGTCGCGTAATCTTCATTAGTGTCTCAAAACCATGTGCTAGGACTGTTAATCAATGTGATTTAAGTTTAGTTGAATTCTTTCTGACAAAGTCATACTTCCTTATGACGAAACTACTTGCTTACATCTACCATCTACCATCTACCATCTACATCTACAAAATAATCTACCATCTACAAAATAAATGTGTGTCTTATATAAATGTGGTATGTTTATCACATTCACATTAATTTATGAGGTGAGATAATAAAATATAGTTTTTGGATGAAACTCTGCAAAAGTGTGTGTTTAGATTTAATCAATCCATTAGAAATATTGGCAAATGATCTAGGTAAAATGGATAATAAAGTAAGAAAACAGCTGACAGAAGTGGAATTCAATGTATTTGCAAGTAATAGTAAACAGTAAAAGTAAAAATGTATAAAACGGCAGGATGTCATGAAACTATGGTACTACGTATAAAGTCATTGATACTCCAAAACTCAAAAACTCTTTCGAAGCATCAATTTTATGATCAGAATGAAATTATATCAAGCAAATGATGCCAGGAAGAATTAAACATATTAATGTGAATAATAACGTATCACCATTTACATTCACTTATGTTGTTTATTGAAAATCTCGGCACATATCTAAAACACCTATCACGTAGTGTTTATGTTATTTGCTTATACGGAAGAACCTGAGCAGTGAAGTTATGGTATCGTATCTTATAATACTTAGCAATAAACCAGGATTACATTCGGATGCTACTACCGTAGAAATTTCTGGAACCCGAATAAGAATGAAGAGGAATCTTTTAATCAGTGGAATTCAATATTCCAAAGCTTGCGGAAATCCGGAGACCGGAAATCTCAGAACCGTATAAAACGACGCGAACCATGGTTGCCAGGCGTTCACTCACCCCTCTGCAGAATGACGCTGCTGTGCGGGTTGCGGTTCTTGGTGCTGAGCGAGGAACAGTTCCAGCGGTGCCACTGGAACTGGAACTGGCACTCGGCGACGGCCAGTTGCAGGCCCTGCAGCGCGGCGGCGGCGACGGCGGGCAGCCGCCTGCACAGCTCCAGCTGCTCGCGGCTCAGCCCGGCCACGGCGTGGCACACGCTCGGGTCCACCGCCGTGGCCGCCGCCGCCGCGCCGACGCCGACGCCCAGCCGCGACGCCACCGTCGCCGCCGTCCACAGCCTGCGCGGACAAGCCACCGTCACAATTGCCTTCTTCCTCTAACTCATCTCTCTAAAACGAATTGAGATATGACATATGTATCATTGGCATTTTTATTTTTTATATACACCCTTGCACTTTCAGGACTGCAGGTTTAACCCGCACAGGGTTAGAGGAATCCTCCTCTTTCAGCCGCTTTTCCGATTTCTCCCCACTTCCATCACCCTCTGTACAAAGAATGTAATGGGTATCTCAGTTGATCGTCTTAGAGGCATGGCAAGTGTCATGCTTCAACCATATCATTGACATTTTGATGTTATGTAATCAATTCTCCAACAATATTTGGGGTCAGTGTCGAAAGTGGGAGGAAATATTTCAATTTATTAACATATAATACGCTTATAACTATAATAGAGATGTAGGAAAAGCGTTTCTGAATACTTGCGTGTGTTGTTCATTTTTGTGCATTTTGCTCACTTGGGGAGACAGTCACTGTCTATAAGGGAAAAGTACCCCTTTTTTTCATTTTCCGCATTGTTTTTGAATGCGCAGTCATTCACATTATTGAAATTATCTCAATGCAATCCGCGAGGCAGATGGGCCTTACGGATTGCTGGATGGCGGCGAAGCCGGGGCGAGCGCCGGAGCTTGGGTCGGGGCCAAACTCCGGAGAGCGACGGCGAGACGGGAAGGAAACGGTGACGTACGGGGGGAGCGGGCGGGGTCGAGCGAGGCTGGGTTGGCGGGTGTATCGGCGAGGCGGGGCGTTCAGAACGGTGTGAAGAGATGGGTAGTTTAGCCGAACAGGAATTTGGAAAGCGGATTGAAGTAGGGCGGGATGGAGCAAGGCTAACCGGAATAGGTCAGAGGGTTTGGCGAGGATGCTAATTATTTCCGTTTTGCATAAATGAATTCATACCTTTTCCTGTCTAATAAATCGTGGAAATAATTGAATACTCTGACAATGCCAGAATATCACATATTCACATGATAATGAAGTAAATACTGATTTCCAGTTTGTTTGTATCAATAACTCTGACAGGCGCAACAAAATTCTTTCAAATACTGTACAATTGTGAGTTTTTTTCCATTAAGGGGAAAATAATGATCATGCATTCAGGGGTGAATGCACTACCACGGCCTTGCTGTTCTTAATAATGGTGTCCACTCTCGGCGACGTGCAAACGTTCGGTTTAGTAATATTATGATAATTTCCGAGTATTTTTTCTCGATGGCCTTGTGCACGGACCATTTTTACTAGGAGGCTAGTGACATAAATTTTGTCTTCGCAGTCTCTGACAATTTTTTTTTTCAAAATTTACCATGAATAAAAACCAAGTTAGTGCATAGATTGGTATTCCTGTATCCTCAGATTATTACGAATGTGAGATACATTTTGACTAATGTTACTTAAAATTGTTTTTACTCCGTATAAACTTGGGGATAAGCTTAAATAATCGTACATTATGTCACAAAAATTAAAAACACATGATAATATTTGAAAACCTTCATCAAGATTTCGTTTACTGGTATTAGAGCGCATGGTAACATTTTCAAAATCTACGCATGGTAACATTTTTCTACGCAATCTACAAAAACAAATCCAAGGAAGTTATCGGACGTTAACTTCGTAGCTTCACAAATCTCTCGAGTGAAGTGACTTCCGAATATGGGTTGCAAGTCTGAACAAGGATTTCACTAGCTACTGTTATTGCTTGCACTTCCTGCCATTGTGTAACAGAAGCGCGTCGAAACAACACTCGAAATGTGATCGTCTGCGTCTGAAACGACCGCCAGAGGGACCGTTAGACGACGCTTCGGCGCAGGGACAGCAGGAAGCTCGTGATGTACTACTGAGGCTCGATTGCATCTAAAAGCGAACATTAGTTCTTGTTGCGTACTCGACACTTTACTCCTTTGCTATTGGTTTGAAGAAGAAAAACTTTCAGCTTTCATTGTCCTTACCCACTTGCCGTATTTCTGCAATTCTCTTGTTGTTGTTTTTAAATGAGTGTGGAATATTCTCTATTCGTTCAGGTTATGTGTTGGTTTTAATCTTTTGACTTTTCACCTACAAGTTTTTGCTTTCTTACTCGTGAAACAGTCCTAAGTCTATTTTCGTATGCCGTGAATTTTTTTTTATGATTTATCAACATATAGACATAAAAAATAATGAAAATATATAATTGCTTTAAACAATTGTTTCGCTACTTTCCACAATTTGCTAATTGTCTTAAGTGAACCAGGCAGCAGTAAATACGCATTCAAATGATAGTTTGCGACAGTTTAAAGTTGTTTTATTTAACTCTAAGTGAATTATTTTTGAACGTTTCATTACACACAAACTATTTTCAATCAAAATAATTGTTCGAAAAGAAATGAAATGGTAACTAGAACATGGAACAGTTACATGATTCGTAAGTGCCCATCGCGTGGGTTTTGTTTACTTCTTTGTAGCCGGATGAGAATCATTTACTGCGTCAGGTTTCCATTTAACGACCACTTAAGGGGAAGTCATCCCACGCAACTGGAATCCAGTAGAAGATAATCGACCGTGCGATCACGTTGTGAGTGCTACAATGAAATCGGCTAATGTCGGCGCCGGAACGACTGCTCTCACTCCCACCACCACTACGAAATACCCCTCATCGCCATCTCCAACCGCCCATTCCCCACGTCACCCACTGACATCCGCCTCGCCGAGTCTAAGTTCTCCTCCCTTCCTCGCCTTTGACTTCTTTTCTCTTAGCAATCCTCTCTGTCTCACTTATCTTCTGCGCCCCGCCCCGCCATCACCTGCTCATTTACGCATCATTTCACCTACCCATACTCTATCTTTCATGTGCGCCCGCCTAGTCTTTGAGAAGTCATTATTGTTTGGTTTTATTCTGTAGTTCTGAAGTTCTCGCAGTAGACGCGATCTTCTTTTCTATCTCACGTTTTCATTATGGCAAACTAGGCCTCTTATCCACGAACATTCCATTTACACGCTTCCTTTTCACGAACGATTTGTGGAGTTTAAGCGAACGCTCGCTGCACAGCAGCTCTGCCTCCCCCAAAAGACAGGCTGTGCATGCGCGACTTCTCTGAAAATCTAGAAAACGTTTGTCAAAACGATGCGTGCAAACAGCATCTCGCTATTTCCGCAATCTGAATATTCATTAACAATTTCTGGCATTATTAGCACTTACTTACGCGATTATTATTAATCAGATTTGTAGCTTTCTATCGCTCATGAATTTCAATTTCGCTTGAATGCAGACTAGCAAGTGCTTGTTAGGTGATTTATAATAGCGTTGGCCCGACAACAACCATTGTATTTTTATAGAATACCGGCAGTATATCGTATGAATATTCGCCAGTTTATCTGCTTTCTGTCATTTCCCTGGGACGATGTTGCCATCACACCCTTTTATTGCCCCCTTCTGTCTGCCACCAGTGGCCCCGAGCAGACATGGAGCTTCGCCTCGTCTTGGACTGCAACACCGATGGGAAATCGCTGTTGGACGCGGCTAATGGCCCACCGCCCCCCGTCATCGTCCCCCGCCCCGCCCCGCCCCGCCCGCGCTCCACGCCTGTGGCTCAGCGTCCGACCCCCACCCGTTTCTTCCCCTCTTCCTCCCTCATCTCCATCCCCACCCCACCCTGCAGTCCCCCTCCCCCAGCCCCGTCGACGCCGCGCCACGCCGCAAAACAACAATGGGTCGATCACGCCGATAAAAAAGCATTAGTAAAATGTGACATCATTGAAGCCTGAAGACAATGGTAGTCTAGTCTCCGGCTCTGGCAGCGCGGCGCAGCGGCGGTCGTCGGTATTTTTATCGCTGGCTCCTCCACCCACTCCGCTCAGTCACGGGCAATCGACAGGAGGTCGATGGAAGGGGGCGGTAGAGGTCTGGGTGTAAAGGTAACGGAGGCGCTATCTGAGTGTGGTGACGTGATAATGGTGGTGATGAAAATGGTGAGAACAGTCGAGGTATTGTTTGGTGATGGAATTGGTAGCGGGGTCAGATGAAACAACAAAGAGGGAAGAGATGTGGAAATCGGAGAATAGAAACGGAGTAGCCGAGGCAACAACAAAGTAGAAACAGCAGGATACCCTGTGTGGTAAGCCCATTGGATTTGACAGAAAAGGAGTATGATGAATATTTGTCGTGAAAGTAGGAAAGAAAAGAAATCCCACAGATTAATAAATTAGTAGTGGTGGCAGGAGTATTCACCAGTGCTCATGGTCAGAAGGAAACAAGAATTCGGGCATGAAAGTGGCGTTGAAAATTATAATTCATTTTAGGTTTTTCGATCTTCTTTTCTTTCTCACGTTTTTCATTATTGCAAACTAGGCCTCTTAACCACGAACATTCTATTTATACACTTCCTTTGTTTTATGAATGCTAATTCGGTCTAATGGAAAGTCGGTGATTAGTGTTGATGTGAGAGTGAGTGTGCGGTGGGAGGTCGGGAGAATGGGAAACGGTGGGAGTGATGGAAAGAGCTAAGCGTGCGCATTGGGAACAGAGTGGGGGTATGGATTGATGGTAACAACCTGGCGGGGATAGTATGAAGGGTACGGCTTGGTAGGGGCAGCTCGACGGGACGTGTTTGCGGGGACGGCTTTGCAGGGACGGCTTTTCGGTGACGATTTGTGGGGACGTGCTTGCGGGGACGGCTTTGCGTGGCTTGCGGGGACGGTTCAGCGGAGACGGCTTGGCGGGAACGGCTCGCCTGGGACAGCTTAGTGGGGACGGCTTGGTAGGAAAGGCTTGACTTGATCGGCTTGGGTGGGATGGCTCGGTAGGAACAGCTCGGCAGGAACACTTTGGTGGGGACTATTGTGCGGGACAACTCAGCGGGAAGGGAACAGTAAAGTCGGCTGGGCGGCGACGGGATCGGTGAGAGCGGCGGGGCGCTGTCTCTGCGTGAGTAATGGAGACACGCGCTTTGAATCCGTGGGAAGCGTCTAATTGCGGACTCGACGTGGCCGGGGAGGAGGGGGAGATGCTGGGATTGAGCGCCGAGGGCGCCCCGCGGGACGCGGACTAATGAAGGAACGAGCGGCCGCGTGGCGAATGCTCGGGAGCGCTATGGACGCGCGGCGCGGCGGATGGCGGGCGGCGCGGCGAGCAGCTTTGATGGGACGGGGGCCCAATCGATTCATTCATTTGTCTCGCGATAGGGAAGACATTACCAAGATAGGATTATCTTTAGAGGTTTGAAGTATTCATTGATAAAATTGCAGGGTTAGCAGATAAAATGTTTGTGACATACACACCAATCTGTTGTATTTTTCTTGCCCCGTCCCTGTCTCGTTTGTCTTTTTGGCTATCATTACCCTCTCTGCTCCGCAGTGCAATTTTCTGCCCCTGTCTGGCTCTTTGTCGTTGCGCCGCGCCATTCAGAACCTGTTTTGGATGGCTTGTGAACTTTTGTGGAAACGTGGAATTATTTATTGTAATATTAAATGTTGTAATTCACACATTAATTATTTCTACAATAGATACTACTGAGAGAATATTTTATTACATTGGTACCTTTTGTACAACAATATAAACGATTACAAAGGACCTATTGACTTTTGTGTTACATTTTACGCGAAACCTGAAAAAAGGCCGTACCGTCAGGACTCTGCATCTAAAAGGTTAATTACTTTTGACAACTGACAACTATACTTCTAAAATATTTCGACGTGGATCGGGGATGCAGTACATAATCTAACTAAGCAAGTGGTTAGGATCCCGCAAGTTGGAGGCCACCAAAAACTCTTTATGCACAATTTTATATTACTTTATTAATATTTATATATAATGTATTAAATGAATATTATTTTTATCTGCAAAGATTGTAGTTATTTTCATGTGATCGCAAGGTCGTGCCACTAACGACCACTAATGAATTTTCAGTTCATGCGTAATACATAAATATTGAGAGGCTTCTTGAGAGATCAAATGTGTCCTTGTGGTGGTCCTTCCAACTGCCATAGTATATGCATAACAGTAAGCGTCGTTGAAGACAATATTCACTTCAAATCGTTTAGAAAGGCGGTGCTTTGAAGCGGAAACTTCAATGGCCGCCAGCAAGAACCTTATAGAATCTAAATCAGTAAGGTTAAAACTGCAACATGTTACGGTGCCCCAACATCTCGATAGCAGAAAAACTAATGGCAAAGTTTACAAACTAGACACTGTCTTGGCCTCTGCATCAGTGAAACGCAGCCAGATGACTACGAAAGGGCTCTTTATGGCAGCGACCGAGACAGCAAGACGTACGAGTACGCAGAGACGGCCGCCGTGAGAGGACGACGCAATTACTTGTAGTACAAGCAATCCTAAGGAGCGACTCGAAATCTTAGCATGCTCACCGCTCTGTAGCACTTCCTCACAGAAGCAACAGAAAATACAAGCCGCGTGCGCGATTTGCCGTAATCCTTGGTTTATTCTGAGTGCGTCGCTTGATATCAGTCTTTCAGGGGTTCAATTGCAAGAGCGTAAATGACAGTGATCTGAGTCATCGTGTCATTAGTTGCAAAACACGTACGGCAGAAGCCTCATCTACATGTTTTTTAGAATTATCATTCTGAAATATATGACTATTAAATAAATAATAGATATTTGAAAATCATTTTCGTACGTTAGAAATTGATTTGGAACTTATGAAGGTAAGAGTCTTTGACTCGCGTTTTAAATAAAATAATAAAAATATATGAAGTGTATTCCGTCTATTATTTCTTTATTGTTAAGTACAATAATAGAAATTTAATATTTGACTGCTGTTCGTATTTTAGGATTAGGCATTTTTTCTAGTTCTGAATTAAAAATAATTAGATTTTTGTTCCTAACATATAAGAATGTAAAGCTTTGCGACCAAACACTATGTACAGCGCTAGCTGCAGTAACGATATTGTGCAAAACATACCAACGGTGTGGGGAATGGCGATTGGAATGGATAGGATGCAATTTAGAAGCGAACGCAGCCTTGATTAAGGCAGGGATGAGAAGAAATTAAACATACGAACGAATGTCAGTACCGAGTCTGGAAGAAAAATATAGCCGGGGAGAGTGCATCGCCGTAGGCCAAAGAACGGAAGGCGGACGCGGGAAGCAGCGCGTAAGTAATGAGGCCCTGAGGAAGTCGAGTGCACCCAATTCAGCCACTCGGCGCTGCCCCGTCCTGCCCTGCTCTTTCACCCGATTCGCTCCGGCAGTTTTATATTAACGGCCTTTCAAGCCAGAGGAGTTCCCGGGCGGCGCGGCGCGGCGCTGCGTGCCGGAACCTCCCCGGCTGTCTATATGTTTCCATTTGACGAGTCACGATCATTTGCCTGGGCCGGCGCGCTCCCATTCAGCCGCCGCGTGTGTGGTCGCCGCACGGCGGGGCATTGTGTTTCGAGAAATTGCGGGATTGTTTCGGGCCGCGGGCGGACGGGCAGGGAGAGGAGGAGTGTAGAGGAGGGGCGGGCGGATGGGGAGCGGGAGCGTGACGCGGAGATTGCGTTCCCATCAGCCGTAATGAACGAGTGAGTGGCGCCGCACCGCACCGCGCAGCGCGGGTTCTGAGTAATCCAGTCGGAGCCTCCCTGGAGACTTCAACGCCCCGCAGACGAGGAGCGTCGCCTCTCAGCTGTCTCGGGGCGCTCCCGTCTTCGCGGGAGGGGGATTGGCTGCGCGAGACTCGGGTCGCCTTCAATCGGTTACTTCATTCCCAAATTTTTAGAAAACCCAGTGCAACAGTCGCTTTGTTAACTCTGCCTGCGCAGTAATATTTGTTTCTCGAAGACCATCGAAATTCACAAACCCCTCTTTTAGTACATATTTTCTTGCAGTCGTTTCACTTTCGTTTGTGCCAACCAGGCACGTCGGATCACTTTCGTTTCTCATGACCACGCAAATCGGATGGTCTTCCTCTATCATCAGATCCTGGTCACGATTATATGTAAATATTGACTGCGGAAGGATTTTTAAAGAACAAACGGGGACATTTAATTTGTGAACTTTTTTCACACATTACAGAACTGAGGAGTTTCATAGAGAAAATTGTACTAATTGGCAAAACGAGACAAGCAATTGAACATTTAGGTACTTAAATAGTGGAAACATATATATTTTCTGTGCATCAATTAAAATGTATGATTATGAAGAATTGATATTCAGGTCATTTTAAAGGGACGTGATTAAGTTCATATAGCCAACGCAGTCAATCTTAAATTTCTTTAAAAAATGTCTTTCACGTAACTGTCAATTTGATGCTAGGCATGCGATTTTTATGCTTTCTATATTGTTCTAGAGATGTAATGCAAACGTCGAATTCTTTCGATTCCCTTGTTGCTCTCCGAAAAAGATTTGTATAAATTTAAATCCGCAAGTTAAAATTGTTTACAATAACAATTTTATTTTTTCACAAACTGGATCCAAATAATTAAACATTGTATTTCACTGTGAAGTTTGTGAAATGCGATAAAAACAAAAATTTGACATTGATAATGCACTCGTATTAATACGTTTTCTTGGTTGAATTTTGGCTTTGTTTCATATATTTTCTGTTTTTAAGATAATTTTTGCAGACTAAAAATATCATCGTGTTTACAAATTTTATCACATTTCTTTGTAATAAACGTTATGCATATACAATACATATAAGATAAAGCTATGTTGAGAGAAATCTAAAAGGTGATATTCCACTTTAAGTAAATGCAGATACCATAGAAGAAGTTTGTAACTGTTGTACTTTGTTTACAGGGATGTGGATGGTCATTGGTGCTGGAGGCCGGAATGTTGGGGAAGAATCTTGGCGTGGAAGTACAAACACCGTTTGCATTTGAAGTAAGATCAATCGTTTGCATTTGTTAATCAGACTGGGTGAAAGCTCTAGCAAACTAATAGGCTGGATGAAAGCAGTAGATTATGCTTAGCTATTTTCTTTAGAAATATTTACTTAAGTTTGAAAATGTGTGCGAATGTTTTTTGCATTATTCTGGAATGATTGAATGTTGTTGAACAAAGGTTTTGAATCGAAGCAAATTGATACATTTTCCAAAACATTTCTCATACAAATGTGTGAATGTTAGCATATTCATTTTAAGAATTAATGTAACTTAAATTAACATACGTCTCCCACGGGTGATAACTTAATAACATGCGTCCTATTAAGTATCGATTTCAAATGTAACGCGAATCAGGATGCTGGTTCGACAACTACAATTGAATTCCTGGCGATGAATCATCAATAATTTATGACATCGTTTTCCTGAACACCGTAATCCTTGCTGAGTCAGCGCTGTCAATTCAGGCTCCAGCGCACATGGGAGGCAAGTCTCTCTGTTGAAAACCACACCAATGGATTCTGAGGAATTCTGTCGTTTGTGGAGCCAGCTTCAGACCGTCAGGGTTCTTATTCCACATTACAGCCACTTAAGCCTTTTTTGACATTTTCAGTGCTCGGATGTTTTTTGAGAGAAGTTCACCTATAGATAGATATCGAAGTGTTACTGGACACCCGATAGACAAATTACACCGAGATCTTCACTCTGTCTTGTAAATTCTACTAAATGATGCTGCTAAAGTCGATGTCTCTGAACAAATTGGCTGTTGCATTTGCATACTCGTGAGACAACTTTTGTTTACAGCTGTCTATCGGCCCGCTATCTTGCTCGTCCAGTTCTTCCGCGGCAATGGTCGTATTTCCTCGAAAATACGAATGTTATGTTTTGGTTTAAAGATGTATTTACGTAAGCATCGTTTTAGAGTTTATATCAAAACGAATAGTGTGTGTTTATAAATTGAATTTCTTATTCACATCACTTCGTTTGGGATTGAGGTTCGTGATAGAAAGTGAGTAATAACGGACGATGAAAATAAATCATGGAAATAAGGAGTGGTGTCTGAGGAAACATGTCGAAACCGTTTCTAGACCTTCCTCAGGAGCCGCAGGGAAAGCAACATGATGGACGGCAACACGCTTCATTCACTAGCCGCACAATCAAATATCAGGCATACTGACTCGGCGCGGCCGGCGCGCCCACTCGATGTAAATAGCGCGTCGGGGTCTCCGTGAAGTCCCGCAGCGACGCCCACGGCTCCGCCCAACGCCCCGCGCGCCCCATCCGCTTCCCGCAGCGGCTTCGGATCGGAAGCCAGGCGCGTCCGCGCGGGCCGGTCGCGGAGGTCGAAAGGGCGGCGGCCGCCCGACAAATTTGGAAGGGCACGAAATCGAAGACGTGGATAAATCGACTCAGTGCCTCCGATTTATGGGGGCGGAGCGCTGAGGCGCGTGGGCGGCGGCGGCGGTTAAGTGATCCCCGTCATCGGCGACTGCCTCCGCCGTCCAGCGGCCCCGCCCCCGCTCCCTCCCCGCCCCGCCCCGTCGACGTCGCCGAGAAGAGGCGCGTGGGAACGAGCGGCCATCTTGATTCCCAAATTGCGTCCGTCCCGAGAAACAAAAGCGGGCAGCCGTGCGCCGGCGTTATCACTGCGCTGTCTCTATATTTCAAGCGCTCCGCTTGTAAATATCTTGTTTCCAGGCGCGGGCCGGCGGCGGTGGAGGCGGCGGGAGGGAGCGGGGAGGGGGGCGGGGCATCTGGCGCGGCCATCTCGCGCGCTGCGCGTTCCTGGATCTCAATAAAACACGGTGACGTCACGGGGGCCGTCGAGTGGCCGCTGCCGTGGCGCGCATGCCTAGGCTTTCGCGCGGGGAATCAGATGGTCGATGAGATGGACAGTGGGGCGACCGCGGGCCCCCGAGGGGGCTGTTGGATTGTCTTGGCTCGTGATATCAAATCGCTAAGAGATCGTTCATGTCCAATCGAAATGTTTGTTATGATTGTTTTTACTGTTGTTTTGTGGCATTTTGATAACTCGAGCATCGATATCTCGAATTATCTGTGTAATAGTCATCGCCTTCTCTAGGCTAATATCTTCATAATTATTCTAATATCTTCATAATTATCTAAAGAGGTAATTGTTTCATGATCCGGATGATTTTTACGTCCTTCTGCTGAATTTGGTACCCGATTTTGAGAATAGTCTGAATTGCAACCAGGATGTGATGTGCTATTTAAAATCCAATAAAGAACACTAGTAATACAATGAAGAACTTTTGAGTTGAATCTGAAATATTTCAGTATTTAAATTGTTAGTTCTTCCTTAGATTTCCAGGACAGAAGTCCATACACAGCCCTAAAATCTGTTTTCCCACATAATATTACTTCTGAGAGACAAAGGGATACTATTAGCAGGTTCCTAGGCCTTATGTTAAGTTCTTTTGGATTTTTAATGTTGATTTGCTAGCTCATTCTCCTTGAGAGGTGAATGCCTTAGTCTCAACAAGTCCGCACTGTGGTGATTGTTAATGTTATTTCGGGAGAGCAATCATTGATTTCAGTGAAAAGTTGTGGTTTCATATAGTTTAGTTTGGATAAATCCATCATTTCTTAAACGTCTGCATTTTCAGTTGATTATTTTAGAATACGATATTAGCTCCTTTTAGATCACTGCTGTAGTTGCTAACTCCGTTAAGGAATTTTCAGCGTGCATTACGGTCACAATGCGAAGTCTACCATTACTGCTAATCAGTTGCAATGAAAAATGACGAATTACTACAGTAAATTACAATTTTAAAATACTTGTTGTTTGAAAATGAATTTTCAGTTATGAGTGTTTGTTTGTGATTCTCTGATACTTTATTTTACAATGACAAGTTTCCCTAACATTATTATTACTCATAATCCAATGTTTAATAAATGCTTATAAGAATAGAGGAGCATTTTGTTTTATTCTTAAGTCTTGTTTATTGAATTGATCAGATTAAAATGCAATGCATATAAAATGTATATTTTTCTTTATTAGTAAGAATATTTATTTGAAATTTTATTTTTTACACCTTTTCAAAGAAACTGAAATAATTATTTTAATTATTGTCAAGCAGTTGATTCAGTTTACTTTAAAAACAAATAATCAATTAAAACAGAACCATGTATGCTACACTATTATTTGGTCACTTCTAGTTTTATTCTAGAGTACAGAGAAGAATTATATTAGAATCCTTGATTAGTAACCTAGTAACCCTGGACTGGTCGTTCGTCACTCCGGAAGAGACTACTTTCAGTGCACGAGTCGAGGCAAATGTGGTGTAATTCGACGCGTCTAGGTATCTTGTCGGGGAACTAATCAGAGTTCTGCGTATCCTCCCGCAAAATTCTAAGAAATGACTCGAAAAAAGTCGTGTTTGTTTTTGAGCAACGAAAACACGTTATCGGCGCACGTACGGCACACAAAGAAGTGATAAAAAGCTTATTCGATCCCTCAAATCATTTGGCACAATTCTTAACCAATTTCCACTAGGATACTCTTATATTGTAAGAATTATAGAGAAAACCCTTTTTGTATGGTTTTGTAGAATTGAGTATTGTGTGAGTTACATCTTGTCATAGAATCGTGTAAAATAAATATCGGAAGATTTTTTCATAGGAGTTCCTCTGATTTGGATATTGGTTTCTGGACAATGTAATTAGATAGAATTGTTGTACTGTAAAAGGGCATAGTCCTGGAGAGAATCAGAAATAAGTAACAGCAACATCTCTAAAGACATTTACGTTCGCTCACAATGTCACATGAGAGAATACGACGGCACGTGCGGCGATGAAAGTAAAACCTCGAAATAGTCTGGATGTCAACACTACGTTGGAAAGATAGAATCGGCATCACGTGTAGACCGCTTCACCTCTCTGACTCCAGGCTGAATAAACGCGGGAATGTTTGGGAAAATGGAGAAGAAAGAGTTGTTGGGGTGAGGTGTCAGAGTTACACAGACTTTTAAATTACTTTTCTCACTTGGGGCGACGACCGTGGCGGAGGGTTCGAGAAAGAGATGGAAGATAACACATGGAGCGCCGACTTTAACCTCAATGTCGATTTGGATAGTAAGGCGTAATGGCGACAGTTTAGTTTCTTGTTACTTTAAGTTGTAATTATAACATGTTATATAGTTTATATAGATTTAAATATTACAAAGAGTGAAGAAAACAGATGGGTTATTAGGAAATAAAAATAAAAATCGAACAAAATGAGTACGAAGCAAAAAAAATGAGAATCAATGGTTTCGGTTTGTTTATTCTAATGAACGCAGACATCAAAGAGTAAAGGCCCGTGAAGAGGGGTGTTGAACTGATGCAGCTAGAATTTACCTAACTCTAAGCACACATTCGTCTCGTGTAAGAAACTTCGGAACTATTTGGTTTCTGTTTTCCGAAAAAGTATCATTCCACGAACTTCGAACCGTTTCCCGGTACTGAAGGGATACCAGGAATTCTTTTTCCTTCCGACGTTCGAGGCAAAACCCCTTGTCAAACCCCGGAGGCTCTCAGTAAAGACTCTGACATAACTACCTCGAGAAAGTCAGGAAGGTAAATATTTTCCCGAGCGGAGCAGCGCGAACGCGCTCGGGTCGCGTCGACGGGGACGCCACGTGGCAGGGGGCGGAAGGGAAAGTGGACGGTGCCCGCCATCGCGCGGGTGAAGCAACCGGCGGGCGGCGGGAGGCATCGGATTGAATGCGTTTCTGTTTTATGGGCTGATTCAATCTACGCGCTTAACATTCGTGCATCAGCTCGAGAATGTGCAAAGTAGGCGATAAAATGTCGGTATATAAACAAAAACGGTTATGAAGTGCTCGATAAGGGATGGTCACAAGCCGATATTGCAATGCAAGTCTCCCAATGTTTGCAGGGCGCACGTAAATGAATGGGTAAAAAAATCAGAAGCAATGCCACCGTCGGACAAGGACATGCAAAAGCAAGAAGGGTTTGACTCTATGGCGTGAGGTTAAGAATGAAGTACGGGCTCTTATGTCAAGTCATGTCAATCATGACGATATCTTGCTATACTGTGAATACTGTGAATCGAAACTTACCGCTTGATGATGACGACGAGTCTCGCAATGGGGTGGAGTGCTAGTTACGCGCTAAAGTAGTTTGTTTCGAACCTTTTAAATTTTATGAAAGCGTATTTTCTTCACTTTCGTCAAACCTAAAACTAATTCTTTGACTTCGGTATACTGGAAACGTTTCTGCTAAGCTTGTCACGTCCTTTGTGCTTCGAAATGTCATTAGGTAACCATGAAGAAATATATATTTTAAAGTACACCACTATGTCATACAATATTCAAAATTCAAGCCAACTAGCAGCAACATGCAGTTGCAAAAAGGTCAATCCTGTTGTTTGCTTTTCAACAGTTCAAAAATAATCATTTTTCATTACCAAACAAAATATTTAAAATTCCTTTGACGACAAAATAAGTCGAGTCCACGGGAACAAACTGATTTGTTTTACGGGAAACAGAGCTCCCTCGCGCCGGCTGAGCGGACTGTCATATCCCTAGGCATTGAGTAGGAATCCCGTTAATATAATTATAGTAAAATAGCTACAAACATTAATAACCATTTATTTTCCCCACTGCAAATCACTTAACCACTCTTGTGTTTAACGGTTAGTGTATCATACATTATAATTTACGTTTGCAAAGAAAAAATTTAAAAAATTGTAAATTAATAAATGTAGCTCAAACTAGAAACCAAAATGAAGAAATGTAAACGAAGTTACATTTAGCTTTGATGTCATTGAAACCATAAATCTCAAAACAAACCAGCTAAACACAGGTGAACAAACACTGGTAAACAATCGGAACGCAAATTTCCTGATCACACTATGATACGGCAACCGAGGCACGTGGCACCGCAGCTGTGGCTGATCCAACGGCCAAAGATATCCCTTCCTATAAAAAATTACGATTTCTAAAGATATTCCCCACGATATGTGGTAAATATATAATATATTCGATGTATTATTTTGCTAATGTAATTGTTATGAACAATTATGTTAATGAGTATTCAAGACAGCTTTGAAATCTTAATAAAAAGAGGGGAATGTTTATTTACCGGAAAATTGCATAAGGCCCAGTACTTTATTCTTAACCTCAGACGCGCTATAGATAATTCTATGACACATTTTTGACGAAAGTAAAATAATATTTCCAACATACACCCCATATTGATTACTACATTTTTTCGAGTATTGTGGTGTAGATGGAATTACGCTATATCCCGGAGACATTTCTTACTCTGACAAGGAGGGTCGGATTTAAAAACCGACATTCTTCTTATTTATTGGAATGAATTCGACGTCCCATATCAGCTTGCATATCCAAGCCCTTCGTATAAGATTGAATTGAAGAGGGAAGGGGAGGTCATATGCGCGCCGTGGTCTGGCCTACACAAAAGAGTTAGTTGTTGCTTCGGACAACCTCTCACTGTGTCTTTTGTATATTGGTACTTATGTCATGAGAGTCGTTCATTTTTTGCTGAAAAATAACGCCATAAACACCCTATTAATTTTATAAATACGCTTATATATTATTTAAGAAAACCATTAAAAAACATCCAAAATATGAAACGCTAATTTGCGTAATTATAATGAGGAAGACTGTAATAGGTAAGCTTTCTTAAGAAAAAAAGTAGACATTATTTAATAGTTATCAAATATTAAGTATATCAAGTGAAGGGAACTAGATGTAGTCTATTCTTAGGAGACTAAAATAATACAATATTTATTGTAGAGTAAACATATTTAATTAAGATTGAAATGTTATGTAATTGTTTACATTTGTTTTTGATTCCTTGCAAAGTTTAAAGATATATATTGACTAAGTTTGCGAATAAGCAAATCATGATTTGGTACTTCAAAATATAATAGGCGTATTTCGTTTCCTTTACCAAATGTTATAATATTTTAACTGATTTGGGAAAAAGAAAAAACACATACGTAGATTTACAGTTTTTATTACAAAAAATATTTAGGTAATAATGTATATGATGCACTCAATCTTAAAATAATCAGGCTCTGATTGGCTCAAGTGTAACTTGTTTCTCTTTGCAGTACCCATAATAATAGACTACAGTAGGTGTCCAAATTATTAGGGATAGTAATGTTAGATGAAGCCCTGGGGAGCAGTTCCTCCCAGACGACTTAAACTGCACTGGGGGAAAGAGTTAAATTTCACGTATCCATTAAAACCTGTTTACTGTCATGGTGTGGTCTGTGATCTCAGCGAAGGGTATATGAGGCGCCTACACGCCGTAGAAAGAACCATGAGGCAAGACCAGTACAAGCGAGTTCTAGCATCTCTGCTACTGCTACAAATGACTCATTTGTCTTTATATAGTAGATAAAAATGCCAATGCCGCGAGTATGAGGAGGTGACAACAAAACCTATGAGAGTGATGATGACAGCGTCGACGAAGAAGATGAAGATTAAATCGAAAAACAAAAAGAAAACTTGTGGTGGTACATCACCACAAAATTGATCGCATTATTACTAATATTTTTCATTTCCTAAAATTCAGATATTTCAGAGATAATGATACCTGCGCTATTTTAAAGGCGAACTTTGGTCTCTATATAAAAAAAAACTTAAGAAATGGAGTCGTGTTTGAGAATTTGTTTATAAATTGCAATAAGGTAAAATATAAATTACGCGAAAACTATTTGTTTTATAAAAAAATGTCAAGACTTTTCTTAAGGATATACTTTCATAGAACAAACTTCACGATGGGGAAAATCTTTACCATTCATGTTGGTTTGGAATATTATTTTTTTACGATTTTCGAAAATACAGAGAGTTTGTCAAAAACGATATCAGCTCGATGTTTTACCGTCGTTTTATTTATTAGAGGAAACAAATATTTTGAGAAAATATTTGTTTAAAAATTGTCGTGGGTGTGGCCGTAGGCCTCATAGTTTTCTTTCAATTTCTGTGCACGTTGCAAATTAGTAATATATCGATATCAGTGGTCTATGCAGTTCAAAATTGTTTTTGGACTCCTTTTCCTTTCAGCAAAAGCCCATTATTGTCATTGTTTGTTCACACCTTTTTAATACCCTTGCTTATCCGGGTAGGCTAGCCTGTTGCATCTCAACTACCCGCGAGCGAGTTCGTGATCCTGTGAGCAAATGCGAGCGCAAAGGCCGACTGCTGCCAGCGCTTCTTTCCGGCTCCTGGCGAAATTCAAGCCGTCGAGCCCAAAGGTTGGCCAATTAAATGTCGCTAACAGATACAACACTGAACGGTTGGGTTAAGAAGTGTCTGTCTGTAGGGTCTAAGACAGAAATCTTGAAGTTTAACAGAAAAGATACAATTGAATTCAATGTAAAAACAATTTTTTTAGTGTGAGACTTGAAATTTATTTTTTCTTCATAATGAAAGTCATATATGGTAACAGTCCTCGGTTATTGTGATGCGGAGATGGTCTTCAAAGTTGAGTCCTAATGTTTTTCCTTTGCTTTTTATTCTTTTCACTACAGAGGCATCATGTTTGTAACAATTGTGATCTGAATTTACGCATAACCTTCGCTGCTGGTTACAAAACTTGGAGAAGACTTTCATATGTAAATTCTGACGCCAGCGTGAAAAATCATTGCGATCCTCTTGTTTCCACGAACAACAACGCGAATATGAGAAGTGCGCTTTCTTCATTCAGCCATCAGCAATCAGGTGTGCAGCTCCTCTTCCTTCCACAGCTCGCAGAGCGCGTGCCCGCGGTGGCCCGTGCCTTTAGGGGCTCGTTTGGGGCAGCCCGGCGTGGGCGAACGGCGCGCCGCCGCGGGGGCCACACTGCCGACGGGCGACGACTGCCGGCGGGCGCCGCGCCGCGCCGCGCCGCGCCGCGTCAACGCGATCCGAAGAGAGCGGGGCGGTTCGGGCGGGTGCAGGGCGCGGCGCAGCGCGGCGCTGCGACGGTTTTTCCACGCCACTCGGTGGCGGCGCTTTACATACTGGCATTCCTGGCGCCGGCCGCCTCCGCCGCAGCTTAAAAGAGCAACACGAGGCGGCCGCGCGTGGAATGCCGGCTGGTGGCAGCGGCGGCGCGGGCGGAGGCGGAAGGTGGGGCGAGGCGAGTGGACCGCGGGGCGCGCGCCGGCCGCCGCCGCCGCGCACCGTCTGTCCCGACACGACGTCTCGGCCGGACGCGCCCTGGACGCCACAGCCCGAATGCCCATTTTCCGGTCGAATCTTTTTGCTGCTGGGAGGTGTCTTGTTTGTTGTCACTACTGTTTATGTTATTTATCATAGTAATCGCTATTAATGTTTACATTGTTATTTATGGAATTTATTCTTAAATAAGTGTCACGAGCCTACTGTCATGTTATTTTTCATGAGACACGGCAATGTTGTTACTGAGTTTTTGGGAAAAATTGTTCTGGCACGCAGATAACGCTCCAATTTCTCCCAAGAATGTCTCTTAGGATTCAAGTGGGAGCATCGTGAGATAATAAAAGGAAATTATTTGTTACAAATTTATTAGCTTTGGTTGCTTCATTATTTTCGGGTAAATATCGCTCTAACCGTTCGTAATTATTTCATCGCTATCATCAATTCCATATTGCTCGTAATTATTGCCAGTTGGGCAATATATTTTGAATTACGAAAAAGCACTATATTAATACTCCAGTCAATTGATCACCAGGGGGTCATTTTTTGATCCTCTAGATTCGTCAATATAATAAAATATACATGGTATGCAAGAACATACCCTCATGTCCGTCGTGAACTAGTAGTTACGCTTGTAGTACCGTAATACACTTCCCCAAAGCAGGTTTTTCTGAAATATTGTCTTTTTGATAAACTATGTATGTACTTGAAATGCATGACCGGCATTTTTTAAGAAAACAAATGTAGTGAAAGCTATTATTAGGTCACAATGGTGAAATAGCTTGAGTTAAGAAATATGAAACAATAGTAAATTTGCCTTTTTTCTTCAAGACACCTGTCTAGAAAAATAACTGCATCCTCTTCGTTCTGTTTTCAAATGGAAACGTAAGAGAGCATATTGTTTAGGTGTCCCATCGAGGCCTGCTGCTACCAAGCGGTCGTGCAAAAGTGTTATCACGTGACTTGTTCCTCAGAGCGCTTCCTGCTCCTCATAAAGGGTCATTGAAAAGTCAAAAGCACTAGTTTCTTCTGCCTGTTCCTGTGGAATTTTGCAGTTACACTTTTTATTACTTTCTTTGTGTTTTAACCATTATTATGTATTTTAAATCTAATTGCAATATTCATCTCCGCGAGTATTATTACGATAATTTATTCGTTTTTATATCTTAATATCATTGTGTCTAGGCATTACACGACTGTCATGAAACTTGTCTCAGAATGTAAGTACTGTTAATTTTCTCATTCGTAATGTGCTATATTGATGCACAAGTTGGTTTTGTGATTATTAGGAAGGTCTTGTGAAAAAGTATTTCAACAGTCTAAAACGTAGATATTATTCTCATTTCTTCCCATTGCCTCCAGTTGCTATCGCGATTGCTTTGCAAAGCGTGTTTGTGTAAAGACAAATTATGGTGTATTTTTTTATAATTTTCGCAAACATATATGATTTAAGATTATTTTGTGACGAAATATTTATGGTCGTTTGTGTAAGTTTTACAATTTCTTAATTAGATAATTTACTACTTTGCAAATAATACCAGAAGTAGACTTTAAAATAAAGCTGAATATTGGTCGTCCGTAAAACGTAATCAAAATATTGAATATTTTGTTGCGATTCTTAAAATGATTTCTACATGCAAAAAATTGTTTGGAAATGAGCTATTTATTACTGATAACGCGACCTTTTTTGGATATGGATTGTAGTGCGTCAGTTGAAAAAATATAATTGCTAATATGGCAGTGTTAATGCATTTAAAAATGGAATATTTTACTTCCATATTCCATTCGTATAAGAATATTAATCATTTGGAGGGCATTGAAGGAGTAGAGAATTTGATACGTACATTAAAATTCCTTTTTAATAAACAAAAATGTGACATTTTATGGCTACCAAGACCAACATTTTGACATTTATTTAAATTATTCATAAAAACGACATTAATATGCATGTATTGGAAGTTAAACATGATATTTAAAAGCACTTCATGCATGAATAAAAATGGTTTCAATGCATGAATTACTTAAACCCCAAAGAAAGAAATAATGATAAATCAACGGAGGAGGTGAGGAGCAAATGTCTTTTTGCAATCTCTCACCTAATAAAAACGGTTGTATGAATCCGGGTTCATAGCTCTAACCAGGATTTTCAGGACTAACGTATTCCTTTATGCAACATTCTGATGCCTTTAATGGAAATATTTCAGACTAATTGCAAGAATAGTTTTCATCCATCGTACACAGATGTGTCGGAGTCTTCCCGTTTCTCACGTTCTTACACGGAAAGGTTGGATGCTTCTTAAAAGCGTTAACTTTTATTGGAGAGCCGTAATTTGTTTTCCCACATTTCATATCTCGAAGCGGATGTGTAGAGAATGTAAATTAACTCGTATACACAGTCCACTATCATCTACCTTTCCATCATCTGCCCATACGCTCTTGTTCTTCATACGCTTACTCTTTTATTTATTTGGTTTCTTGAAGTATTAGTAATAAGACTGTATATTTAGTTTAGATGAATGTTTCAAGAAAATTGTGCCATAGCAGGGGACATAAGTACTGTGATTGATTCGTATAAGCTTTGATTAAGAGGAACAAGTTCAGAACGACAACTTGAGCTACGATTCCGTGACTGTTAGAGCGTTATATATATATATATATATATATATATATATATATATATATATATACATATTACGGCGCAAACAAGTTGGTCTTTTTCATTTTAATCTGTTCGTAATTATTTGAATGAGAAGTGTTTGTACATTTATTCTATCCTGATATATAAAGATCATAATATGATTGATCGCAAAATACAATCCATTAATTCGTAAATTATTTTTCTGGCAATATAAATTATTTGGTGTTAGGACTTTAATACACAATTTATATCAGTATTTCACCTCCAAAGAGTTTACACAGTATTGTTACGCTGGAGGTCACATCTATTTTTTACTTGCCTCACCGATATCTATCTATCTATCTATCTATCTATCTATCTATATATATGTATATCTATATATCTATATATCTATATATCTATATATATATATATATATATATATATATATATATATATATATATATATATATATATACACACTTACAATTTTTATTAGTTGAATTGGATTTTTGAAATTTTATTTTCATGCATTAGAAACTTCATTGAATATTTAATTAGTATCATTACGATTTCATTTTATGCTAATATATTGGTTAAGGCTGATGTTCTTTCTTAATTCAATGACGAAATATTATATTACGTGTAACTCTCTTTCTGCCGCCTTATATATATTATTAAATATTATATTTTTTGTAACTCTCCCTCCTTCCTTCTCTCTCTCTCTCTCTCTCTCTCTCTCTCTCTCTCTCTCTCTCTCTCTCTCTCCTCTATCTTCTGTGAAGCCTGTAACTCTCAGTTAAATACTTTACAAAATCCATTAAATATAAATTTGTTTAACTTTTAAACTTTGCGCATAATATTACTCATAACTGACATAAATTAGTAAAGATATTGTTGTATTTAATTTAAATCTCGCGAAACCGTATTGAAACAATGTGTAGGATTATTCAATCTCTCATGTCTCTTTGAAGACATTTTTATGTAACTAATACCTGTTTCACCGTTCCCGTATTATCGTCATGACACGTTATTTGAAATTACGGATATCGTAATTTTCAAATGAATATTTTGATAATCTCGTTGCATGCAGCTTTCATGTGAAATTAACAACTTTGAAACTTTTGCCGAGTGATAATTGCAGTATGCTTGATCTTGTCTGATGTGATTATGAATGAGAATGAAGTAAGGTATAATTAATTAATGCGATGAAAGGAACTGGATAAGCCTTCCAACATTTACCAGTTACGTATCCTCCTATTTCCCCGGGATTTACATTTAATTTTTATTTCATTGATTCTGAGGTATTTATTTATGGGTTGAAATTAACATATTATATGGTAGTATGAGAGACAAGGAGAAAATGCAGAAACCCAAAACAATCTGGCGAGAGCTCGCTTTCCGCACCACAAATTCCACACCAATTGGTCGGGGATCTAACCCAGGACTCGGCGGTGGAACAAGTATTCACAAGCAATTTCATGACGTGTCTCATCCTTTAGACTTCAAGTTATAGCGAGTATTGAAAAGTTTTTTAAAATTCAATTTAGAAGTTATGTGCGAGGAAACGACCTCCGAATGCGTATTTTTTTGAACATCTGGACTCGAACGTTACTCAGCGCGAGGCCGTGCGACCGTGGGAGAGCCAAGTGCATCGCGCCGGAGGCTGCGCCGCCGCGTCGCCCGCGCTCCCGAATGCCTCGAGGGCGGGAGCCGGTCGCGGCGGCGCAGAAATCGCCACAGGAATTTCCCCGGGCGGCCGCTCGCCGGGAGCGCCTGCCTGTCGCTCGGCCGATTCATGGGCGATTCGCGAGGAGGCACGACGCGAGAGGGGCGTGGTCTCTGACGCGTGTGTGGTGGAGCAACGCGGGACGCATAAAATAGCCGTATCCATAGAATGACGTGTTACAGCTAATATCGATATGTGCGTTTCGAATCTGAGATTCCCTCGCTTTAAGACATTCATTTTTTTGCAGTTTGCAGAATTGCATTACCTGATACGGGTATCGTGGTGATTCGTTTCCGGGTTGTGTTGTAAATTGTCCTATTTCTGCGTCGGATTATACATGTAAATTTTGTGAAAAATTTATTTCGAGTTTACTAATCGATGTTGAATAATATTTTAACGTGAGATTATGAAATCTAAAAGTTTACCTTCACATACAGATAAAAAAAACATATTTTACTATATGTCAGAAGATAAATAAATTTGAAAAAAAATGAACAACTGAAATTTATCATTGAAGTAATTTGAAATTGATGACGTTTTCTGCTTTTTGAAGTATTATCTGTTCCCCAACCAACGCAAAACAACAACTACAACACCATTTTGTTGATCCTAAAGCAGATCTGCAGTTTATTAAACCAATTGATTGTAAATTAAATATCTTATTATAGAACACAATTTAGCATGGAAGAAATTAAGAGAAACATAAAATTTAATTTAATTTCTACATGTTTTGATAATTATTCTTTTAGCATCATTAGTTTGTATTTTCAGCGGTTCGGTGTCAAGCCATGGACTATTACATACGATAAGGAGAAGAAAGGTTAGTGAAAGATAATAACAAATTTTACCCTTTGAATTCTTAAATAATAATCAAGACTCTTTGTCTTTTGTGAAATATTTTATTTATCGGATTTCAGGAGAATCTGAAACGTGGAAACAAAATTGTGGGTAAAGGAGTTATTACAATTGAGCGTAGATAACGCGCTACACACCACTATTCCAAAAATGTAACAGTGATTTTCAATGGTTTATTTTCTTATCTTAAATATTCTTTTCTATTATAAGTTATTTCTATTATATTCTATTATATTTCTATTATATTCATTATTTCTATTATATTCATTATTTCTATTATATGGCTAAAGTATTCGGTTCTAAACATCCACTAACACAACTAAAAGACGTCTTTACTCCTCGCTAGTTAAGAGTGTTACAACATACGTTCAGAAGTCTGGGAGATCGATAAAAGAACAAAGGGAAGCTGCTGGCCCTTGAAATGGACTACTGGCGTAGAAGCGGTTGTTTATAGCAGGCGTGACAGAATAGGAACGACGATATAAGAAATAAAATGTATGTCAAGCAATCTATCCTTGACGAATAGAGAAAAAACAAATCGTCTGGTACGGTCATGTTATGCGAATGACAGACGAAAGATGGCCAAAACGAGTCCTGAAATTGGCTGCCGACAGAAAGACAGAGAGGAAGACCCAGAATTGCATGGCAGCAGGGAGTGCAAGAGGCTATGACGGCAAAGAAATGCCAGTATGCATCTATGGTCCAAGTAGAGAGGCATGGAGACTGAGAGCGGAGAAACGGCGACAGCTGTAGAGCAACTCCGTACTATATAAATATTCTTTTACGAGTTTCGTGTCTTCTATAGACGGAAACATCCTAAATGAAACATATAAAGAAGTTCTTAATTCCTGATTGCCAGATGTCGATTTAACCAAAATCACTTAAGCATTGTGCGTCTCTGGCCAAGGTGTGTTTACGACTTGTCTGGGTTCGAATGCACATCTTAAACTGTGCCTACCTGCTATTTGTCTGTGATTAAATTGGAGGGCGAGGCCGGTTTATAGCAAGCGATTATTGCTCCACACCGAACGTGACAAAGACACTAACGGTTTTGGTAGCTTTTTAGAAAACAAATGGCTCATTTACAACCGGCTTTCGGCGCTTTGAAGCGCTCTAGTATCATAATTTACAAACATATCAATTGTTTATCATTAAAATTGTAAGAACATGCTGCCAGGGAGCTCGAATAATGACTATGCGCACGGATGCGAAAACAATGCGCTATGCGCACAAAATTACATCTCAAATAGGTTATTGCTCTAGGATATATATGCTTTCATATGTAAGTATTTCGAAGTGTGTTGTTATGCAGTTCCGTTTGTGAATAGAATTATCCTAATTTTAGGAGGTGGATCCTATGACTAATAACACAATTTTGAAAAATATGCCATAACAATTCTTTAACAGTAATCATGTAATCGAGTAATTTTACAGATTTTGTGATAGCGTTGTATGCTAGGAATCAAAAAACATTTTCTAGAATTACTTCTAAATATTATAAAATTTGTCGTTCTAAGATTTTTGTTTTTACTAGGTATTCATTCACTGCTTTAAACTAGTATTGGGAGTATTTTCCTATCCAACGACAATTTCTCAAAACTTAGGAAATGACTTTAAAACAAAATACCAAGTATGGATTCCATACTTTGACCACAGAATTTTTAGTAAATGTCATTAAAAAATTATGTAAGTATTTATTGTATTGAATAAGAATGTGAAAAAGATAGACACAATAAAAATAGGAATTACATGGACATTATTGTTGAATAATAGTTCTGGAGAAAAATATTCGTATGAAGAGAAGGATTTAAAGCAAAGCTGGGAAACCAGGGTCACCATATTAAATGAAAACTGCAAAAAGCTAATATATGTATCAAGTGACAGTAAAAATTATAAAACTGAAATTACGTAGATTTTTTATTTTTACATCGACTGTTTGATTTGTCATTGCAAGTATAAACGTGTGATTCGACTCTGGGAAGAGCGCGTCTTGTAATATGGATCGAAAATGGCGTGAAAACATGGTACAATCGGTGTGGCGTGTTGAAAAATTCAAGAAGAGGACGCGTGCTTCAATAAAACGGGACGATCCTCTTCAAGAGCAAGTCAGTTTCAAATTGCGGCAAAACATACCTTCTGCCAGATAATGGCAGCGGCCAACCTTGGGAGACTCGCAAGAGTCCATATGCCGGGGAGTTGGGTTTTGCGCCCGGGCCGCCGAAGGAATGGCGGTCCATTCTTGTGGCCGCACATCACTCCCGACGGCTTGTCGGGCGGCATGCATGACAGCGAGGAAATTAAGGAAATACATTCGTTTTCAGCAAAATCGTATGTGGAGGGAAACCGGTTTTTTAGACAACGACCAATCTCAGGTGTATGGAATTCATAAGAAAACTCTTATTTGCTGGCGTTTCAAGAATGCACTAGTGGCTTCTGTATGCTGCCGAATCGCTGTGGAATTTGCGTTTCCCAGGCTTGGATATAACTATTGTATTCTTCATAACTTCGTTGACAATTATCAATATACGTCTTATTTGTATGAATACCTTCCTATTTTTACGAGGCGGTACCAAAAAGTAACCGGGATTATTTTTGAAAGCTAATTTTAGGAAACAACCTCATCACCTTCAAATTTCTCTCCATTGCACTTAATACATTTCTCCAATCTGTGATTCCATTCCTGGAAACATTTTTCAAAGTCTCATATCGTCAACAGCTCCTGCCCCGTTTTTTATTTACTGCTTGCACGACGTCGAAACGTTGCCCTTTCATGTTCGTCTGCATTCGCGTAAACAAGAAGAAATTGCACGGTGCTATATAAGATAAATACGGGAACAGGGACAAGGGAGTCAAGTTATTTGTTGCTCAACTCTGGCCCACTGAAATGGTTGCATGAGCACTTCACTCGGGATCCGAGACATACATTCTGTTATGACCCTTCTCATCCCCGAAGAGTGTGGTAAAATTCACGTCATTCCAGACAACTTGTGAATCTCCTAAATTATCCGTTGTCGGTCTTCAAAATGTATTGCGTGTCTTTTTCCGACATTTTCCTCAATATTACAGGTTGACGGACGCCAGGAAAGAGGTTTTGAACAAATGACAATTCCCTTTCTTTGAAAACCATCCGTTGAGTTCTTCCGGTAGCACTGTCTTTGTAAACTTACGACGTTGTAACATTACGACAGTCTGTGCTGTGTTTTTCCAATTAAGGAAGCAACATTTCACAACGACGCGCTGTTCACTTACATTCGCCATGGCAAGAAACGAGGATTAAGCGAAACTGATTTTACCAAAAAAATACTGTGAAAGAACACTTCCTTCCCATACAACAGTGACTGCAATGAACTCGGAACGTGGTACCCTCCGCTCATCTAATGTAAATGTATGTGTTATTTAAGCTCGACTCACTATTACGGTCATTTTTGGATACGTCTTCGTATGTATTAACTTAGTAATTTTCATTCAAATTGTGTATTATTCGGCGCAGGCATACGTTATAAAAAGTGAATTAATATATTATCGTTTGTTTTACCGTGAAATCTTATTTAGTATGATTTTAATTCAGATGCTAATTGAAAAGAACGAATAATGTATAAGTGTAACACAGAAATTAGTATTTGATAGCTTTAGTTTCAATCGGGGTGTAGTGTATTTATATAAAATTATGATGTGTGAATTTTGTGGGTAACGGAAAATAAAGTACGGAGATAAGTTTTTGTAGAATGTATGTATATATTTTTTTACAGTCATATAATTGTATTTTAACTGGTTTACTTTTACAATGTATTTTCATAATATCAAAAGGCTCTTTCACAGTCTGATGCCAAGCTGGAAGGACTTCGGTGTCCCCTTCGCTGTTCTGCTACCCGGTGCGCAGTGCAGTTACGCGGGTTGCATAGAGCTGCGCCTGACCTACATGTGCACGCAATGTGCTGTGGAGTGGAACGGATTCTTGAGATTTGGGCGGAAATTGTTCGCTGTAACAACTCCGGGATGAGCTGCATCTACGCGTAATGACTGCCCGGGACTTTCATTTCCGCGATGTCCGCAAGGTGATGGGAAATTCGAATCGTGCTTTCGTCCGGCCAAGCGGAAAATTTGACGCGCTGTAAGGACCAAACCATTCACCTTCGGTCGGTATAGTACATGCGGTGCAATCCTGAGCACTGTACGTCGATACCTATTGTACGTTTGAACAAAGAAAATTGAGATATGAAGCTTTAGTAGCAGACTGTACCAAGGAGAACATTGGCTTTCTCAATCTCTACAAGGAATCAATGATACAAAGACTCCATCTGCAGTTTGAGTACCCTTTGAAAATTAAACGAATATTTGCCCATGTTTTGCTTTTTTTCTTATCAAGACAGAGGATTTGTATGCACAATTCAAATAAAATATGTTTCAATTAAAAATTAAAATCTAGAGGATCACATCAACTCAACATTTTAAAAAGAAATTAAATTTTTATTAACTCAGTTGTATCAATGTACTATTTTTATCAGATATTAATGATACTATGAATCTATGTTTTTCGTAATTAATTCATTCAACGACGAAAAGTTTGACAAAAATAGTTTACGAAATCAGAAGCATTATTACTCATTGGTAATTCTACGAATCTACTTAACCTATACCAATTTTTGACATTGAGGGGGTTTATTTATCATTACCACTCAATAAACTTAATTATTGACGTCATTATTGTTATTGTTATTATTATTATTATTATTATTATTATTATTATTATCGAACTAAAATCGGGTGGTTGTAATTCGGTAAAGTTTGGAAGAAAAAAGCCATTGAAAATAAAATCGTTCGAAAATGAACACCGATATTTACTGTATGAACTATGTTTGATCGATTAAGACAACTATGCCGACAAATCTTCTAAACTGAGAACGAGAGTAACTAGTGTGCCATTCTTTGAAAAAGCGAATGCCAAGCTTTATGGTTATGCATTCCCGCGTTGTCATTGATTTTCTGGGTGTTGTCAGTTAGTGGAATCTCATTAATCTCTCCTGAAACGTTAACTGTTGTCTGTAACTATTTATGTAATTTAAAATGTTATTGTACTATCTGTTGCTTGTATAAATATTATTGTATCTATATAATTGCTTGTCAATATTGGCAGAGTGTAGCTGTAACAATTATTCGCATCAAGTAAGTGTACTAAGTGTTGCTGATTGTTCCGTATTATAAAAGGAGTGGAGAGAGACATATAGGACAATCTGATTTGAACTGTTGAAAGGTAAAATAACAGACTGTGATGATGATGGTGATACTTATCATCCAAATAATATTTCTGACTTCTTGACAGCTGGGAAGAGGACAACGCGATGCTGCCGCTTTCTCGAGTAGCTTACACGTGGTCGTGTGGTCGTTCTTGCATCAGATCACAACAGCAACAGCAGCAAGAAACAAATTACAATGAGAGCACACAACAGTAGACAAGTAGAGAAATGCGCACACGATGCATAACCAAACTAAAAATGGCTCCAAATGGAACTCTTGGCCATTTGGTGCTCGACGCTCTTCAATTTTCAGTTTCTCCACGCTGTAAAAGTTCATTTTTTTCTTAATGAGCATCAGCTACTCTGCAGTAACATCACCATTTGAAGCCTCTAAATGGATAACGGAACACCCTCCCTTGTCAGCTATTATCTGTCAAGAAGACAAATATTATCCGGACAATTGGATACAATTTGTATTGGAATGAAACAAGTGTTAAAGTATTACAATTTAAGATATTTTCCTTTCTTAAATAATCTGAAAACCGTCTTTGGTGAATTTTTGTGTATTTTGGGATGTTTGTGTCTTCCCAAGAAAGACGAGTTGAGTCAGGTTAGTTTATTAACAACGTATTTCACTGTTATGTACACATTTATATCTTTGTTTAGGAGGAAAAGACGTGCGTTGACACTGGTGCGTGTCAGCCACTTTACACATGGAGTAATAAATACTGTTTTATTTAAGAAAACGCTCCACTCTGACAATCTGTCATCAGAAGTGAACTTCTAAGGAACATAAAGGAGAAGCATATTGGATGTAAACTGAAGCGTTTCTTTTTACAAATTTTGAAAACATTCTGGAGTATTTCAGGTGATGTGTTCAATGTAGATTTTTGACGTTTTGTTTCTAACAAAAGTTAGTGCTCTTCTTGTCATTTAAATGTATATTTTAGACAGCCACGAGTAAAAAAGACTGTTTTTATGGTGTATTATAAGTGGTGTCAGAGTAAAGGAGTGTCTAAAAAACAAAACAAAAAAATAGTATTTATTACTCAGTTTGTGAAGTTGCTGAGCATAGCGTGCTAAAAGTTCGATTTTGTCAATAGTGCTAAAAGTGAGACAAAGTGTTCAGATAAATCTGTGAATGCTGCAAAGAAAACAAAATACTTTTGTCTGGCTACATGTGCTACTAATGAACGTTTTTGTTTCGTTAACTAAATAAGGTCATTAATTCCATGAAAAAGTATATTATTACTACGCTTACTGCATGCGTACAATTAAAACTTCACCGTGCAATTATAGCTCCGCAATTACCAATTAGAACTCAGAAAAATGATCAAAATAATTTATATTTCTATAAAACAGACGTAGTAAAGCTATTTCCAGTCGGCCATGAAACATGGACAAAAATGTACAACACAGATTACGTACGTCAAAAACATATAATAAGTGAATGGATAAAACAAAATTATTAGCGAATAGCTATTACTACTTCTTAGCCAATCATTTTAATATTTATAGTACAATAAGTTAAATTAGAAACTGTTACCGTACCCATACTTGGCATCAAACATCCTAACCCAGAATTTGATGTATGTTGCACAGATGTTTACTTAATCTGTTCGAACATGACGGTCCAGGGAGAACAGTTATTTTGGCAAAACTCTTCTATTTAAAAAAAATAAATTCAATTATTTATAATTTGAAATATCGATTTTCTTCTTTACACGCCAAGTCTTCAGCATAAACAAGTATGACTTCATGCATATTGGTATGGCACTTCTTCATCAGGGTGTTATGTTAATGAAAAAATCAATTTCAACGAACAGTGATTGACCTGGCATTGAAATACGTAGAGGAACGTGTTCTTAATGGAGCAGATACGATCAGACTATGAGAGTTATTAAATTAAAACGCAATAAATAAATAAAAACGTGAAGTAAAGTGATGAGTAATTAAACTCAAGTCGAAATCGTAATAAAATTAATGTAAATGTAGATTGCAGCTAACAAGAAATTCCATTAAAAAGGAGCCGGTCGATGCTGAATGACGAGGTTAAGGAAGGTCATTGCAACCTTCCGCATTAAAACTTGCACTACACTTTCGGGTTTAATGGCCTTAGCAGTTGACGCACCCGGAATCACTAATCAATCAGTCGAGTGGAATCAGGAAGGCGAGAGGTGTTTCACCATCTCCATGCGTCAGATCGGTAGCTAGCGCATTCTCAGAAGCGGGGCGGGGCGTGGCGGAGCGTGGCGGAGCGGAGTTGTAGCTTCCGTTGGCGGCGTGCGGGCGCGCTCGTCGCGCCGGGGGTTGTCAGCGGCCGCCGTCCCGCCCTCCGCCTGCGCGCCTACGCCCAGCCCAAACAAGCGCCTCACCGCACCGCGTCGCGTGTACAGTAAACACGCGCACGTGCGGTGCCCTGAGTCGCCGCGGTGGAGAGGTAGGGGACGCGGTCTTGCGCAGCGCGGCGCTGCGTTGCGTGGCGGATTTTGGCGAGATATGGCAGACTGTGGAATGGTGAGATATGGCAGACTGTAGACTGCGCATTGGCAGGTTGTTGCGAATCGGCTGAGGCGTAATGGGCGTAGGCTATAGAGTGTGACGTTGCGGGTTGTGGCAAGGTAGACTTTCGCTCAATGAGGTGGGATGTGGTGAGCTGTGGAGAAGTTTACCAGGGTGCAGCGTGTTGGAAAGTATCGTGTGGACATGGGGGGGGGTGTAAATATCTGCGTCCGTTTGTGGCATGTTGAGTCGGGCTGCAGCATGTCGAATTTGTCGTGCCTGAACTTGGCGAGTTGTTGCAAGCTATGCCGGGCTGTGGTGTGGTGATCTGTAGGCGGGGTGGGCTCTGGCGTGGCGAGCTGTCGGGTGCGGTATGGTGGAGTTTGTCGTGATATTGACTTAATGAGACGTGGCCAGGTGGGCTGTTGCGGGTTACTTTTGACGTATCCGGTTGCGGCGAGGTGAGTTGGGACATTTGGCGGTCTGTAGAAAGGTGGGCAGCCGTGTGATGGGCCTTGATATTGCGCCTCGGATTTGGTGTTTTGGGTCGTACTGTGGTGGACTTTCTTGGACGTGACAGTATGCGTAGAACTGTGGCGTGATGGGTCGTAGAGGGGCGTGAAGGGATATACTGGGCTGGAGTGCTGGGGCAGATTCTGGCCGGTCATGGTGCGACGAGCTGAACTGGTGCGACACTGCAGAATAATATTTCGGGGTATTGAGTGATTTGTGAACATTGGACGGAGGGAGGTGGGAAATGCTGGGCCACAAAATGGGTAGATGCAGGAAAGACGAGGACGCGCCAAATTTAGTTTATTTTATTAAACAAGAAATTCAATCAATAATATGAAGACTAATGCTTCGGGTGATTTTTTGTCAGATGATAGAGACTGTAATAAGTCAATATTGCAATTGACTACTGTAATAGTGTTTTCGAAAATTGATGTTGCAGTTGCAGAGGTAGCGGTATGGTTGCTGCTGATGAATTGTTGTAGAATTCATGAAATTTACGGATTCGATTTCAAAGCGCAGTTTCTTCCTAAATACAACTGCAACAGAAACCACAAGTTAACAAAGCGTTTCAATGCATTAACTTGCTGTTAGAATGTGAAAATTGGTAACTGCTAACACAAATCACTAATACACACTGTTTTGATGACTACAAATATTCTCTGCTTCATTTACGAAATAGTAGACAATTCAGTTTGGTGTACTTATGAAATAATTAGATTTGTTTTCCTTCGAATGTAATTTTAAACAATTGTTCAACCTACAGTTGGGGTATACATCAATTTATTAAGAGGGAATAATTTTCACTGGAGAAGATAAAATTATGTTCTCTGTGAAATCGTGACATCTTGATGATCGCACCACTTGAAGGAACTTAAAATTAATAATGAAACATATGCGATTTCCTATCGCAAGCTATTAGTTTGCTTGTAATGCCACCATAAGGATTCGAAATTGTAAATTTTATCGCTATTTAGATGGGCTCACATCAATCAATTTGAGACCAATTTATATGGATATTAAATACCTTTCTCCGAGTACAGAAGTCTCTTCATGGTCTCTCTTTTACTTTCTCCCTACGAAGTAGAGAGAAAGTTATGTAATGCTGCGCGAAAAACGGCGATTTTTCGGCAAATGAACTCTTCATTACAGTGCTCTGTTAACAAAAATGTGGAAAAATCTAGTTTCTAAATGTATAAAAATATGCTCTATCACGTGGTCTAGCCAGAGCCGTGTTTTATGGGTCCTTGATACCGAGAAATCGAATGTCAGCAAAACGTCTGTCTGTGAACAACGCTAGCGGCTAAACCGTTCAGTCGATTTTCTCAAAAAATGATATTTCCGTATCAATCTGACTGATGTTGCGGCCCCTTAAATTTGAAAGGGATATTTTAATTTTGGGGAGTACTTTGAATGAAGTCCTTGGGATATTTCCAAATTTTCAAAAAATTCCTCCATTGTTTTCTATTAAATTTTCTTGTTGGATAGTTTGAATAATGTTTAAGAGAATGTTGTAGGTCTCATGTTCTTATAAAAACCCTGATTTTTTTAAAATAGCAAAAGTTCAAAATTATTTTGGAATCTTCTTAAAACTAAAATATTAGATAGAGATCTTTCACTGAATCAGATCTATTCCGTAATATATTTTGAAATAATATCATGTACAATATTTCGAAAATTTGAGTTTTTATGCGTAATTGTGGGAGAAAATACGGGGGGGGGGAATAACGTGCTTTTTTAACTCCACCAGTTTCTAAGTAAAGAGAAAAAAATACCATACAATTGTTCAGAAGCACCCCCAGTAATATGTGACGCTTTATTCGAACTTTCAGATAAATCCACGTAATTAATACTAACATTTAACACAACGCATAACATGTATCTGCGAATGGGAATAAATAAAAAGAATGTGGAATAAAGCAACAAAGGGAAAATAAAAGTAGATTTACAATGGAAAATCGTTAGTATAATGAAATTAATACGTAACTTGTAATATCTAGATAATCTTTAGTTGTCAAAAACATTGCATAATGGAATTATGATTTCCGGGCAATATTATATGAATATTATGGTCAAGTAATCCTAAGTTAATAAGTCAAGTGATAATGAAAACGTAGGTAAACACAAAATCACCCTCCATTACAATTTCAATTACAACACTTTACTAACATATATTAAAGTCAAAACGCCTAATTTTTAATAATGTATTTGATAATAGTGGTTACAAATCTCTTATCAATTGGAATATAATAAAAGAAACTGTCACTTGTAATTCCTATTACCGCTGGGATTTCGTTAATGCACCGATTTCGAATTCAATCAGATACCCCGCCGTTTTCATTCTCAAGCCCTCTTGTGTGGAAGAAGCGCGACTGTCGTACAGGTTATCGCCTCTTTCCCCCTCCCCTCCCCCTCCCTCTGCACTGGGCATCGCCCGTAGCGGCGCCTCCTCCTCCTCCTCCGCCCTCGCCAAGACACGTGATTTACGTCACTGGCACGCGCGCGGCGAGAGCGGGGCGGAGGAACGCGCGAGGCAAAAACCCGCCACCGCCGCCGCCACCGGCGCTCTTTTCTTCCTTTGAAAAACTTATTGCGTGCGTAAATCAATTGAGGTAAATTACTTATGACGGACTCGGGATGGCGGCGGCGGCGGCGCGCAAGTGGAGGGGCGGGGTGGGGGCGGGGCGGGGGAGGGCGGTGGTTTTTGCGCGGGGGCCGTCGCGAAGCTGCGTTCGCCGGAATGCGATTCGGGCCGGTGCACCGCGTCGTGTCGCGTCGCCGATGCTTTTATTTGGGGCGGAAATGTCTGGGATGCGTGGGTTGGGCTTGGAAAGGCAATAGAAGTGTAAGTGTAAGAGAAACTTATTATGGTGAACGGCGGAAGTGTATCGCCAGATAATGTGCATACGCATGGCGGCATCGAGTTTTTACAGATAAGAAATCATTTTTCTGATATTAAACATCGTCATAATGGATAGCCTGCTCTTCGAATGTACCTTTGCTTTCTTCATTCCCTTATATTCAGTCCTTTGATTTTCAGTTCTCTTCTGCTCTCGTCTTCTATCATCTTATCCAATGTTTGCATCATTTTCTTCCCTTTTCTTTTTCCCAAGCATTGACTACGACTTCGTTTATAACCCTATAGTTTTTCTCTCGGAAAATGTCCTATTCAGTTCAGTTTTCTTTCTAAAACCACCAGTGGGTAATAGGGGAATATAAAAAGATTTACTGAGAACAATTGCGTATCTGAGTTATAAAATACTGTAGAAATTCTCGAAATATTAGAATATAGCGTTTCAATAGGAATATTATTTCTATGCCATTGCACTTCTCTGTTCACCAGCTTAAAAAAATTAAACTGAAAAATATTTAGGCTCACAGTAATTAATGTGAACCAAAAGAACAACAACCATCAAATTATCAACGTCTTGTTGATAATAATAGTAGACCCAAGGGCAATGTGTAGAAAGTATTACTAACGTGAATTTATTTCCCATATCCTTGATAATTCGTTTTTGATATGCGAGTGTTACCGCGAAAGTCATTGAAGCTTCTTTTTTCCACCTCCTTCAGAGTAGTTTTCCCAAAGTAGGTAACCGATGTAATATGGAAGTGATATAGTGATAACACCCGAAAGTTTATTGAGAGAAACGTTTTCGATCATTGCGACGACATAGAACCCATTGCTGACGTTGGACGCTGACCAACAACTCGATTTAATCATTAGAATTGTATCGTGGACACGTATGAAGTACATCCATGTCGGCTTCTCTGTGTGTATAATATCTTTTTAAAGAAATACATGTATCACTAACGACTGATGTTTGCCAATTTGTCCTTTCTCTAACCAGATGCAGATCTTGCTATGCATCTGGTAAGAGACCGCATGCCTTAAAATTTGCCTCCCGCGCATTTTCGTAAAAAATATTTGCCATGACTTTTACGACCACGAAGTTCACTTCAATTTTAACATACACTTTTATTTATGTTTAGAAAAAAGAATGAGTGTAACACTTAAAATTTCGTTAGGTTATTGTATGTGGATAACCAAAAATGATGGTGAGACTGATATTGACAGTGGTGATGGTGTTGTATGTTGTCTATGAATTCGTAATTTTTAGTATAGTTGGAAGTGATGAGAGTGATATTAGTGTTGACAATGGCATATATGTAAACAGTTAAGATATAAATAAACTATAATGAGCACAGAAACATTTCAGAAATGTTGAAAACACAAAGTACATGAGATGTAAGGCCAAAGTTACCCAACTATCTCCAATACACATTACCAATAAAGCCTATGAAGAAGTGAGTTTTATAAGTATCTTGGAGCAATTTTTAGTTGCAATAATGATATGAAAAAAATAAAAGCTAGAATAGGAGTGAGAAATAGAGCATAGGTTGAACATTTGCAGCTATATAAAAGTAAGATATTATCAAAGGGCACAAAACTAAGTCTGAGACAGTGATTAGAACAGTTGTAACTTATGTCGCAGAAACGTGGGCTATAAAAAAAAGATGCGCGGTGTCTTTGAAAACGGATTATGAGAAGGATATTTGAACAAATTAAAATGACCAATGGAGATTGGCGGATTAGGAGCAATTCCGAACTGGACAGTGTACAAAAACATATAAAAATATGAAATTTTATCAAAGCCTTGAGATTCAGTTTGCTTGGTCATCTTAATTAGGATATCTCATGAAAGAATAGTGAAGAAGATCTTTAGCTGGAATCCAGTGAGCACCAAAAGATGAAAATGAAGATTGAAAATTGGATCGAGGATACGGGAAAATATGGAAGTATAGTTGATCTGGTCAAGACGTTCATTTGAAGGGTGTAGAGCCTTAGATGAATAAGTCATTTCAGAAATAATTTAATGTGGATTTCAAATTATGATTTTTATGGAAACTTAATGAGTTAAAATTTTGAGATTTTATGAATAAAATGAATAAGTATTGTTCTAGTTCAATGACATTCTCCAGTATGTGATTGAACTGCATATCATTATTTGTCTGTAAAATTTATCTTAAGAGTAATAAAACAGCTTTTACTTGCCTTGTGTTAGAAAATTTTTATTATATTAAGAAGATCCTAGAAGTGATTTATGGTATTGTATACTTCAGCGGTTTTATTTTATCTAACTGGAAAGGAAATTTATTTGAAGGGTGACTTTGAAATTTTTTACATCATTAAAGTATCAAATATAAATGTCTTCTTGTGCCAACTGATAATGATGATAATATACCTACCAATGTCATACTTGAGACCATAAAATGTTAAAAGTGTGGGGGAAAATTGTTCTAGCGACAATATAAGATATCATTCTAGCTTTATGTTCAAGAATGCAATCAGTGCTCGCGGATACTTTTACTAATGTGATGCTTTTATACGGAGAAGAAACGCATGCCATTATTTTTATGCGACTTCAGCATTCTTTGCGTAGCTACATTAACAATGAAAATATCTACCTTAGTTCACCAAAAAGATAAGCCATTGGATGCACTAACTTGATGTTCACTCAGAACGTGCATTCTCACTTAGTTGAATCTCTCTTCTGGGTGTTCTTACCGAATGACAAACAATATCGCATTCCTTAAACTATTTGAGTGGTGATTTTTTGTTGGATCTTTGCCTACTTCATTTTCCTTGAACTGCTCATTGTGAGAATAAAAGGCTTTAAAAATACCTGTGAATTAGGAGAGGGTAGAAGCTGGAGTATAAAAGCTGCCTACTGGGATTTTACGACCGTCAGGAATCCTTGATTATTTACACTGAAGGACGTTCGAGGACTTTCTCGACGCATCCAAACTCAGTTTGCGGTCGCTGGAGAACGTATCTTTTGTTAAAAAAATTCAGCAATTTAAATATTTGTGAAGTGGTTTCTGCATTTAAAACTTACTTATTGAGAAACGTTTAAAATACTTGAGTTAGATGATGACTTATACATGAACGTGTGGGTAACGTGATGTTATACATTTCGTTTTTCTATAAAAATTGGTAGTTCAGAAAATAATAAACTAAATATATTTTTCAGTGAATGTATTTGCGTAAGAAAAATTTGCCTCCAACTTATACCTAATTTTGGAAACGTTTACGTACACCTATTTATAGTAATAGCTCATTACTTCAGACAAAAGTATTGTTTGTAGGTTGGATAATACATCACGAAATATCAGACTATATTGCAATTTATCGAATACTGCATATAATAGATTATACGAATAATGAAGGTGCTATAGCTCGACCACTTAAAAAAAACTGGACTGCGCGTGCGCGAAGTGGCGGAGTGGCGGAGGGGAAGGTTAGAGGCCCAACTTCCCCGCCTTGAGGAGCCACCGCCTCCGCCGCCTCAGCTTGGGCGGGCGGGGTGAAGACAGCCTGGTCTTGACGAACGTCCCGAACCCTAGAGTGTTCAAGTATGAGTGCAATTGTGCTCCCCTTCGGGAGCAGTGGATTATGGCTTATCCACGCCACCCGAGGTAAACGTTGCCATGATTTTTTCTATAAGTGGTCAAGCTATAGAATTATTAATACAATATCTTACCCACAATTAACGTAATTTCTCTACTAGGAAGATTTTTGGAAATTTCTTTTATGTCTGAAATATACATTTATATTTCAATAGTGAAAAAAAATTCTTCTTTAATAATTTGAAATATTATTCTAAGATTACTTTAATAACTATTTAGAATAGTGGTCAGTCATGACCATTGTACTCAATGAAGTCTTTACATTTGTAATAGTTTATTTAAAAATAAGAATAAAAATCAAAATTCTGACTTTTTGAAGTTTTTCAATCTGTTGCAACAATAGATATCTAGCCCCGATTAAATTATTTCAATTTATTCCATAACCCAGTGAAATGTTTTGTAGATAGGAAAAACTTCAGAACAGATCATCATTCAATGAATTTTACAAATTATGGATTATTGGTAGTATTGATATGTATGTATTATTTGAAGAATATGAGTAAATTTAGTGTGTACATTTATTGCACCATCAAAACAACTGTAAACAATAAAATACTGTCCGTCAATTTACATAATCTTGCGAACATCTGAAATTAGTTAATATTATAGTGACCACCCACTACCATTTGAAACGTCATTTAAATGATACATTTTATCATTACCTAATATTTACTGTACCTGGCCAAACCCTATTAAAATTACTTCTCAGTTACATTTCTTTAAAAGATATTTTCTGTTGGTCTTAGGCATGTGCCTAAGGAGGTCATTGCTACCGATGTGTGTCTCATTGTTGCGGGTTTATAAGAAATTTGTCAAACCATGACTAGCAACAAATAATGTGCAATATGTAAATAATATATCAAAAAATATGTTTTTCGTCGCTTTCATTGCTGTGCCACAAATACTTTGTAAATAGCTGTGTCTATCTTTTAGTTGGTTTGATTTATCATTTTTACGTCAGCTGTAAAAATATAATGGTGAATTCAGTCTCGTCAATATTTTTTTGAGATTTTGTTATCAATAGTGATTTTTTAACGTCGATTCATAAAGCTGGAGTTCAAATGTGAAAAACAAAGGCGAATTTTGCCGACATCCAAATTCAAAGCACTTTCCAATACTTTAAAAGACTTCTGCCTCAGTTATTGGGACACTAACTGGAAATTGAATGTTTCCAAACTCCATTTAGTGAGACAATCCATTCTTGACTCAACTCCACGTAAAACATTTTAAGAGGACAAAACAGGTTGTAATATCTAGACTAAGGATTGGTCATTTCAAAATCAATTTCTGCCATCTATTTAAGAGATCAAATCCAGAACACTGCCTAAAGTGTGGTGCAGCAGTCTCCATCACCCACCTCATTATTGAATGCCCTGCTACTCACAATATGAGAAAACTTCAAAAAATTGAAGGAGCCCTACAATAATTACTCAGTTTCACAGACAGGTATGCCAAAATAATAAAATTATTAGTAACTACAAAACTGAACAGCCTTATATAACTGAATAATGCATTAGAACTGAAGTTACATTAAACCTTACATACTGTGAAAATGTGATTAAATATAACATTCTTGTTCTTGTCATAATTTTAACTATTTTATTTGTATATACAATTGTAGAATGACAGGACTCGCTGATGATCTTGACGTTATAATGCGACCATAAATAAAAAAATTTAAAAAAAGGATAATTTGAGTGATTACAACTGTGTGACCAGATATTGCACATAGTCGTCCCCGCGTTAATCCTAACCAGAAGCAGCTGACCAAGCGACCAGCCCCAACGTCGCCCCTGCGGGTGGCGTTTCCTCTGGGGGCGGCGGCGGCGGCGGCGGCCACCTTGGCCCACTGCAGGCGTGCGCACGTGCAAGCCGTTTGCCAGGCGCGCGGCGCCCCTTACAAATGGGCTTCGCGTCGCGCGGCGAGTGGCCCGACGCAGGGCGGGGCCGCTTTCAAAATACGGCCACGCGGGCCACTTGTCACGAAAATTTTTACGAAAATAGTTCGGCCGCGCGCCACCGCCGCCTCCTCCTCCTTCTTCGCCGCCGTCGCGTGGGAGCGGCGCTGTCTTTCTCGCGCCCGCGGAACGACCCATTAAAAGCGGAATAGCGCCGCGGAGACGTGGCAGTGTTGGCGTGGGCGCAACCTCCGCGCAACTCTCTGTTCCGCGAGAGATTAAATTCGTAAAGACTGTGCGCGGCTGCCGCGGGGTGCTGGCAAGTTGTTACCTCCTTCGCTTTTCCGGTGGCCGGGTAGCCTGCGGTGGAGCGGAAGAATGGCATTAACATTAAATTGCGTGTACGTTACGGAGAAATACGCTCATTGAAGTGCGTTTTTTGGAGAATGAAAAATGCCATGTACATATACGATTTTGGTAAAAAACTGAAGACAACATAAACATTTCAAAATGGGAAACAGGTCACTCTTCGTTTTTGGGTGATGTTTCAAACTCATATTCCCTTTTTTGAGATTGTATTTCATTCATTCTTCCCATTTATTCTTTTCATTCCTCCCTGTATCGTCTGCCTTTCGTATTGATTCTTTCTGAATTATCTGATTTAAGAAAGCACAAAATTTAGAGAGTTGCTTTACATGAAAGGGGGGGAATAGTGCTAACTCTTATAACATAAATCCAAAATATAGATCTCACAATATCTCCCAAAACAAACTTTATGCTCAAAGTTCTAAAATTCTGTACCAACGTTTTTGTAGAACTACAGTATGGGTGTAAAAAGCAACAAGAAGAGCATATAGGAACTAACAGTCGAGGAAAAGACATAAAAGGTTTGTTTTCTCTGCTTGATAAAACGTAGATATGTGAATTCTGCCATCTTCCCCTTCGTTTATAACATATGTTAAATAAGTTACTAAAAATATCAGACCAATGAAGCGTTTTGGTGTTGTTTAATAGTGAAAAATAACGTGCAAGCCCTTATTGACAATTTTATATCATGACTCTACGTATTTTTAGTTTTTTATTCTAAAATCTATAATATTAAATATTTTTAAATTATTTTTTTAGTATTTCTAATATCTCACATAGCAGACACATGTTTTGGGAACTAAAATGATTCTGTTTTGTGGTTGTCTTTGTCGAAAGATATGGCGTAAACACGTTCTAAATGTAAAATAAATATAAAAACAAATCCGCGTGTTTCTCGCAAATTGTTGAGAAAATAGTGCGCTGAATGTCGGATCTGACGTGAAGGCGGGGCACTGTCACGAATACTTGCAACTCCTGTAAGATGTGACAGAGAAGCTACACATTATTTCGGGTTCTGACCTCGAAATGTCTTTATGAGAGACCTTCTCCTTGAGTCATGTGTTCTGCGAATGAAACACATTTGTATATTTTGGCATCACTGTTAATTTGGAAATATTCGAATTAAGGATTACTCCTGCAGCTTGCGCATATTATTTCACGAATTTAAAAGATGAAAATTGTTTTGATTAGTAAGTTAATTTTGCGAGTGAGTTGAGTGCTTATCAATCACCATAGTATCTTCTTTGAAGTTTGTCAGAACGTTCTTTTCTTCCTTTTTAACAGAACTTTCCTTTCTCTGATTCCCGATTTCGTTCGTCGTTCGCAGGTGTCTTTCACTCATTCTCTTAAATTCTCATAGAATCCCGGAGTCATTTTAGTATAAAGTTACTGATGAATCAGTTGGAAAATTTATGTTTTTACTTATTTCTCTGGCGCTCACTAAACTGAAATGCATCGGTAAAGTATGGTTTTGTCATTATCCTTTGATTTTCATTATTTTCTATAATTTGATAATCTAGTATGACTTTGGTAAAAGTTAAACCGATAACTTATATTATTTAAATTAGTGAATCTGACTTCGAAAAGTAAATGCATTTATTTTTCTCTACCACTGCACTTATATAAATCACGAGAGTAAAAATGTATTCGTCCTTTAAAAAAATCTTTGTTTTCCCCCAAGGATTTTAAGCATATTTCAGAAATAAAAGAATTGTATTCGTGTAACTAAGAACCCGAAATATATCATCAATTCAATTAAAGAAATATTATTCACAACGCGTCTTGAACTGCGGGGCGGGTTGCATAGCCAAAATGATGGAAAATTCGTACTTACGTCAAATCAAAAAAAATTGAAAGATTTGTATTTTAATTTGGATCCAAAGAAACCCTGAAACACCTTATTGTACATTATGTTTCATCGGTAATTAACATTCCTACAATATCTCGTTTGTTATTAGTATTATATATTGCATATTAAAATTTTATCGTGGTTCATTATTTTTCTCTGTAATTTAAATTAGAGATTGCTAGGGCAGTAGGAAACGTGTAGAACCTTCTTCACAAAGTCACTTGACGCAATATGAAATATTTTTTTGTTCGGAACAATTTTTCATCGTTTTGAAATGCACTTCTTTGATGTTTGCCAGGAAATACGCCACAATCCACGAAAAAACAAGCATTGCAATGAAGTAGGTCATGTTAGAGGAGTTAATATTATGTAAACCTCCCACGACGCCAAAGCAGCGGGAAGACATAAAGATGTCCTTGGCCCATAAGCTGTCGGTTTGCGCGAAATGCAAAGACAGCCGTAAGAATTTGCGTTAAATAGCAGCCGGTGGGTGCCGTGCAACATTAGAACACAGCCAAGGCGGTCACGAAGTAGTCGTTACCTTTCGCGGTGGCGTGAAACCTTGATTCTCGCCTTCGATGAGAGTTCGCGTGGAACGAATCTGTGGATGACGAGCGGCACCGGAGCGTGGAGGTGACCCTTTCCACCTCTGAGCCTCATTTCACTCGATAACAGGCCTAAGCAAGATCAGAATTACGTTGACACCCTGAGCACTTATTCACCCTAACCCCTTCTCATACTTCCATGGCGCTACCTTTGTCCTAACGTCCATATACGTGCTGTTCTTACAGAGACTTTCGTTATCTGGAAGAAGAACATGGAAATGGGGACACTCACCCTTGGACAGCATCATAGTCCAGGGTGGTACTAGAGCCTTTGTATGTCATGGCAGTACAACTATATGCAGAATTCGTATCAACTCATCTGCCTGAAAGGATGTACACAATCTTCATTTCGAACCTTATTACGTACGCTTCTGGACATAACACAGGGGAATAGTGAGAAAGGAGTGGTAGTGTCTCTTCGACATACAAGTAAATTATAATGAAACAATGGTCAAATGAAATGCATAGGAAACCGGAGAACCGTAAGAAATCCTGCCAGGAACCCGATTTGTGCACCACAAAGTCCACACGGATGAACTGCCATTTTAACACCGGTACCCAGATATACGTGAGTGGTTTGAACACGATATCATTCACGGGTTGCCTCCAAATAAAGGATGGAATCAGGAATAGGGTAAACGTACCTCGCACTATCCGCTACTTTAAATTTTGCTTCAAATTCCCTTTCGAATTGAATAACGGAAATTACGAAAACATATAATTTGAAATTCATCTATTTTTTGAAACGTTCATTTTGGCAATAGTTATTATCATAAGCCTGGCAATAATTGTTCATTTATCTTCAAAACCCATTGAAATTCTCTCCATATTCGTTAAAACTAAAAACTTATTTTATCGATCATATCAACATTCCTTATAAAAAAACCCTTAATGTTTGAATTACACCTTACTAATTACTGTAAAACATTGCTTTAATACGTTAGTGTGAGTGAAACAAGAAATATAACGCATATACCTATCATGCATTCACTTTCATTGAACATTGCTCATTTGACTTCATCATTTTTTCTTGAGATGAAGAGGATTTCAAGCTCAATAATGTGAGCAAGCATTATCTTCAATAGCGCGTATTGAAATTTTAAAGGTGGCTCGAAAATATAAAGCGTCTTCTTTGGAAAGATAGGTACAGGGAAAGGTGAGGTAGGAAGTTATTAAACATTAATTCTGGTGTGGTTTCGGTGGTGCCGTAGCTGTAGCAGCGATGGAACTTCGAGAAAAGAATTCGCATTCCAAGTAAAGCAAGTGTGTCTTAAGCATGTAATTGTGGCGTAGTTTGCTTCTTCATAATACTGCATGTTCCATCTGTATAATCATCTCATATATAATCATTTATCTTTGATCATCAACTTTTCCTAACCTCTGAATCTGTACAGTTGAAGGGAATTGCAAACCATTAACATGATCGTCTGACGAGTAAAGAAAGGACTTGAAAGTGAAGACGTCCTTCCCTGTCCAAGCTCAAATTGAGTGAGAGGGCACAGCATCATCATCATCATCGGTGTCGTCGACGTCATAAAAAATTAAAAAGAAAAGTTACTAGTAATATTATATGAGCACATTCTTTCTCGCACTGTTGTTTACCTTTTGCAAATTAAAAACAAACAAACAAACAAACAAAAGTTCACGAAAATGACCATCAATTTTTTTAAATCGAATTTTACTGTATCCGAGTAAACAATTTTTTAAAAAATATTGAAGCACTTTCCGGGAAAATGTTATAAATGGCATTAACTTCCTTAGTGGAAGCTTAAATAGAAATTATGCAAAAACTACTGATTTAAAAAAGAATTGTATAAAACCTTATTTAAAGATCTACTTTTCAAAAACAGGTTTCATTTAAGAAAAAATCTAACAACACTATTGTACTTTTGCTATGTTTTTTTGTTGCAATTTTTTGAAAATAATGCATGTTTATCGAAAAAGGGACCAGAGGCGTTTACCGTTGTTTACTGATTACGAGGAAAATCTACATATAAAGAAAAAATGGTGCTAGTTTTGAGAAATAAAATGTTTAAAAATTGATGAAATGGTCGGAAGGACGAACGTTCGGACGGATGAAAGTACGGACAGTCGGACGGACGAACAGTCGGATGGTTCGAAAGACGAGGACTCATGTTCACACAGACAGACGTTTTGCCGTAATTCGATTTTCCGGTATCAAGGCCCGACAAAACTTGGGTTCTGGCTCTACGAAGTGTTAGAGAAAGTAATTTAAGAAGAAGATTCAATCACTGTTTGTTAACAGGACCCCACAATACAAGGTTTTTGTCAAAAAACAACGGCGATTTCTGTTGCAGCTTGACAATTTTCTCTCTTTACGAGAAATGAAAAAGAGGTAGGCATTAATCTGTGCCCTTTAACTTCTTATGACGAGCAATTGTGATCTAGATTTCCACCAGATGGCTTTGCGTAATATCTCTCTGGGGCACTTACATCCGCTTTGCGAAACAGGTCACACCTATTTGCCTATTGCGTGCCAGCTCCGTCGGCATGAAGCAAACGACCTTCTGCAAAGTGGTTTCACGCTGCAGGGAACAAGCAAGCCTGATTATTCGCAGCTTCCATTATTTTGAAAAAAAGCGATGTTGCTCTGAAAGCAGTTATTAGTCTCACAGAATGAGAGGCACATACTCGTAAAATTACGAAAGGGCTTTCCCGACGAGGATTTGCCTGCTAATAATCTGATTCATATTCAGAAATATGAAATATATGTTCAAGGAAAGTAAAGTGATTTAGGGTCGTAATGTATTTTGTTTCTTAGTTGAATGTGTCTGGGGAAGTGCACTTTTTTTTTATAATCGGCGGTGAATAGTAATTAAAAATATTTTAGCTACTATTGCAAGTTGCTTGATGCCTACCAGTTTACTAAAGATTATGATTATTATCCTTTAAAAATATAATGAATTATACTGCAATATACTTAAAATGCACAATAATTATAGAAATAAGTTTTCCTATTTTGTTTTTGCAGATTTCAATATTAAAATATGATTGTGCTATTAAATATGAGTTTCATAAGTTGAAACCCTTCTGCGTTTGACACAGAAATATATGTAAAGTAATAAAATAATTTGTTTGTAAGAATTAGAAATTCGAAATTACCCAAACCATGTGGAATCTATTAAAAAATCTTGAAATATGCTGTTAAAAATATTCATTTATGACCTAAAAATTTTGAAATATTCCCTTTATTGTGCAATAAAATTTAACAATATTTTATGTCCTATATAAAACTTTCTTGATAAAATTGAAGAGAATAATGCTTTGAATGAACAAATATATTTTTGTGCAAACATAATGCAATTTACTTCACTTTGCCGGAGAAATAATTGAAGTAAATTTTCACCTTATTGATTGTAATGTACATTTTATGTTTTGTTGCATTTCTTTTGTCTGGTTTAAAAACATAGGGTATCAAGAAATATTATACATCTACACAAGTATTTTATCATAAAAAAGAAAAAAATGCAAACTGTGACAAGCTGATTCTTATCAATGAGCGTTTACAAATAAATAGTAAATTTTATGAAAATGTAAACCGTTTACAAATATGTATATATTTTAACGAAATATGCAAAATATGCGCTTTTAATTACACGAATATGCACCAACTGAAAAAAATCGACCAAATATGCACACATATACACTAACATGTTAGTCTACATAGCATCAATTCTAACCAAATGTCAAGAACTGCTTTGAACTTTCACTTAGCTATACCCTGAAGCAATGGACAAAAAGGAGCCAAATCGTAAAAATTTGCTCCCTAGTTATTTCCATTTACAGTCCCAGAGAAACTGTATGTCCCTCTTTGTGAGTGTAAGCGTGTGAGGGTAGAGGTAGTAGCAGCTAGTTATTTTGTTGGAGATCGTCTTATAGAAATTTCTGAACGAAATATTTGAATGGTTGAACGCATTGATAATTGAAATTTATTTTGAAAGGATTGTAAAACATTGGACCCATACCTTATCACATTGTACTTACCAGATTTATTGCTATCTTACATTTATTATAATAAAATTAATATAGTCATCATGTCTTTTGTCTCTGATGCAACGGTAGATTATTTCTCATAACAAAAAGATCGAAGAATTCAAACTTCATTAATCAGAAGACTTTCAGAAATTTGTATCCTTCCACTCCAAATTATTGTTAAGCTTATGGCTTTATTAAAGCCCACAAGGACGATTTTCCGACGCATCCTGTCATCACCGCAGTGAACTCCCCATGTACAATTTGTCGAAATTTCTTAATAAACTATTAAACCCTCTTTTAAAAGAGAATTATCCTTATGTAACTAGAATAGTTTTACCCTTGTTAAAGATCTGCAAAATCTTTCTCTTGATTCATATCACACAATGATATGCTGGATGTTAAGTCAATGTTTCCATCTTTGCCTAAAGAGTTAATAATTCAAGAACTGGAATCTCTTAAAAAAGCAACATTAAAAGCGATATTACCAATGAAGAGATTACTATTGCAATAAATTTAATTCTTAATAACACTTTTTTTAAGTTCAATGAGGTAATCTATAAACAGACTGATGGTGTGTCAATTGAGGATGTATTAAGCAGTTTTTGTTCTTAAATTATAATGCGGAAACTAGAATCTAATATTTTATGTACATTCAATGTCAAGTTTTACTATTTATTGTTCTTCAACAAGATGTAGTCCACGATATCTTTTTAGAGATTAATACCTTCCATCCTAAACTGAATGTTACTATTGAAAGAGAAATTGATAACAAAATCAATTTTTTGACGTTACCATTATTAGGAATGACCATCACGTGAAAACAAATTGGTTCAGAAAACCGACTTTTGCAGGGAAGGTGCTTATTTACTACTCCTCACATAGTATGAAGACCAAGATTGGAATTATTTATAATTTAGTGGATTGCGCAGTTGAGGTAGCTAAGGATGTCCACCCCTTTAACTTACAAATAGTTCAAGCTATTTTAAGAAACAATCTAATTATCCTAATGCTGTTATAGATAAATTTATCTTTGAAGGAATCAATCTTCCTAAGTCACATTTCAAACCAATGTCAAAAGAAGGAAGTACTTATGAGAATAAATGGAATAGTTGCATAGTACTGACAGAATTCCTTCCTTTCTTTCATTTCCTTTCATTTTCTTTATATCTTTCTTTCTCTTCCTTTCTTCCCGAACTTCAGAAGAAAATATTCTGCGGAAACGTATGCATTTGAATGTCACACATTTAATGTCCTACATTTAATCTCCTACATTTAATTTCTAGGATTCCATGTGCCTTGAAGGCTTGTCAATATTAAGATGGATATCTCTTGCCCCACTTTCATCCTAAACTTTTTTCCACATCTTACTTCTCCGTCACACCTACACACTCATCTGTTAAAGCAGCGTGGTTCAGAAGCGTGGCCTAGAGACAATCGTAAGTATTTCTGCTTTCAAGCCCTCTTTCGCAGTGGACGGTGGGGCAAGCGTTATTTATAATTGAGGGCATCCACTCAACCATCCCCTGCCACGCATTATTTTTCATCATCCACACAGACACAAGCGGCCCGCTCGTTGGCTTAATTTGCTGCGCAGGTAGCACGCGAAGTATGTTTCAGCGACTCTGATATACGGGATGGGCGGGGCCCTCCGAGCGTCCCCGAACATTCTGGAGCGTCTTCTTATGAATGACTTTCTGGCGAGGAGACAAAGTGGAACGTCCTTCGGGTGTCTTCAATAATGTCTCTTCCAGAGGAAAGTGACTTGGCGGAGAGTTGCACTAGTGCGTGATTTCAGTGTGAAAGGAAGAATTAACAAGAAAGCATGACAATGCACCTGGATTCAGTTGAAAAGTAATCATTACTTTATATACACGACGTGTAACCAGTTGAAATTTTCAATTGTGGTTTTAAAAGATTTTGTAGTATAATGTGGATAGTGGATAATGAAATGTGAATATTCCAGGAGTTCGATAGTAGAGTAGTTATAAGAATTCGATTGTTCGTAACATTGGGATTCAAATGATGAGGATCACACAGGTTACAAACATAGTGGTTTAATAATGATTTTATAAATAAACTAAATTTGTAATATTGATGAAGTTTTTGAATAGAAAAAACCTGTTATTATTATAAGGCGTATTACATGCCTTAAGCTTACTGTTACTCCAACAGAACAAAGGTGTTAGAATTGTTAGGCTTAGATAACCTTGTATCCTGAACGACACCGTTAAAGGATCCATCTAACTGTTGTGTCAATAGTTCCAGAAAACAAAGAAGCAAGTAGATACTGGAAGGAAATATTGATTTACCATTCGTATTCTTGTTCTATTAATACAACATGCACATGTTGTCACATCTACAAGCCAATTATCAGATACTGAGCTAAATTTTTTCAAACAGTTTAGTATCAAAATTATCACAATCACAGCTTGTTGTCTTACTGTTATACAGCAAGAAGACCTTGCGAAGTGATGAAACAGCTCTTCTCGCAACTTTTTGTAATTTTCAGTTTCACTAAAGAACAAGTTAAAAGCTTTGGGAAAGTGGCATCAAGAAGTAAAGACTTAAGAGACATTTGTTTTAGCTTTTCGCCAATCGTGGGTGTTGTAGACTCTTTTCGCCAAAAAGATGTGAATAGAACGCAACGTGTTAGACTTCATAGATATGTATGAGACTATTTGAATCTCATCAACAACTCGTCACACCAACACAATTTCGCGTTTATATCTTGCCAGAGATCACGGCATCTCAGTGAATGGACGAAGTGTGAGAAACAAACATTAGCGTTCACACAGTCGGACTTCAGATTCAAACGGGAATTCCGTGAACCGTGTAAAAATTTTGGCTCGGGTGCGGTCCACTTTCCCACACGAAATATCGAGTTATTTTCGTCTATTTTTCTTCAAATAAAAAAATGCGCGGCGCGCGATATGGAGCGACGTTGTTTGCGCGCCCGGAACATAACCTCCTTGGAAAAACTCTTAAAAACGTCGGACGCGTCTTGGCGCTCGCGCTATTTGTAACCGTGTTTGAAGGAAATAAAAGAGGTGCCTCCAGTTCTGTTATCTCGGAGCCTCTCCATAAATATTGTCTCGGGTTCTTCGGCGCGTTGCGGCGCGGCGGCAGGGGACGGGACGGGACGGGGCAGAGCGGGGGAGGCGGTCGGAGCGGGGAGGCGCGGGACGGGCGCGGCCACACGCCGGGCGCGAGGCGGCTGTTTGCCGCGGGCGTTTATGGCAGGCGCGGGAAAACAAGTGACGACGGCGAGGCGCCCCGGCGCAGAAATCCGACGGGGTAATCGGAGCGGCGGCGGGCGCTGCGGGACCCGCCCCGGAAACGCCGAGCTGCGGGCGCCTCTTGCAGCGAGGACTCGACGAGGCGGACTCCGGGAGCGTCAACTACGGAGGTTATTAGTCCCGTAAGTGTAGTGTATGGCTTCCCCTCCCTCGGGAGGTGGCGGTGATCTTCCCTCCCTGGAGGGCGAGATCTGGCGCCGACCTACCGTCTCAGTCAACTAGGTATCTCCCATCAGCGCGGCACCATCCCAGCGCTATGCTCTCGACCGGTCTCCCGGCGTGTGTGGTAGTGTTGTACATGTTAGTGTAAGTGTGTGAAGAAGGGCTGAGGATATAATAAGGAAGAGGATGGAAATATCGCGCGGGGTCCGTGGCCCGTTTGATAGGGTACTCCTCGACGAGGTAGAAGAGGGCGGCATGGCAAGGGACGATTGTAGCTCAAGGCACGTTGTTTTGGTTGATAAAGCTGCATGTAAGGGTAATGACAGAACTTCTTGTCACAGTATTTTTACAATCTATTGTAGAACCTTAGATCGTTCAAAAAAATCGTCCAAATAATCAATGCTTGTATTTGCGAAAACGTGAAAATTGTGCAAGTCCAAAATGCAATTCTTGTTAGGACGAATGAAAAGCCTTTCTATGCCGGATGAAAAACAATTTCTAACAATTGAAGATAAATTAATTTTCTAAAAAAATAATTTATTAAAAATATACATTTTGTTATTAAATTTTAAAGTTACACATTTTTCTACAAACGTATATAAAATGAATCTGGATATACAGTATTCCAAAATAACGAAATAACATTGTTACAATTTTCATCATTGCTGTGTCGCTGGTAACATTTTGTTCAAATTAAATGATGAGAGGATAAATAAAAACATTACTGATCTTAATAGTGACATTTTATTAAATAAAAATGTAAATTAACATTTAAATCTCACAGCATTATTATTGGAACGAGAGATACACTGGCAACCTGAAGAGTGATTCCCATTTTATTGAAAGTACTTACTGCACGTCGGCTTTGACCTCTTCTCTGCCTGATCTCACTAAACGTCCTCTCTGTCCGACCTCACTGACGGGCCTCAGTGCCCGACTTTACTGCCTGACCTCACCGCCCGGCCTCACTGCACTTATGACCTCATTATAACTCTCCTTTTAGAAGAGAAAAGAAAAGCATTGTTTGAAACAAATTAGTAAATTACTATCTTAACTAAGACATTCATGTGTAGTAAATCAGTCAGATAAATTGCATCAGCCTTTATTCACTACCTCTTATGTTCGCAATTATTCTCGAAGGTTGCGTTTCGCGCAAGTATTGATGAAATCATGCAGACTGCCGATAAAAACATTTCTTTATATTAGTAATACAAGTATTTTCTACGATTGAACAACATTTCTTAATAATTCCTGAGCAAAATTTGCATGTAATTGAGGTGAATAAAATTGGTATTACAGGAATTATTTTTTACAGTTATACCGTGCCCTTTGTGCGAACACGTATCTGCAGTCCTTGAGATCAATGTATCGTGCATTGCACTTGCATTCCCCTCCGCATATTCTTCCCTCTTCTACTCGCCGACCGCTCCGGGAGGGAGAGCGGTCGAACGATTTTCTCTTTTCTGAACATGTATCGCGAAGCCTAGTTATCTCCTTGCAGAAGTAGATAACGGTGTAGATTTTATATTGATAACTCTTTGACATGCTGCTCTCTAATGCTAGGCAGGTTTGGTAACATTTTCAGGAATCTAATAAATGTCTTAAACAAGTGACGTTTTGAGAATAAAAGCATAATATTTTATTATATAAAATGAAATGTTGGTAAAATGAGACTATTCGTAAAATATATAAGTTACATTCAATTTAAATCGGCTTCACCCATTCGGTATTCGCCGAGTAGCGAGCGACTGCTCGTCCAATCCTGAGCAGCTGATGCGCTCGGCGAATATTCGCTTCTCTTGAGAAGCCCAAAAGACCGACACGCGGCGGGTAGGGCGAGCACAGTATGTTCGTCGCTTGGCAGCTAGTAAGCAACTTATCGACACTATTCGGGATTCGATCATCGGTCGTACGCTAGTCACCGGATACCTAAATTGTGGAGCGCTTTTACGGGAACTTTATTGACAATATACTAACGTGTGTATTGGAAAACTATGTTTTCTTCATATTTCTTGTAAAACGTATAACCTTTAAGCAAAACGTCTAGGTATTTCCGCGGTCGGTGAGGGGCCGCGGTTCCATCGTCGGAGCCGCACGTTGGGCCGGTGGAAGCGCGCGCGCGAGTGCGAAGCCCGCGCGTTCACGGAAGCGGGGGTCGCGTTTATTTGGGCGGCGCGGCGCGTCTCGCGGCGCCCGCGCGTCCGTCGTCGCCCTCGCGCGCGCGGGCGGCGCTGGCGCGACGGCGCGGCGACAGACGCGCGACGGGCCCGTCAGCGCAGCGCCTTGGGAGGGCAGACGCGTCACGACCTCGCCATAGCCGCCCCCAGGGCCACATTGCCTCTTGCGCACAGGCTTAGGTGGCTCAGGGCATCAGTTGATGGCACTGCAGTGCTTCTGACCGCGAGGTCCCAGGGTTCCACTCCCCACGGTGACACTAGATATATAGCTCAGACGAATTCAACCACTATCTGGGGGAGAATTCTAGCGGCCACCCACTTCGATCGATAGTTTTCCAAGGTTTGTCCGGTCAACACCAGGCGAATGCCGGAATAAAACTCTAACAAACGGGCCGCGGACCGCCCGCAATCTTTCCTTTCTCTTCCTTGTCACATCCTCATCCCTTACTTACTCCTACATGCGCGACACTATCTCACATGTCGGTAGCTTAAAGCGTGGTGCTTTGTTGGTGAGAGGAAGACCCTGAGAGCTGACATGTAGATCGGCGCAGGATCTCTGCAACCAGCGGGGAATATTACTATCACCTCTCGCGATAAAACATGCACAACACTTACGGAACTAATGTCCCTCGCAGTCGACGCGTCCTCTATCACTAAACAACAAAGCCTTTCTTCCCCCCCTCACTTTCTCCTGCCGCACTCGCCCCTGCCACTCTCACCCGAACACCGGCACCGTCTCCATCTCCAGCTGACCCCGCCCAATCACCGCCTCGCCTCACACCTCTTACGGCACCATCTTCCCCAACTTGGTCCCCGCCTCTACCACATTCCTTCGCCCCCATCCGCCCCCTGCGTCTCCCCTCACGACCGCCCACGGCAGCACCGGTGTCTTTTCACGGCCCCGCTTACCGCTCGCAATGAAGGCGCTCTCAGGCAGACTGAGAGCCCGCGCTCAGTACACGGTGCGCGTCGGAAAATAAATATGGCCGAGTTTTTGGCGTTCTTGGAAGCACGTTCGGAAGTCGCACCTCGTGCCACACCCACTGACGCAGCGGTCTGGTAGAAGGCGATGCAGCCGCTTTCTCGCTTTGTAACGCCCAACCAACATAATTCTATCGACGTTTTTAACTGAATCAATTAAACGATTTATTTATGCGTAATACGTAACTTATGATAAAATGAATTTCCACTTTTACTGCGCTATTAAACAACTTTGCTAGTACGTCAGTATTTTTTTTATTCTACCTTCTAGTCTGTTCCCGAGCCTGCTATAAATGTTAACTCTAAATTCCCCCTGTCATGGAGGACATACAGGAATTACTGTTGAGTCGTTGACAAGAGAAAGTGCAAATTAAATACTTTAAAAATAAAGAGAGCTTCCTTGTTTGGCTTCTTCAAAAGCTGAGTACTCTATCAAATACTTTTTTTTGGCTGCAACCATTCAGTATCGCCGAGTGAAAATAAAATTAAGGTGAAAACAATATTAACTGTAAAATAATTTTTTTGTTGTTCCTAGTATATCTTGTGATATTACGATCTCCAAGGAGAATGAAAACTATACGAGTATGAAACATCCATTATATGTAATTTTTTATCAGTTTTTGTGCTCTTCATTTTATCAGGATCTGGCTCTTGGATGAGCCCTAAAGCATCTCCAAAATTTTCAGAAAGATAAAATTATCGAAACAAATATTTCTTTACGGCATTAGATGGTTCTATAAGATAGACGTAAAAGAATAGGTATTCAGAAAAGGTACTTTAAGTATTCGTTATAAGAAATTAATGTTTCACACCGTTTCCGTACAGTTTGGAGTTATGTAATTTCTTTTCTTTTTATAATTTTTGAAACATGGCGATTCTCCATTTGTATATTCGTATTGCAGTAACCCTGTGTAAGCAACTCTTCAAAGGCAAATATAAACTTCCTACCTTAAACTGTGTATTTTTTGAAATTGTATACTAAAATTTAAATTTTGAAAAATATGCTCAAGTGTGATACTATTGATTAATTATCTGTCTTTTGATTTGTTTTCTCTTGGCTCTAAAATTTTTAAGAAAATTGTATCTAAAGCTATGGTCTTATTATTAAAAAATACTTTAAATGTAATAGATTTATGTATTATTGCAAATATACTATTGAATAAATCTGCGAACAGATAGTAGTATGAAAATATGGTAATGATGGGTACATCATTACGATCGTATCCAGGAAGTAAGTTTCCCTAAAATTGTCAAGAAAAAGAAAAGCACAATTTCAAGGGAAACATTATTGTAGCAGATAGCACTTGGTTCACTTATTTTTCTACATGACAACCACCAGAAGTGAGTCATTGGTCATACCGCGGGATCAATATGTCCCTACATGTAGAACAAAGTCTTTCTTCTGAGATGGGTTATTGACAGCCACCTGCATGTCTACGTCATTGGCCACTGTTGATAACTCGTTGGAGAAGAAGAAATAAAAACCTAATAGTTAATGGCAATAAGACATTACGACAGAAACAGTTCCTTGCCATTGCAGAGGACAAATCTTCAGATTTTATTGGGGAATTATTAAAAATAGTTGAACTACAGGCTTCAAACAACTTACGTATTGTCTATCCTAGATCTCGATGCGATTGGAGGTCAGAATAGGTTGGAGGTCAGGACTCGTTTTAACAAAGAGAGCACTTTAAACGATAGTCGGTAGCGCGTCAACAGGTTTTCCACTGACACCACTCGCACTGCCCCCCCTCCCCACTCGTAACCTCTTTCCCACCTCTGGGCTTTCCTGTGAAGCCGGCGTTCCAGCACAGACGCCGGTGCCGGCGCCACTGCCTCTTGAACTAACATACACCTTGCACTCGCCTGTCACCACCTCTCTGTAGTCTCTCTCGCCCACCCCCTCCCCCGTCAGCGGGTTTTACGCCACCCGTCTGACCTTAGCTTGCGCTCGGCACTTCCACCAACTTCCTCTGCCTCGGCAGGCGCCTCCAGTTCATTAATACTCCAGCATTATAAACCTATGGCCGAACGCGCATTATGCGGGAATTGCTGTACATCTAAAATACACTAACCAGTTGATGGAATCTCCCTTTAGTAGTATATTATAATTATTATAACAATAGTAATAATAATGTTACACAAATTAATGTAATAAATATATCAAAATTGTTTCCTTGACTGAATAACTCAAATACATTTCGAAAGCACTTTAATGTCATGTAATATTTTGTTAGAATTCGATTTTTGGTTGACACACTGGTTAATTATTTAAAACGATTGCTACAGTGAAATAAAGATAGTGTACTTTGTAATTTACCGTTTTTAAAAGTAGATCTTCAGTTGAATAAGAGCCTCCGACACCAATCATTAAAATGTTTCTAGAAATATTTGAGGTATGAATCAATATATTTTACATCGTATTAAGTGCTACAAAAAACATGCCTGAGCATTGCCGTGACTTATGTCTATAATATCATGGTAATACCCAGAGAAGTTACACTATTCCAGTAATAATAAATAATATAATTTTGTATTAATTTAATTGTTATAATAATCATGATAATTATAATTATTATATTTATATGCTATATATTATCAATATAGTAATTATAATTATTATTAATATTATTATTATTATTATGATTATAATTGTTATTATTATAAGCCCCTCGGGTGGCTCATGAGCAGCGTCATAGCTTTCGGGGGTGCGAACCCGAATTCCCTTCCCGTTGGGGCAAAAATACGGCTGTACATTTCCATTTGCATCGGCTTGGTTTCTGTAGCTGTGTGACGAACGTAAACCTCGAGCATTCCAAGAACGTTAAATGCGGTGAAGTGAATTCGCCATGCTCGCGGCATGTCTTTCACCTCCAGCCGTGTGTAGGAAGTAAAAACAGGGCCCAGCTCTGGGAACACCGCTATTTGGCAAGCGTCGGAGGTATCCGACCCACAAATGTCAAATACATACATACATTATTGTTACGTATTATTGATATTTGCATTTACAGACTATTAATAGTTACAGGATGTGACATACAAAACACTTATAGCAATGTGTTTTTGAGAAAATATTTGGTCAACAATTCAGTAAATTCTCCGGCTATCAGCTATTCAGAAAATACATTTTCCTTACCAAATATAACGCTGAATCAGCCTCGTTGCCATGTGAAGAGAAGCAGAATATATTAAAATAAATAAATTTTACTTTGATTTGGTCATATGGTTAGTATAGTTTGGTATTAAATTGCTCTCTCGTTTGTGCATCCTGTGAAATCGACGTAAGGCAGACGTTGTGCATGTCAGTTCAAGGCGGCTTCGTCCTCGTCCCCCATATTGGTGAAATACTTTACGACATGAGAGATTCCAAGCGGAGATTCCGTGAATCAGGAATAGCAGGTTCCCGACGTGATGTCGTAAATTACTTAGTAGAGCTGGTTCGGGTTGTGTCTGTAATTTGTACGTCATAAGCGCATCCGTAAGGAATTGAAATCTATTTGAGGTTTCATTTAAATCATTAACTTCTCGAAATAATCTCTCCAGACATTTAACTCGAAAAATCACTGATTCAACTCTGTATTCAATGATTTCCAAATGATATTCGCGATTATGTGAACAAAATAAAATATTATTTGTTCTTTTAAATCTAAATACCGTCCAACTACTGCATTTTACATTGGACCTGTTTTGTCACGAAATGAATCAATAATAAAACAATCTATTTGACACCTACTGGCTTAGTAGATTGTGACAGACCATGTCTCTGATCGAAAGTATCATATATGCGCTTGTTCTCACCAGGCAAGCATAGACTAAATGTGTCATGACTTGTTCCTACTATACACTTCCCTACGTTCATGGAATTAAAAGTGGATAAAGAAAACGAAACAAAAGTGTGCAATAGATATGAAAGAGAAATCATTTGTCACCGAATTTGATTGTGGTAGCTTTTAATTCAATGAATTTGAAACAGAGTTTAATTTTGATTAGTATTTAAATATGCTTTTATTAATTGGCATTTATAAATTATAACTAGATTGTACATCTGTGGCTATTTGACATGTTTCACGTATTTGTAAGCATAATGTAAGATTTTTAAAAGTTAAAGACTTGTACCATCCTATCATGGCATGCCATACTCTTTAAGAGCATCGTAAGCATAGTAGCATAGTGCTACTTTTGAGAAGACCTACCGGTGAGTCTGTAAGGACGGTGTACTGAGGGGAAATACGTGAATGTTTTCATCGTGATAGGCCTCCGTCCTATGAGGCTTCCTATGTCACGCAAACTATTGATTGAAGCCAGAAACGATGGATACGATGTCCAGCACGCTGGCGATTCCCGTTTCTCTTCATATTGTGCGTTGGACAATATGAAGAGTCCACATTTGTTTGGGAAAATATTTCCGCTTACATTGAAATATTCTTCACTGTCAGAAAACATGTTACCAATGATTAAATGTATAAAATATGATCTATTTTCAACACAATAATCTTTCTACAAACAATTGGTGCTTCAGCGCTGCAATCACCATTTTTTCTCCTCCTTCCCTTTTGGAGAGAAGAAATATACAGTGACTAGGGATAACGCTCTGGTATACATATAATATTGTTGATGATTGCCATTGAAGATCTTCTGTGGCAGCCATTGAAGGGAAACTGGGTGCGTAGGTTACTTAATAACGATAATTAGCGTATCCGTTTCTGCGATTGGCAATTACAATTTGCTTAGGGAATTGCGTCATTTCTCATTGAAGGCCGGTTATATAACTTCACACTTCTACTAGCTACTATGCCATCACCTGTGACAGTCTGCGGCTGAAAGTGCCAGACAAGATTTAAGCGACTTGACTCTAGTTAATTTTTGGTAGAAATTTCGTTAAATACGTAATATTAGAGCTGGCAACCAGTCTGACATGCATTCCTGATACAGTAAATCCCCGTTAACACTAATCACAAGGGGCCGAATAATAAAGAGTTCGTGTTAAAATTCGTGATCACAGGGAGTCAAATATTATTTTTGGAAAACAGTTTTCTCCACTCACAAATCATTTACAGAATTAAGGAACGTACATAATACTGTATAATATTATGTGTGTTGTCTTAGAAACACTATAGTAATTATATGCCATTCTCCTCTATCGACAGTGTTACTAGGTACAATTCATCAATACTTTATCAAGTTGTGACAATAACACTGGAAATGCACACGAGAAGGAACTTACTGAAGGAAATTACTGAACAGAAATTACTGAACTGAAATTACTGAAAAAATGTACTCACAGATCATTTTCTGGTGAAAAATTCCTATATATTGCGCTGTCGCAGACGGTAACGAAAATGCCTGGTAACTTCATGGCCAACTTCACCCATGGCTTCTGTAAAACTAGCAGTCAATGCGGTTGTTGCACCAAAATGTTCTACAGTGGTCAAGGTATGTAACACGTCCTGGCGAGTAGCCGGAACGGTATTGCCTTCTTCACTTTCTTCTGATGACATTTCTAGCATCTCAGACACAACTGTTTTAACATCCAATTCTACTGAAGCACACACAGCAACATCCACAACTACATTAAGCAACCTCCTCAAAACAAACTCCAGGGTCTGAAACGTCTTGTAGAATAAAGCAATCGTCAGATGAAGTATTATTGTTACCATCTGATTCGTCAACAGAATTAGCGACTGTATGTCTCCAAGCTCTGCTAAAACAGTTCTGCATGTGTTGTGACGACACGTCCTGAGAATGCGGCGATAGCATTCATTGCATCAAGCACACTCTAAGTTGGCGCATCCATCTACTTTTTGGCAACGCGAATTGCAGCTCTCACAAGTCGCGTACGGAGCAATAAGGGAAATAATGCCTGATCCAAAGGCTGAAGGCGTCTTGTTGCATTTGGGGGTGGTGGAAGGTGAACCTTTAAATTGGTTAAATTCAATGTTATAGGATGTACACCTGTCCAATGTCAGAAGAATATGCCTATTCTGAGCCACGAAATCATGAGTTGTCGATTCAAATTTTCTCATAATAAAAACAGATGCAAGGTAAAGTATCAAAGTTTATGATCTTAAAACAACAGAGTTTCTCGGAATTACATATCACCCAAGTACGATGTTTATCACTGTCGTGTATATCATATACAAAGCATCACAGTTAAACGTTGTTTACCTTGTTATGGCACTTGTCACCTTTAATTCTGAGAGTGCCTCTTCTTCGACTGTATTTGTTTCACCACAAATCAGTAATGATGAAACTTTTGGAACTATTAGAGCCAACCAAGGAAACAACTAAAATCTTGAATTTTTTTTCGTTTGCTTTTGACTAAATGATAGGTCCACTTAAAGGTACATCGGAAGTGCCCATTGTAGAAGTAAAGGGACCTTTATAGAAGTAGAAGTAAGTTTATATATCTTCATGGTTAGCACTTCGTATTCGCTTCGATTTGCTCCCGGAACCAGGTGCAGCATCACTAAGAATTTTATCACGATCTTTAAGTTTGTGAATTATAGATTTCGAAAGCCCATACTTCTCACCAATTTTACTGTTGTTCAGTACACAAAGGTTTACTTCCTCTAGAATTTGGAGTTTTGTTTGCAGATCTGTGCTGGTCTGCGTCCTCCTGTCCATGACTCTCTTATGATACTGCTCATAGCTCTAGAAGATGTAACGTATAGGTGAAGCTAGAGTGAGAGCGACGGCGCTACGTAGGAGGCACTGGGAATCTTGGGAACGAAGGGCCGCATTGAAGACCTCGCGGAGACCAGTGCGGGGTCACACTGTGAGCCGCAGAGGAGGAGGGGGTGGCCCTGAGCAGAAATAAAAGGTGGCGCAAACCCCGCAAAGGGAGGTTTCTCGTCGGAGCTCTTGATAGGAATTTACTATTGACGTGCAGGTTGGTGCGATACGTCGTTTAGGCAGCAGGTTGTTACGAGTATTCCATCACAAGTAGATTTCGGGATGTGACTCTCACTGGTGTCACGAGATGGACCGCTTTCTCAAAGCGCATGCCTGTTTTGAAGTGGGCAGTTCTAGGTTGGGGCAAGGGTTGGGGGTAGCCGCGTTGTTGACCTAGAATTAGTATAGGTGTGTAAACATAGATATCTGTAAATAGTTTGTGAATAAACTTTGCAAATATCTTCTCGTCTCTTTCTTGTCGCAACCCTGTGACGGCTCACAGAGAAACAAAAAAGAAAATAGAGAAATGTTCGTGTTAATTTCAAAAATATAATGATGGACTAAAAGTTGTTCGTTGCTAAACGAAATTCGCGTTCACCGATAAAACCTCCTATTAGATCATGTACGTCGCTGCCGGGTCCGAAATTTGTTCGTGTTATCAGGGTGTTCCCTTAAGTGGGTTTGTGTTGACGAGGGTTTAGTCTATTTATATTATAATCTCAAAATCAGCTCCTTACGACCAAACCTGCTGACGCTACTGTACAAAGACGACCTTTCTTAATTTTTAAAGAGACTAATGGATATTTTCCACTATTTTGATCACAAACTCTGACATTTCTTTGATAAAGGTCTATCACAGACATAAATATTTTACAATTATTTAAGTTATTAATGTAATACGTATGAATACAGACATGGTGTGAATCTGGTACGATAAAGGATTAATTTATAATTACCACTATTTCGATCACAAAATCTTACATTTCTTATAACATCAGGTTATATTTAAAAATTAACTATTTTACAATTATTTCAGTGCTTAATATACTGTCAATGAATATAGAAATGATAAGATTAAAAATTGTGATTTGTAGATGACCAAGGGTTACTTATTTTCTGGATGCGTCTCGTACACCCGCTGCGACTGTTCTTACATCCGTTTTCCTTCTCCGTACATCTCATTCCCCTTTGTTCATATTTTCCCCCAAATCCTACTCGACATGCCCCATGCCTAAGAGCGTCAGCATTGCAATAACTTTCTCAACTGCCCGGCCCACTCCTCCAGGACCAAATTACCATCACCAGCGCTCGTAATTTCCAACATCGCCCAAGCTGTCAGCGTCATTATCGCCGTCCCCGCTTCGCCGCTCCGGCCGCTTTCTCCTCCTCAGTCATGGACCGCGGCCGCTCCCTTTGCGCCCTCGCCGTCCGTTGTTTTCTCTCGGCTTCGCCACGCGGCCGCCCTCTTGTGCCGCGCCGGAGCGTGAAATCTCATTGGTTCGTTCGACAGGTGGCGGCGGCGGCGGCGGCGACTGGGGGTGGCTGCGGCATGGGGCCATCCGTGCGCGTGTGCTAGGTCGCGGCTTCGCCGGCGGCGGCGGGCGGCGTTGGTGGCGGCCGAGGGGGTGGTCTGCTTGAGCGGCGATGGGTGCGGCGCACGCTGGTTGCACTGGGTCGAATGCGGGCTTAGCTGTTTTCTCTAGTATTTTTAAATAAATATCTATTCTCGAAACTTTGAAAAACTAGACTGTAAATAAGAAATTAATTTGTACTTATGCTTTTATTACATGAACTGTGACATAAAACAATAAACATCTGTGAAATAAAACATCATTTCCCTAACTGTTAATCTAACTCATCAATTTTAATGTGGGTCTACATGTTTGGCTGATGAAATTTACTTTTCTACCTTTCACTACCACGAGAGATTTCAAAATATTTTTGACTTGCATTCGGGTATTTTATATTTTCTTGGAATTAATTGAGTAATATGGTAACTATAACAGACTATGACCAGTGTTTGTTTATAATAAATAAATGTTTCTAGCAAATTTAAAAAAAAAACACCGAATAGCTCTTCAAGAAAACAATACTTATAGTGAAAAGAACAATAATAAGCCTTCTCGTTGACACCAATTGCCTCATCCGTGTCTTTAAAAATTACGACCGTATCAAGTTTAGACTTTCAAATACTGTAAATTACAATTATTCAAAAGTTTAATCTTTAGAGCTGACAGTTTAAGGCATTTGGTCATTCATTCGGTTCTCAAGATCTGAAAAACATTTCTTTATTTAATAGATGGTAGATTGACAGAATTGTATATTAAAATGGAACGTCCTTGTAGCTTTTTAGTGCCCTGTTCTTCCAATGATTTAGATGTACCAGTATATGATGTCTTTATTTCTATAGTGACATCTGTTTCCAAAGTGAAAGCGTTGCGCGTGTTCAGCGCGTGCGCGTGCACCGTTTCCAGCCCACTGTGCGGCGCGACGCGATCGATCGCGGCGCGCAGCCTCGGACGGCGGGCGCTGGGCGCTGGGCGCAGAGGTCCATCCGCAGCCGCAGGGGAAGAGGCTTGCTCCCTGTTGGGCCTGCTGACGGACCGCGTGTTCGGGGAGAGGGCGGACTACTCGCCCGCCGGCGCTGCGAGCGCGATTCGATACCCGGCTGTTCCATATGGAATTTGGGGTGGACAGAGCGAGATCGGACTTCTCATTCCATCGCGTATCTCTTTGTGCCCATTACTCACCTCTCCGTTAAAACAACAACAACAACAACAATAATAATAATAATAATAATAATAATAATAATAATAATAATAATAATAATAATAATAATAAGTCGGCCCCATAGCGCAAACGGTTGCGGCAGCCGACGTCTGCTCCGAAGAGCCTCTTCGAGTCATGCGTAGACATGGTCCTATTTGTGATTGACCCATGTGTGTGTATTTATGAGCGTCCCTCATCATCATCCCATGATCTCATAATTCACACTTCAAGGCGTAACAACCTCGTCGTACCGAGGGACACAGCTGAAAAGCTGATCATGGAAAAATTACACACGTTAATCGTGTAGCGTGGTCAGTAACGGTCTATACGCCAATGATAATAATAATAATAATAATAATAATAATAATAATAATAATAATAATAATAATAATAAATACTTGAAAAGACACGATATGGGGGGTCTTTACCTTCAGTCGCAGATCTGTACCTTCCTTTAAGTTCCAAAAACATAGCATACTTCAAATGATATGAAATTATCCAAATGATTCCAAAACCAGTGACACTGTGACATCTGTCTGACTGTGTATTGCAAGACCAACAAATCCAAACAGACTGCATGATAGCAGCCAATAAAATGTATATTGTAGTCAGGATTTGGAGAAAAAAACACTTGTCGATGTTGCTGTGCCGTGCGATCATAATGTCGTCACCAAAGAGACAGAGAACCATCTTATATATAAGAGATTGGAAATCGAGATCAAAGGAATGTATGGCATAAAAGCACAGTTCGTCTCAATAGTTATCGGAGCACTAAGTCATTCAAAAGACTGGGAAGTGCAAGAGTCGGAGAGGAAACAGTTGGCTATCAAAATGTCGGCGCATGCGCTGTGAAAGATTTTTTTTACTCTCTAAGCGGTCCAGCTACAGAGGCTGCGCTGCCATTGCAATGGATATTAATGTGTTCTTCGCAACTCAAACTACTGAGCCGCAGGGAAGCATGACAAATGCAAGGTCATTCTTCAAGACAATTTAGAAAAATATACCGATAAATTCACTTTCCTGAGTAACTTTATGAGTCTCTGTGTCATCAAGACAAACATGGCTGGAACATCACCGAAAAGGGGCACTCGTCCTCTACTGTGCTGTGCGCTAATTATTAAAGCGTTTATAAGTGTGGTTTTATACTTTTTTGATAATATTCACTGAATGACTTTTTATTTATTTCAGAAATTCGTGTGTAATATTTTATAAATACAGAGAATTAGTAGTACATCGGGAATGTAATGTAAAAGCGCAATCTAAAGGCTTAGTGTATTCAAACAGAGTAAAATCTATATATTTTTAATGTAATGAACAAACAATATATAATAGATAATGTGTGATTGTGGGTACAATGATCAATTTCAGACATAAAATCATTTTACAGACCCCAGATGGAAAACTTTTGTTTCCAAACACGATATACCATCCTTTAAGAAGTGTTTTAACATCCTTTTCCGACAATAATTCTTCAGTTTAGGACTAACTTTGGTGGGTCATGGCATTAATTAATGTCAATTCAGTGCCTCTGACCGGGAGGTCCTAGGGTCCGAGCCCGACTGCAGCAAAATTTTCGACATTACCTTGATTGCTAGATCGAGTACAACAGATTTCTGGAGGAGAATTCTAGGGGCCGACTGCACTGATCGGTAGCTTTCCGTGATTTCTTTGATCAACACCAGGCGAATACTGAAGCAGTACCCTAACCAACGGGCCAGAGACAGCGAGATCATTTCCTTCCTTTCCCGTGACCTATTCTCATTTACACCACATTCACACCCTTATTTACACACATTAAATTAGATGCATTACCACACATGTCAGGAGCATAGAGCAGTACCCCGCGGGTGGGATATGCTGGTGAAAAACAACAACAACAGAAACCAAGATGTAGGATCTCGCCATCCAGCTGGGGAAGATCTCAGCCACATTACACAATAAAGACATGCACTACACCTTCGGGACTATTGACCATAGCAGTTGGTGCGCCCAGAATCACCAATCAATTAATTCAGTTTTGAAATCGTTTCCTTTGTCAAATCTGACAATACTTTAGAAAATTTTTAGTTTTCATGTTTAATTATTCTTGATAATATTGCAAATCTTTGTATTTGTGCATTTAAATCATATTTGCTCAATTTTAAATTTCTTTGATTCCTTTATTACATGAAGCTTTATTTTTGAAATGTCTTTATAATTGCTTTTTTCTACGATTTTAAGCATCCTGAGCTAAGTGCTGTGTCGTTTAACTTCATATGATTGATTTGTGTACATGCTTGACATTCCCGTGAAGTCCATATAATATTAAAATAAGTACGTTTTTAATTTGTCATGTTATTTTTGTGTTACTATTAAATGAAATCTGTCTTAAATTTTCCAGTATTGAATTTTAACAGTTAGTTTAACATTTTAGTTTAATTAACATAAGTTAATTTTAACATTTTAGTTTTAAGAGCAAAATCTAAAACACCAAATATTGTGTACAAATACTTCTTTAGATAACATGCTTATTTTTGAAATTACTTTAAAAGAAGATAGACAAACAGCTGTACAAAATGTTGTCATTGCTTTCATTCACCTCTTACACTGTGTCTTTTTCAAGAAAGTAGCACTTACCTAAAACAATTTTAGTGTGTCAGGTTTATGACTGTAGAGGGATTTAGAATTTCCTTGTAAAACGCCTATTATTTTAGTTCCTGCAACTTCAACCTCTTAGGCATTGTATTATTACATATTATATTAGCTACCTGATATACATTTTATAATCATTATAATCTCTTTAGGGAAGCTTTTACACATGAATACTTACATTTACTTAATTTAACATTCTCTGCGAAATATTTTTCAATTTCACGACAATTGCAAAATATGCATGGTATATTCAAACTGGAGAATTCTTGCAACACGCAGAAATAGAATAATATTAGGCTCTGTAACGAATGAGTAGTTGCTGCAACAGGTTTAAATTATTGTAGACAAGTTAAAGATTTACTAGAGTGAATATATTTTAGTGCAAATTTTAGCTTTTGAAATTATATTAAGCCCTTGTATATTATGTAAAATACAAACACTATAAATCTGCTTGTATCTTGTCATCGCCTACTCCATCTCTCTTGGGTCACGCCACAATTGCACCAATAATAATACACTTTTGTTAGTTGTAGAAAATGTGCGGGAAACGAAAGCACTTTCGTATCATACGACTTACTAATAGTCATATTCAATATTCTTATTGAAGTATGTTTCTGAATAATGGCGTCATGTGCAAAATCTCTCAATGCAATAAACTACATAAAATCTGATAAGTATTAATGATTCATTCCAATTTCAGTCTGATACGTGTGTATCTCGCATTGATCAATCACGACAGCATTGTTGTGGCTTCTTAGCTCGTAAACTATACTTCTCAATGTTCATTGCTGTTTTTGAAAAACGTCGAATCAACAAAATCGATCGAATTCCTCACTTACAAGGCGAGAACCGTGATGCATTAAGAGATAAAGAGAATGTTTCCCACTTGGAACGTTTTCGCACCGACATTTTCTTGCCCGACGAAGTACACTGGAGGCAACTTGTCACTTGTCACTCCCAAAGGAATTTCTGGTACTTCCTTCACTCGAGGTGCGTTTTGTCAAAAGTCGATGACCTCTAGGTGTCGTTAAAAGCGAAGAGTCAGTGAGCAATAAATCACATTTGATCGACAATTGTTTTGACAGGAAGTTGTGTTTCATTAATTAATTTAGCGCTTATAAAGATTGGGTATATTACTAAATATAACGCCATATACATCATATATTGATAACGATATTTTTCTAGTAAAATGTATTCCCGATTGAAACGTTCAATTCAATTTTCGTATTTCTATTTTACCCATTTAATCATTATAACATTACAATTAATGTATATCTAACAACAATGCACTTACACTTTACCCACTAAAAATGTATAAGGAATTTATAACAAGTGTCATGCAATATTTTCTGTTTTCAATATATTTTATTTGCTTTGTGAAGCTTAACAACTTTAAACAATGTATTTGATTTTGATTCGAAGAACCATGGTTTTATATAATGTAAACATATCTTGGAGAATTCATGCGCAGGAAATACCTGTGTCTATACAAAAACTACGACAATAGTTGCCACAAATAAAGAAAAAATTGAACGTTTACGTTTTGTGGTTGAATGAACGTATCAAGCTTACTAGGTCTAGAAATCAACTTAATATTTATTACTTTAATAACGACAAAAATAAATTCGCAACCGAAGAATCCATAAAATTCTTCGATAGCTTCATAATTATTAAAATTGAGTATTACGAATTATATTTCTCCAAATTTGAATTAAGGAAGCCTTAATTCGAAAATGTCCAATACACTTTTCAATCAGTGGTTCCGACGGGACTAGCATCGTCCAGAAGTAAATGACCGGCGCGCCCACATAAACGACCGGTTTGGTGTAGAAAGCCAAATGCAAAGGGGTCGGGGCGCACCGCCCACGCGCGACACCTCGTCCTCGTCTCGCGCACGGCGGCGGCGGCGGCGCGCTACAGGGGCAGCAGGGGCGCTGACAGCCCGGCAGCTTTAATCCGGCTACCGCCCGGTAAGGACAGAGCCAGTCGACGCTCGCGCATGAATAAATAACGGAATACATAAACAAACAAAAAGTGGTCGCTCTCTGCGAGGAGCGCGATATGATCCGTGCTCCGCCGCTGCCGGTCCGTGAAGTGACGCCGCGATCCCTGTTTCAGCGCGCTTGTCGTTCCGACGGCTCCACCTACCTTTTGACGCTGTCCGGCGTGCGACTATTTGATGTGCTACATCAAAGACCTGCCCCTTCTTCCCAAACGGGAAACTCCGAGCCGGACTCGACGCGTTTGAAATGTTGCTGCGTTGTGACGGGTCGCGCACGGCGCTGTTAATTAGTCAAATGGAGTTTGATTTGGGGCCTGCGACCTTCGGATTCGGGAACGAAGCCCAAGTCGTTGAAGTGTTAAAATGTCAAATTGATTGAAAAGTAATTAAAATATGAATGACTATTGGGAATAATTTCAGATAATGTTTTCCAAGCGCGTGTAGAGTGCGCAATGAAGGAAATACCACGATCGTTATTCAGTTCATGCGATTTTTGTCAGGTAATGCTATGACAAAAATTGATTTAATTATAAATGCGGTATATGAGTTGCACCGAGATCTTATCATAAATCTACTAGCATTACCTGAGCCAATGGTATACTTTCTAAAGATTCGTTTGATGAAATGTCATTCTTATTAATAATGATTACAGTTAAAAGCGAAATTTCTCAAAATTGATTTCTAATTTGTCCCTATTTTTTTTTATAATTTCGCCTGTCTCAGTGCAAGCTTAGCACAGCCAGGCACTAAGCCTTTTCCGTTCCCATACAATGTCTATAATAAAAAAAAATACTTTTCGTGGTCCAAACTATTTTCAAAGAAACCTGAAATTGAATGGCTCTAAAACACTGAAGCTATCGGAATCGAATTTTACAAAAAGCGTTATGGATTAAAAATGTATAATACTTTAAAATGAGGACTTTCATCTTAATGAAAAACTACAAAGTGTTTTCCTGAACTGTCCATGATGTTTTCAGCCTTTCACTGTAAGATGTTCTACTTCTTAAATATTGATATTTTATTTCACTCTGCTATTATTTTCGTTTTTATGAAAGGCAATATTGTTACATACAAAACGAGACAGCAAATCAGTTTGGTGTCGGTGTGAATTTCATAAGAAATATACAGAATTTCTATTTTTTTATGATGAGAAGTAAGCAAATTCACATAATGCTTACTTACGATCGTGGTAAGACAAATTTCTCTATTTTTCTTGGTCTTTGATATCTACTATTATATCTCCATGTTAAAAATCGGAATACGGCCATGCTTTCAGATACGCCTGACGTATTATCAAAATATTGAATCAGAAAAACATATTTTCTCTTTCAATAAATATCTTATTTTTATTTTAATAATGTATGTCCTGCTTCTTCCTGAAATACACTTAATATTTAGAAACGAAAAAGTATTTCTTATGCACTACTTATTTAGTAAATCACATTATTTATATTTTTTTCGTACGATAAAAATAAGAATGAAGAAATGAAAAAATAATAATATTTACACATCGTATCTAGTTTTGCACATTACACTTAATTTATACAGAAGTAGAAATAATCCTTATCGAATATCTAATGTCTTAATCTACGCTGTAGTTATGCCCATTATATAATTTGAAGAGGTAGTATTATTGAAAATCTTGAACTAACCTTAAAGTCTATATCAATGCTAATATTTTCGTTTTTATATGCATTTTGATTCACGCACTTTACTTATTTTTCTTTTAACCCCACTGTATGACAGCTACCATATACGATAATTGTTTTCTTTAGTAGTGTGTTGTCTATTTTTTTAAATTTAGAACGAAAATCCGAGTTGAGAAAGAAATGCATCACTTGAAATTCACCATTTATTTTACTATGTTACGTGCTTGTAAATTCAACCATGTTTAAATATTTTAGTATTGCTTTGAGTGGTAAATCTTTTACGAAGTAAATGAACAAGAGTATTCATTTCAATTTGCATACACTTCCGGACGAGTCCTTTCCAGACGTTATTTCTGTTTTAACTCTGCACGATCATAGAAGAGGTATTCTCAAAATGAAAATTTTATGTAGATCAAATGTTAGCATAATTGAAAACGCTTTACCAATCGCCTCAATTTCTCAATGTACTTCTTAAAAGAATGAGTATAAAAAGGATCCATAAAATACTTAATGAGGAAAGTTCTAATTTGAAAATAAAACTGTGCGTTTAAAGATGAATAAAAAGAATGGACGTTCTTCTAACAGACGATTTTGACGCCAACACGCAAACTTATAATGACAATTTGAAACAGTTTTACGTAGCGAAGCGTGTCATTAGCAGCCAACACTCCTCCTGCCACGCACTAATAGACACACAAGCACAGACTGCGTTGTAAACACTCCGAGCATCCAAAGACCTTGGCCATCGGGAAAGTGCCAGTTCAAGAATCACTAGATTAACTCAGCCAAAGCGAATGTGGGTTACGTCAGGCAAAAATGGAACCTGGATGACTGGAGTTTTACGAGCGTCATTAATAAAATTATCGAAGAGTATTCCAAAGAAGCAAAAAGAACATACACGAAGAAAAAAAAACTACGCCGTTAATTAAAAAAAAGATATGGAACTAGAAGTTTATGTTTCTATCCCAACCACTTAGGATATATCCTTCGTCGCGCATCCTGAACAGTTAAGAACGGGAAGCGTCTCTGCACTCAGACACACACACCCACACCCACACCACCACCACCATCACCACGACCACCACAAACACGTACGTGACACATTACATGGCCCCGTCGGCGGCGCAGTCCTTCACACCCGCCGGCTGCGGCGGCTCGGTGGTGGGAGGCCGCGCATCGCACGTCGTATGTCACTCTCTCAAAGATGCCGAAGCGGTCGCGTCATTTTTTGCGCCGGGAGGCGCATGGCGCCGCATGGCGATGCGCCGTGCGTGCATCCATTGAGCGGCGCGCGCCCCTCGCCCCGGGCGCATGTGACGGGAGCGCGCTCGCGCGGGGCTCGACGCCGCGGCTACTCACCCCAGGAGCACTAGCAGCAGGAGCGGCGGCGCTGGCGGAGGCGGCGGCGCTGGCGGGGGAGGCGGCGAGGGCAGCTGTCCGTGCACGTCGCGCCCACAAAGGCCCCCACCGCCGCCGCCGCCGCCCGTCGCCGACAGGGTTGCGGAAAGAGCTCGGGAGGCGGAACAGTGCGATGGTCGCGAGGGCGCCGGCGGCCGAAAGAGCGCCTCTACCTAACGCCGGCTGCCCCCGTACCCGCCGACGCCGCCACCGATGCGCTAATTTACCGTTGTATCCGTTGCGCATTGATCAGCGCACAGGAGAGCGGGCGCGGCTCGGGGCGGGCGTGAGGGGGCGGGCGGCGGCGAGCGGCGTCTGCTCCCGCCCGCGGTCCCTGGGGTGTGCGGCATGGCG
>BOPP01000021.1:5647195-5665447 GCA_017312745.1 Gryllus bimaculatus
CGGCGCGGCGCGGCGGTGGCGGCGAGTTCAAAGCGGCGCCGAGCCTTTGCGCGACCCTCGCTCGCCCCGGAGCTCAATTTGTCCTCTCGCGTATCGATCGAGCGCGTGCGAGCGAGCGGGCGCGGGTGCGGGCGGGCGCGGGCGCGGGCGCGAGAGAGGCCGCTGTGCGGCGCAGCGCGGCTACCGGCGCACTTAATTGGGGAATCGGTATGTGTCGCGCGCGCCCGCCGCGCCGCCGCTCGCAACGCTCGCGCCGCTGCGTAATTGGAGCCCGCTGTGCGGTCCCCGCCTTCGCTGGAGCGCGGAGCGAGGGCGCGGAGGGAACGCGACGAGTGTGGGACTCGGCAAAGGCAGCCGCTGTCGCCGGCGCTGTTGTCGTCATCGTGTAGTTGTCGGCGTAACTCGAGGTGGGGTGGTTGGTACTTGAGCCTCCGTGCACTTAGGCCTGGAATGAGTAGTTTCGTGCCGTGGAAATGAATGACTCGATTTAAAGGGAATATTCCAAATTGGTGTGCGAGTGTTTTAATGGTCTTGCTGGTGTTCATAGGCTCACCCCATTTTTTCGAATTTCTGTACATGCTTTAGTACGTAGCTTTTACTTTTTCAATTATTGCCTAACATTTGTAGTTGTTTATTTGGAATTCTTGAATAATAATAATAAACATAATAATAATAATAATAATAATAATAATAATAATAATAATAATAATTTCGCTGACCTGGATGGCCGAGGTGGCCAGAGCGTGCGCCGACTCAGCGCCTCGGTCCGAAGGTTCGGGACTCCCGCCGGGGGCGTGGTTGTTTGTCCCTTGTCATTCACATGTGTGTTGTCGCGGTAGGCCTTTTGAGTCTGCTGACCACAGATCGAGCATCCTGCATGTGGGTCTAGTGAGGTTAATATGAGTCCTCATGAGGGACACAGTGGATATCCGGCGCGGATACGTATTCTCAAAAATATTTACTCTACTTTCTCATAATATTTATTGCATAATTACTTTAAATGTATGATGTACCTACAATGCTTGTATTGAAAACTTAGTTTCCCATTCACTGTATTTACATAAAACCAGACAACAATTTTTCTTTGCAGTGATGAGGATCTTGTGGAAATTGTTATTTAATTTCTGATTTGTGGAAGAAACTAAGATTATTTTATCTCTTTTTTCAATAACAATCGTTTGGCGTTGCATCATTGCGTGATTTGTGCATTCATGGTTTGGTGTTTATTAATTGCTGGGTCACGGTTTTTGAATCAGTCTCGACGATTCTACGCTGAAAATTTATGAGGCATGAACGGACTTTTATTAATAGTGTGAAGCCATTTAATTTAAATCGATTACACACCGATGTACGTTAAAATCTTTTTACTTTATTTTATGAGCATTCTTAATAATGAAGTACGAAATGGTCATTAAATGGTAGCAACATGTTAACAGCTAGAGAATTACGTTGATCATACCATGACTTGCTCACTAATTGTGGTTGTCTTATTGCAAGAGATGTAAAATGCTTAGGTATGAATGCGGCTGTTGAACTTTTTGTTGTGAAGTGTTAATGAACGCGTGAAATTTATCTTATATATATTTATCTTATATTTTGGATGCAAGGTATTAAGATGTATTCTATTTCATTTTAATATTTAAAATTGTACGTTGTTAACATACATTGAATGATAATGATTATTATCGAAAATATGCAAACAAAATATATTTATGAGATTGTGGAGCATGAGCCCTTGTGAAGCGTTAATGAGTCGTTGCTAAATATGACATTTGCTCTCTCAAACCATCGATGTATTTGCATTGGCAAGTATTTAAGATCCCAAGAATACAGACGCATGAGTTTGAAAATAGTCTCACTACATTTTCGCAATTAGCGATTGCATTGTGAAGTAGATAAAATCACAAGAAATATCCCCTTTTCATTTCTGTCAGGTCCGCTCTACAAGTAGAAAATAAATGGGCAAGGTCACTGGGTGGACAGTCGCATAAAGTACATCCGACGCTCTCGTGACGTAGCGTGGGATGGCGCGCTGCTACTTCAGTGAATGCAAACTTCAACCACGATCTCTTCTCCCTGAGTATAGGCGACGCGCAGATGTTGAAAACACCCATCAAGATCGGCAATTTACGAATTCTGCCTATTTTAGTGCTAATCAATGGATAAGGAAATAGGTTTTGATTTCCACATTAGATCCAAAATTAATATCATTAGAAAGAGGATTCATTCAGTAATGACAGAATTCATTCATTCTGGTACAAAATATTGCTGAATTGATGGGATAAATCCAAGATATTTTAGTACATTCATGCTTTTTCATTTTTATTCAAACGCGATTATGACATATTTCTCAAAGAGTTGTAACAATATATGATTGTGTTGATTCTATAGATACAAGGCGCAGTGTACAAAAAACCCCATTTTAATTTTACTTCCATAATCTTCAATACCTTTCCTCAAAGCCTGAGAAAATTTAAAAATAAATTAATTTCCTGAATGTTGATACGTGTGTTATAAATATATTTAATATTATTCAGTGTAAGTAACTATGTCTTCTATGTAATTAAGTATTATTATTGTTGTTATTATTATCATCATCATTATTATTAATTATGTGCTGTGCAGTGCCGTTGTGAAACTGAGGGAAAAGAGTATGCAAGAAAGGCATTACTGCGCGGTGTTCCGCAATGCGGTGAAGTGAAATGTGGTTGAATTTGTAAAGTTTGTAGATTTTGTAGAGTTTTTAAGTTCTGTAATGGTAAGTTAGTGTATTCTGCCACCGAGATTTCAAACTTAATAAATCTAACCTAATGCAGAACTATTAATAAATCTAACCTAATATAATCTAATTTATAATATTAGTTGTCTATGGAATATTGTCATCACTAATTCTCCAACATATACGCAAGTATCATGAAAAAAAGTATTTGTAATATCTTTAAGAAAACATTGAGGTTGTCGAATATTATCTTTATTTACAATTCAATTGAAATGTAAAATAAGAAGTATATTGTTTAAGATTCATTAAATTATGTTCATTGTGGTTTAATGTAAATATTTTGTTCTCAAAATACTGCTAGTTCACTAAGTGTGGGTTACCTTTTGTGTTAAGTATACCTTGATGATATAATTAACATTAGTTAGTAACAGTAGCCACAACATACCTTTTTTCTGTCTTCCATAATACGAATGTATGTAGGAAAGAGAAAGTATTGCCATGCTGCAACAGAATGTGGCGATTTTTCGTGATAAAAAATCTTATTGTAAGGTCCTGATGTTGAACAAATGTATAATTATGTCGTATGTGTAAATTACTTCCTTTAAACTTGACTTCATACATGTAGTAAATTACTTTCTCTTATTTTTTTCTTAAACTGAATCTACGGTTTGTATGTTCTTGATAACGAAATAGGTTTACCGAAAAAGGTCGGTCTGTCCGTTTGGATGTCTGTCTGTTCTTCCGTCCGTCAATTCGTTACTCCGTCCGTCCTTCTGTCCGGCCCTCTGTCGGGCTCTCTGTCCGGCTCACTGTCCGTCCGCTAGACCGTCCATCTATCCGTCCGTCTGTCTGTCCATTTATCCGTCCGTCCGTCTGTCCGTTTGTCTGTCCGTTTGTCTGTCCGTCTGTCTGTCCGTTTGTCTGTCTGTCCGTCTGTCTGTCCGTCTGTCTGTCCGTCTGTCTGTCCGTCTTTCTGTCCGTCTGTCTGTCCGTCTGTCTGTCCGTCTGTCTGTCCGTCTGTCTGTCTGTCCGTCTGTCCGTCTGTCCGTCTGTCCGTCTGTCCGTCTGTCCGATTGTCCGTCTGTCCGTCTGTCCGTCTATCTTTCTGACAGTCCGCCTTTCTCTCTGTCTGTCTGTCCGTCTTTCTGTCTACGGTCAAAACAAGCGCCTAAACCATTCAAACGATTTTTTCCAAAATTTAATTTCCTGGATTGAACTGGCCGAAACTGAAGACACAGAGAATTTGAAATAAGCATTATAAATTTTGGTGTACTGTGCAATGTATATGAAGCCTGCCCATGTTCAAAATTATCTCAAAAGTGACTAAAAACATTTTTGGATTACTTTTTCCGTTGATGGATCAAAAATATGAGTAATTTTCGCGTATTTTTTCGTAACTACACCCCATTTAAAGAATGCATTTTGTCAAGAAAGACTACTTTTTTTCTTATTCCACCCTCCCACCTCAAATAGAGCAAAGCACTCTTATCAAAACGGGGTAAGCCCAGTGAAATCTCGATGAATTTTCGAACGTCGCAAAGGTTACTAGTAATGCGGGAAAGTATGTGCTGTTTTGTATCACTAGTTCCTGAAAGAATGGATGGACAATTCATACATTCAGTTTCCTCTTCTTCATATTGTAAATTTACCATTAGATAATGCAACTTATTCCACGTTCTAAAGGGTTGTCATTTCTCGTAAATGCACTTACTATTTTAATTTGTTACATTAATTTATAAATATTATTTTTATCACTCCTTGATGACAGAATTTTCGTTTTCATTTCAAATGATTAACATTTTGACATCCATCCTTCTTCTCAGTTGAAGATATTTCACGTCAAGTTTGAGGTCAGCCAGTGGTGCTATTAGCGCACTGTCATTCGTTTTCTCTTCACAGTGCCATTTGATCTGCGATCCGGAGACAGTCGGTTCACTTAATCCCAGTGAACAGTTTTGAATGAAGACATTGATTTATGGCAAGGAGAGGGTGATAAGTCGCATTCCATGTCATTGTGAGCCATCTTTATGTAGTACTATTGTTGTTCAATGCCAGAGTACAGAGACGCTATGTAATATGTATTGAAGTGAGTACGGGTTCCTGAAGAGATATTCACTAAATACGTATCATTAAAATAAATGACTTTTATCATAAACATATAGGGAGTGTTAATTCAATTTTCATTTTTGCAATAAAACAATTTAATGTACTTTTTATTTATAGCATGATTAAAATGAATAACAGTAAATTGTATTTTATTACGTTCATTTGCATTTCACATCAGTAATAGATATAGAAGTGTTTTTTATAGTTTCCGTTGCTATCAAAATGACAAATTATGATCTGAAAAAATTAAAGATTGCTTTATCTAAATCATACAGTATAGATGCCAAAAAACTTCCGACATACTGCCTGACTTCAGCAGTGTAATTGATAGTTTCGAAATGAGGGGAGTGGGAAAAACAACCAGGAAAGTCAGTCTCTGCTTGTAGAGGCAGAAGCGGTTCCATTACCATGAACTGCAGCGACCTATAAAGTGGTGCAAACATCTTCATTCATTGGCGAGAATTACATTGTGATTCATGATAGTGAGTGCCGCGTGTGAATAGGGAATTCTCTCCCTGAATAACACTCGGCTCTTCCTCGCGCTCTTAAATGATCTACCGTCGATTAAAAGCAAAGTAATTCAAATACAGTGAGACCTCTGAACCGACTCTTCTCATGAGAGGACAATTTTTGACGCCCGCGACGAAAACGAGTTTTATCTCAACCTCTCAATTCTCTATAGCGCACCAGTCTCTTGAGCTGACATTATTTCGGTTTTGAGCAAGTCCGTTATAGAGTGGTTTCACTGCATAGACTTCAGGGGGTAATTGCATTTACTCGTATTAGAAATCTACATATTTTTCAAGTGAATATGCGATAATCAGACACTCTTTTGATTTGGAGTCTTATCATAACTTCCCCTAAATGAGACTTTCGGGAAGAAAAGAAGAAACTGACAAGGCTGGTTAACTTCCAGGAGTTCGTTAGGTTTCGTGTATTCATGAATACTAACATGTTGCAATTAGCTACAATCTATATTTCAACTTGGCCAACGAGTTTTAATGTGAAATGACGTAATTAGATAGCATTTCGTACCACGGTTACTAACCTCATTAATAAATACACCAGCACCTGTTCCTTCACTTCACGTACCTATTACGTTGTGAATCAAGAAACTTGATGAAGGATTTTTTAAACAAATATATTAACTTACAGACCTTTTACCCAATATATGTTACTCTTTGTTTGAAAACCGGGAACTCAACCTTCTGAAGTGAATAATTGTTAGAAATATGGGAGTAATGCTGACTCTCTGTATGTGTTAAGAATAAAATTAAAATCCTGATAATGTCCTTTTCCATCGTGATGGTGTCATTTCTGGTGATCATAAGGAGAAGAAGTGAATTTCAGAGAACAAAACAATTTTGATAATAAAAGCGGATACCTGATTCTATACTTACAGCCATGAAGAAACTAGTAGAACCTACATCACAAGATACTTTCTCGCATTATTCTTAACAGTATCGTAATTATATAATATTGCTACTACTCTCCTTCATTTCAGCTATCACTTGAAAAAGTCAAACAAACAACTCTAAGTACGTGATGCATACTAATATTTTTTTAAAACAGTGTACGGCTTGAAAATTTATAGGCATCTAATATTAAAGAATAGATAAAGAGCATTAAAGAAATTTCCATGTTGAAAAATGTAGTTGTATTGGAGTCCAATTTAAGAAACTCGTATCTACATATTTTTTATATTCTCACAATTGCACTTAAAGTACTTGAAAACGTATTTTGAAAAAAGCGAACATGAAATTACATAAAATATAATACCAATGAATAAATTATATTGCATAAATCTATGTCTTCAAACCTCTGATAATTATTATCTGCAATAAAGGTCAAGGACTCGTTTCATTAAATTAATTAATTAAAAAACATTTCATTAAACGTAAGATATGGAGACATTACATTAATTTGAGACAATATTTTGTCTCCAACATTGCGTTTATAAGAGTCAAGTAGATATATAGATGTGCAGATAATTACTTTTTCATTTTTTATATAACTATTACGTAACCCGATATTGCACCTTCTAACATTCGAACTGTCTTTTTACATAAAACTCAAAATTCAACTCAAAATTTCAAGAAAGGTATTCAATAGTGTGTATCTTAAAAATTTTAAAGGTCTAATACAGAAAACAGCATTGAGAAAGACTATCCAGTTTCAATATTGAAGATGTAAGACGAACTGTCACTACACTTCGTATAACTCAAGGTTAAGCAAAAAATAAGTAGTTTGAAGAACATATTGACAAAATTAGTTGAAGATATGGTATTGACTAATAGATTTCAATAAAAAAATCTCCATCTTTAATAATTTGTGTATAATGCGATTGACGTGTGTCGCCAATTTATGAACTATTGCTATTTTCGAAATTACAAATGTTTTAATGAAAAGGAAATATAAGCCATATTATTGAGATAACTACGAGCAAACAAGTTAAAGAAACGAGAGCACACTGAGAAAGTTGAATAATTTGTTTTCTATTCTTTAGTTAACATTCATACACAAGTTATTAATTTATTTCTCTGTCTTGTGAATTCTTTTGAAGTGTATCAGTGTTCAAAGTATTTACTTTTACTTGACAATATTGGACCTTAATTTATTCTCTCTTTTTACAGTAATATCAGCCGTAATAAAGCGTATTTCCAGACTCATTGCTGTCAATTCTGATATACTAGCGTGAACATGAATTATTGCCTCGCGCAATATCTAGCAATAGGGCTACAGAATAAGTACATTTTTAAAAAAAGCAGAGAAACTGCTTTGCACTTGTTATTCTATTATATGCAGATATTAAAAAAGACAAAATCAATTTCAAGACACAGGCTTTTAATATTCTTCGCTTTTATTTTGCCTTTTGAGAAATGGGCGAAATAAAGAAAGCTGATGACTGTCCGCGGCCGTCCGCAGGCGGTTGGGATAGGGCCAGAGGGGAAGATGTACGAGGGTTTTTAAAATTACTCAAATATTTATGAAATGTTATAAATAAACGCTTCGGAAGGGTCCGGAGCTGTGGGAGGTAGTTGCCTCAGCTCCATCTCTTTCCACTTCGCTTTGGCTACAGGCCGAGCTCGGTAGCCCCTTGCTTACTCTCTCTCTTTCTCTCTCTCTCTCTCCCTCGCTCGCTCGCTCGCTCGCTCGCTCTCGCTCTCGCTCTCTCGGATGCAGAAAAAAATGTTGAACCGACTTTTCAAAATTCAACGAGGTTCTGAGGCAGGTGGGAAAAGCTCGCAGAATTTCGCATTTTATAGGAGTGCTCTAAGAGATAGATTTACATGTTCGGTTTGGTAAAACGATATTGTTTTTGAACAAACTAGTTTTGGTAATATTTACAAATAATTTTGTCAAAAATCGACATACTAGTTGAGAGGGTTTATTAAATTCTCGAATTTCTCTTGATTCAATCTAATTCTAATTTATGCGTATCATTTATTTATCTTGTTTCTATTCGATAAATGAAAATCATAAATAGTGCATGTTTTATTGTGATGTTAATCCCTGAAATTATATTATTTATAGTATTTTTTTGCAACGTCGTATTTGTCTTGTTACGTGTATCGTCTAAGAAACTTCCACCTTAACCGTATTTATGTCCACAGTTACTTATTACAGGACATTTTTAAGTCGTGAAAGAACTATTCATACGCCATTCTTACATGTGGTAAAAATGTAAGACATGGAATGTCCAATTCTTTTTGTCATGTGCAATTTGTAGGCATTAACGGTTCAGTATGCATCAGATGTGTGAGGTCACCTCGCCTGACCCGGTTTCATGGATAATCGTTCTTCCGTGGAAGTGATGTATTCGACGTCACACCCCACCGTTTCGGACAAGCCTCTCATAGAATTTGTCAGCAGAAGGATGAGTTGGCAACAGCAACGAGCTTGGGAATTAATTATACCTCGTTGCCAGATTTCGCACCTTCCAAGAATGGCGTGTGAAGCCAAACGAAGTGACAAGACAGTTACGTATTAAATATGGTGCACGTAAGCTTCGAAATTTGTTTTCTTCGTTGCTCAAACATTAACTACGACATCTTGTGTCAAGAATGGTGTATTTATCTAGTGAACTTGAATGGCTTCTTACTGAGATTTAAAAAAATAATTTAAAAATTCTACCTTCATCCGTAACATTACTTAGTCGGACGACGGATCCAGATGTAGTAATTTATGCAGAAATTTCGATATCGTTTTCCATTAGAAAATTAACTTTGTTTTTAATTAACGTCTTTTAAATGTTTCCTCAGTTTGGAGAGGCTCCATCCTTCTTTTTTCTCTAACCCAACACTTTTTCTTTCTCCGGTTACACCTGTATCGACGTGTAACTGACTCCTTCCGCAATGCCCACTCGTAAGCATTCCGGCCCAACAACCCTGTCGGACGGGCTCCAACACCGCGGTGGAAATCTCCGAGACCACACAGGCGACGACCCAGCGGGGCACTAGAGCCCTCTCTTATACTACAGCGTTAGTCTTTTGGCCTTGAATTCTCCGAGGATGCTAAATGTCTCATTTTAATTGTTGTTGAAATTAAAAAGATGGGAAACATTTTCGACCGTGTTTATAATTTTTATTTGCACATTTTATTTTCACGGCATTGTACAGATTATCAATTTTCAATATGTGAAAAGTAAGTTAACAAACATTACTGATATTATTTTTGTCGTATAGATTCGTTTTGCGGATCACACAGCACACTAATTTTAATAAATGATGTGAAAAAGAAAGAAAATTTTACGGAGGGATTATACATTTCACTTACCCTTCATAAATATTAATATATTCAAGAACGGTATAAAGTAGATGGGAGCGGCTGCAATTCCGTCAATAACAATACATGTGTAGATCTGTTCCCGTAAGTCGATCGTGCGTAACTCGAATACGGCGCGCCTCAGTAACAAACCCGTATTCTATGAAATAAGTTTTGAAACTTTTGGGGTCTTGCATTTCCCGAGGTTCGCTTTTTAATTTCTCGCTACAGAGTAAAAAACAGCAAATTTTCGGCAGAAAAACTCTTATTACTGAGCCCTGGTAACGAAAGAGTGGATAAATACAGTTGCTAAATTTGAAAAACAAATCTTCTAACGCGTCGTGTAGCCAAAATCCATGATTTTAGGGTCCTTCATACCGAAATACCGAATGACGGCAAAACGTGTGTGAACAACGCTAGAGGCTAAACCGTTCATTTGATTTTCTCTAAAATTGATATTCCCCAAGTCATCTGGCTGCTGACGCGGCCTCTGGAATTTAAAACCAAATACTTTAATTTGGGGAGTACTGTACATGAAGCTCCTGGGATATTTTCCAAATTTTCTAAAAAAATGCCCTATCGCTTTTGATTAAATTTTGTTGTTGATTAGTGTGAAGGATTTTTAAGAGAATGGTGCAGATCTCATGATCGCTGAAAATTCTCATTTTTAGAAAATGGAAAAAGTTTAAACTTTTTTCGGAGTCTGCTACACTTAAAATATTAAAGATATAGATTTTTTCTCTAAATAAAATCTTCCTTAAAGATAGATTTTGAAATAAGGTCATGTACAATTTTTTTTTATTTGAGTACTTTTCGCGTAATTTTGTAAGAAAACACGGGCGAGAAAGTACTTGTTGATTGAGCACCACTAGTTCTGGGTGTCTCCACTCCGTAATATGGATGAGGTGTGAAGTATTTCGAATTGCATGAAACGTACTCCCCTTCACGTGGATGTGCAATATTGGGGGATCGGGTTTCCACTTTCAAAACTTTTCGAATGGGAAAGCTATTATCTGAACATTTACACAACATAATGCTTACCATAACTACGTCTTTAATTTTTTAGCTCCAAATATAATAGGGTTTTATTTTGACTCAAATCCAATACCTTAAGACGTAAAAAATATTTCGTAAACAATTTTTAATGAAGGGAAACTATCAAAACTTGATTTAAGTTATTGCAGTATTCAATTAATAATTTTGTGATTCACACATCTTGCTACTTGAATGGTTTAAAATTTAAATTTGGCAAATAATTTTACGTTTTGAAAATATAATAATTAGTACAATAATACAATTATTGTATATGAATTCTATGATCATACTCGTATTAATAACGTTGATATTCCCAACACGACACTTCATGTCAAACAGTTACACCTTCATCCCATGTCCATGATTCACCATTCACAAATGCTGCACTTACACAAGCAGTCTTTTATCCATTTAAGATTATACTCCTGCCAGAATTTGTACAGTGGACAAAAATTGTTACTCTTGCTGTAGTTACTGTCACTGACTCCGTCGTTCCTGCCGTATTTCTCTTCATGCCGTCATCTCCATCACCTCCACCTCTCTTCCCCGCCTCAACCGGAACAAGTCCCTTCAGGCGTGAAAATAAACCCGACGCAAGAGCTCGTCAGCACCAAAAAGGCCAGATAGATTCCTAATTACCTAATGGAGTTGTAATACCATAACTCAATGCGGATGCGTAATTAGGGGTATCAAATGATAAAACGGTGCATAAAGGAACGCAATAATTCAGTGGGTAAATTTCTGGGAAAACTATTAGGACATAAGGTTTTCGATGTGGCAGGTTAAAAATTAATTTTGTTACAAAGTGGTTACATTTTTGTGAGCGAGCCCGCGGCTGCTGGGAACGGCCGGCGTCGCACAAGTGTGCGTTACGTCCTCGTAGCTCCACCTGTGCGCGTGTGTGTGAGCGCGGGCGCCGGCGGGAAGGGGCGGGGCCAGGGGAGTCTTTTTGCCTCGGAACTTGTAATCTTCTCGGCGAGAGTGTCAAGCTCTAAATGGTTTAATTAATGTGGCGGCGGCGGCAGCACTGGGTTCGAGCGGGGTGGCGGGAGAGGGGGGGGGCACCTTCATTTGCATGTGCGGTGCGTCGCCCGCTGAGTGGCGGCGCAACCAGACTTCTCCTTCCCCTCCCCTTTCACATCCTTTCCCCTCTTGTTCCCCAGCGCCGACACGGCCCTTGTGTCTCCCTCGCTCCCGTATTCGTCCCCTCTCCCAGTCAAAAAACGTCGCTTGAGTATTTTGCTTGCCCAGGAAATTGCCTGAATCTGAAAGAGAAAAATGGCACGTCCAAATAAAAAATGTAATGAGGATCTCGGTTAGATGCTAACAGAAGAGATTATTTAAAGAGGTGAAAGAGTGAACTTGTATTCTTTTCGTAAAACGTGATTACCAGTTTCTCATAATGTATCACTACCTTTCTCAAGAAAATAGCAGGCATTCTATTGTTGTGCATTTTTATTATTGAGCATATGAAATGGAACGGACTCAAGAAAGTACCTTTACAAATTTTCTAAGAATTTTTCAGAAGTTACGAAACGTAAATTAAATTACTTAAGGGTATTATTAAATTACTTAAATTGCCCCAAAAGAACATATATTCTAAGACAACTTGAAAACTTGAAAGTTGGAAGCGTTTAAGAAATTGTATGACATTCGCTATTACCACTCTCATCACCTTTGCGTTCAAATTTAAAATCAATCGCTTAAAAGCGACCATCATAATATCCCACTTTTCCATTAAATGAATTTCAATTTGACCCAATAATTTAAAATTTCTTGCTCTCATAGTTAACCGTCTCATAGTTATCCACTATTAATTCAGATTGAAAATATCACTCTCCCGTCAATTACCTACTTCAATTTAACTTTGTAGATTCATGAAATCGTTTAGTCACTTCAGTAATCAACTGTGATATTTTAATGAACAAGACCCTTTGATGATATTAAAGAAAGAATGATCGCCATATGAATGTGAATTCTTAGCTAGTAACGACCCATTTTTATTCCGCTACATTCTCGAGTGAATTTTAATCCAGTTACCTTACCACGAACAAATAGCCGTTTAAAAACATTCGTCGAGTAGTTACAATTCAGTTAATTTGAGGATTCAAGTTTGTATTCTTGTACACCTTAAGTACAGTGAACAGACGTACGGAACGCAGAACTAGAGAAAATGTGAACTATTCGGCTGCAGCCTGCATATCTCCCCCTCACTCCTGCGAAGGGGAAACTGGCGCTCGTTTGCAAGCGCGCGTCTTTGCACAAGGGGCGGCTCTGGAATGCAGCCATATTACGTTCCGTGCGCGCGTCGGGAAGGGAAAGTATGGCAAACACGTTTGTGAAAAAAAATTTCAATTTCGACATTTTGTTGGAAATATGCCCGGTCGCCCGGCGATGCAGGTTTAGGCAACACGTGTGCGTTTAATATACCTTTTAATGTGGAGCTGGTTCTTGAGCAGGACGCTGAGATTCTTCCCGATTTCTTCCATATCACTTTACGGACTGAAGAACAGGTCTGGTCTGCTCTCTTACTCTTGATTCTTAATTTTAAACACTCAGTTTAATTGACATTATTTCTGAGACAATTTGGTACTTATAACATGCATTGTTTGTAAGATACATATTTTAATTCGAAGAGATAATTTTGATTAAGTGCATCAAAGAGTTATGCCCATTATATGAATTCAACTTTCCATTATATATTTTCCCGATAGTGATCAGTGACAATATTTTAGGACCGTTTCTTAAAATGAGTTTAAAAGAAAAAAAAACCTGGTGAGATTACGACTAGAAATGTCAACTTGTTCCTGTATTTACTTATATAGAAAACAATTTTACTGATAGTATGTTAGGAATAGTTTAATTCGTGAACGGTAAAAACAAGCTGAAAATTACACATGTTACTTTAACCTTTCTAAACTGTTGGTAATCAGTCATTAGGTTTTTCTAATGTCAGCAAGTGGTCTTTATAAAACTGACCTTCTCATAGGAGACTATTAATTGTTCTCTAAATATGCATTTATTTATAAAACTCTTGGGTGTTTAAAATTGAGGTCCTTATATTCCTGTTTGTTTCTCCTGTTCATGTGTTATGTCCTTTCTCTTGAGATGAAACTCCTGAGTGGTAAAAAATTAGAGGCGCCTTTTTCACAAATGTTTGTCGTCATAATTTAACGCCAAAAATGTTGAAAAAGGAAAAATCAAGTGTCATTTAATAGTTGAAAATTTACACTAATAAAAAACAAGAGTAATATCAATATTGTAAATCATTTTATTTTGTTGTACCATTTACAAATGTACATGCACGTAATATATAATTTTTTTCACCTATTCGTGAAATTTAAATTGTTTAAATATTTCAAAGTATGCTACTATTATTTCTACTAAAATTGAAAAGCACGAAATGGCATTTACGAGTACTTTTTATCGTATTGCTTTACTCGCACATTTTCTCACTCTCGCGTATTTAAACGTATCTCAATAAAACTTGCATTCTCCATTGATGTAGAGGGAATATTACAAAATTTTTCTGATCCCAATATTTTTGTCTCAAAATTGAATAAAAAAACAAATAGAGTTGAAAAAATTTAGTTGTATTGTGTCACCAAATTGCTATTTCTGAAGCCAAGAGTAGCTATTTTTTATTTTTTTTATTTTCAATCTACGTGAGAATCCTTTCAGAAAATGTTTAGCAGACTTTGAGAACTATATTTCGTGATAGAAACTCGAAGCTTCAGCCGTGTTTGAGCCCAATAATCTGGAAAGGTCAAGCGACGTGTACGGTTAAGTTCCAAATTCATCCAAAAACACCGGGACCTCCAACGATGTGGAGAACAAACGGTGTCGATGACGATATCAGCGCCTACCTCCGCGTTGGCACCGGCGCCGAAGCCGGTAGTTCGGCGTGCTCTCACGGGAGGCGCCGCTTGTCCAATTAGCACGAGAACGTTCTCGAAGCGCCCGGCCGGCGCCGCGGGCGCCGGGTCGCGGATCGCGCATGCGCACTGGACTGGCGCGGCACGTTCGAAATCGCGCGCGACACCGACTTCCAGCCGTTACAAGCGAGCATTAGCTGCGGCGGCTAAAAGAACTTAACTGCCCTCAAAGTCTGAATTGTGTCTGTAAAGATGTGTATGTAGACATGTATGAATGTAATCTTTTTCGTATTTGAGACGTTATTCGTGAAAAAATAAGCAACAAGTAATTTAATAGTGAGATTCGTGAATTGCTAAATTTACGGTATCAGTTTCCGCTTTTAGAGAAGAGATTTTGTGTTTTGCATGTAATCATCATAGAACAAGCACGAGTGTCGTGCTTCATAATATTACCCGCATCTACGTCTTTTGGTACGCCTGGTTGGTGCCGGCAGTTTATTTGCCTCAATAAACAAGTTAATTAGATACTTCTCGTGTAGTATATTACTTGCAATTTGGGGGGATACCTGAGGAATTTAATTAACCAAGAATTCGCGCTAGAAAAAATACTGTATAAAGGAGGCAGTGTAAGGTTATTGAAAAAGATCCGAATGTTTTAAAATATACAAATAATACTAATCAATATAATTTTAAAAATAGCATGAGTGAAATGCACTGCTTTTAAATTTTTCTTTGCATTGACGGGGTTCTAGTTATTTGAAATTCTACCATAAGTATGAACATTAACAATGTTTTTTTTCAAAAAACCTGCAGTTGATTTCTTCACATAAATAAGAGATCGTATGATTTTTAAGGACATAATGAAGACTTTTGAAGACAAATGTATGTGAAATGAGAGAATGTTTTGAACGGAATACGTTTTCATTGTTCGAGAGGAAAGCATTGTTACAAAATTGATGAATAACTATTTAATAAGTAAATAGAGGTGGCGCTGGCGAGCGCCCGCCGTTGGGAGCAGTGGTGGAAGGCGGCGCGCCTAGCAGCGGGGGCGGAGCCGGTGGGTTGCTCGAGGGGGCGCGGCCCACACACGCCGCTCGAGGCGCTCCACGCATCGGAGGCCGTTTTATGCCTCCGCCACGAAGGCAAAAGGCGCGGCGCCACCCGCGGAATTTCAACAGAATAGAAAGCTAATGCCTGGGCGGCGGACGGCGCCGCTCACGAGGCTATATAGTCTTCGCGGCACTGTATTAACGCGCCACAAAGGTCTTGAAAGGCAGGCAGCGGCAACAATTTGTTTTCGCGCTGCCGCTGCCGCCGCCGCCGCTGCAGGCCGACGTCGGTGCCACCGGGTGCGGGTGGCAGATGCGGCGCGGTTACGGTGTGTGCTCGGAAAGGTGGGCGTGACCGAGGGCAATGCGAGGGTGTGGAGTAGCGGGGGAGGGGGCGAGGGAAAGGTGTTCTGTCAGGTCGAAGCGCTACCTGAAGAAATCATTCTCGTCTACAATTAGCTACACTGAACTCAGAATTCTTTGGTCTACTTGCGCCTTTAGAATATTCTAAATTTTTCAGAATATATCTTTATCGTTCCAACATATCCTAAAATCAAGAGGAAAATGTATGGTAGGAAAACATCATCACGGAAACAAGGCGAAGAAGCACGACTAATAAGACCAGATATAGACAGACAAATTTCCAAGCAGGTCATATTAACGTAGTTTTTTACTTTTTCTTACTGAAATCCGATAACCCTGCAATATCCGAGTAACTTACGAGGAAGATACTCATTTGTGAATGTAAAAGTGATAGCTAATGAAGAGCGAGCTTTACTGTCCGAAAGTGACCCTGAACGACTTTATTCAAGCATTAACAAAATTAAAACACATTGAAGAGCTGTTCATGTATGGGCCGTACTGATGTGCAATACATTGCATGTGGAGAGCATCATATTAAAATTGGTGCTTAGAAATACTGTATAAACACAAACAAAAATTACACCAACCTTCATATAAAAGGAAAAGATACTGGGAAAAGTTGGTCAATATGTAGTTGCCCAGATGGGCGGGCGAAGTGGCCATTGAAGGGCGGGGCAAACAGAGAGGGTGTGGCAGGTGAGCGCGCAGTGCGGCCAGGCAGTTAAGCAAACCACACAGACAATCTACAAGAGAATACCAAAGACTGCAGGCCAGGAGAAGTGCCCGGTATTTATAAGCGTGTGCTTCAACAAGAAGGAAAAGAAGGGAAAAATAGGAAAAAGGTATAAAAATTCGAAATGAAAGAAATGTGAGAAAAAAATAAAAATAACATAATGGATGCTGTAGATGAAGTTCAATGCGTGTCGAAGAGCGCTATCCCGTGGGCACGTCGGCGGCGCGGCGCCGGGCGGGGCAGGGGGGGGGTGGTAGTGAAAGGGACGGGGGCGAGGCGTCGCAGCGCCGCGCGGCCGGGCGCGGCCACCCGCCGTGTTTGTGCGCTTGCGGCGGCTGCGTAATGGAGCTGTAAACGCAGCGGCGCGGCGCAGAGGCCGTAAAGCGCCTTATCGGCCCCGCACCCTCCCCCCTCCCCTCCCCTTCTACCATGCGCTCAGCGGGCCCGGCGGCGCGCCACCTCGCGCCGCCTCGCGCCGCCCCGCGACGTTGCAGCGCACCAGGTGGCGAACGCTTATCGCGTGTTGTTGTAAGACGAAGCCCTGCGTCGCGACGGAAGAAGGTCGTTGAGAACAGTTTGTCCTGTCTACGATAACCTCTAAGGAGCTCCAGTACACACGCCCACGCGTCTCGATATTGCCAGTGCATTCAGACCACGTGCGCGCGTAACTGAGGCTCGAGAGTTTACACAACTAGGCGTTTTTGTGTAATGCTCATATCTAAAAATTTAGAAATATTTTTGAAAATAAAGAAAACGAGATCATTTTTTCTATGACGGTCCTTGACTTTGGAACTCCTCTACATTGAATATTATTGTATGTAATTGTATGCATATTAATGTACTTATTGAATGTTTCACCGTTACGTTTTTCGGTGAAATTTCTTTTAATTTGTTCGACGGAATGTGGTCATATTTGTCGTAAATTAGAAGGATTGTCTAACAATTAAAATACTAAGAAAGGACAATCTTATACTGTTAGTTAGGGCTAGCACAACTACAATGAGCGCTGTCGATGTACAATAGCGATATCAGCTGATCTGAAGTTTTTGAAAATGCATTTTGAAGAGCTTAATTTGTAGCAGTTTTCAGACCAGTCAAACTATTGGTGGGGAATCGGGGAATGGGGAATTATATTGATGGAAATTTATAAATATAGATTGTTTTCTAAAAAAAATAATTATGTAGACCAAGAAACTATATTTTTCAACAGGTGCATTTGAAGGTTCAAGTACAGGAATAAAGAAGTGTTTTGATGCAACTACAAATCAATGGCGGCAATGTTTTTAATTTTCAAAGCTTATTTATTTTATTAAACTAAAAGCAAATTTATTAAAAACACTACTTTGGGTTACTAGTAACCCCTTATTGTGATATTTACAGTTATTTAACTTCAACCTAGAATCAACCTGGAATTTTATGTACACGATGTAATATGGAATAAGAGACATATCATAACACTGTGAGCCTGAAGTGATCAAAAAAGCATTTTCAAAATCCTGCTCTTCTAACAGTTTCTTTCGTAGTTCCCTTAAAATAATTTGTTGTGTTTATTTCTTGAACACGGTTATGTCAAACCTGTTATGTTGAGAAATGGCCCCACAGAATGAT
>BOPP01000021.1:5666037-5705243 GCA_017312745.1 Gryllus bimaculatus
GCGCCTCTGCCACGTCCACACTGTGCGCGCCTCCTTCTGCTCCTCTGCCGTCTTCATTACTCCGCGGGCCTTTCTGTTGGCAGACCCGGTGAGTCTTGCTGTGTTTTTTAGCGTTGCTCTGTGTTCAGTTTGGAGACAGTCTTCGAAATTAGGACATGGATATAAAAATTGACAGTTGTCTGTACGGTGCGTGAAACAAGCTGTAGGTGAACATATACTCATTCACACCTTTTAAAAAATTGTCCGTCTTTTTCTTAGGGCGATATTTTCACAGGCACACCTTGATCAGCTATAGAAAACTTTGAATTATTGTAGATATGGAAACAAATTCTTAGAGACTATGTAATAAATGGATACACGGGACCATTTGGTATTGAAAAAAATAAGAAATAAAATAGGTAATTTTGACAACATGTATAAATTTTCTTCAAAATTTAATGTGTCGTACTCTCAATATCATATTAATTAAGAAATGGAGAAAAAAATATCTGTCAAATCTCCATTTTAAAATTCTATTTATGATTGTAACTTTTTTCTAAATTTAATGCATTTTCTCTTAATATTTAGCTAGAGAAAAGCCCAACACCAAAACAACTTTTTAGTGCCAAACTATATTTAAAGTGTGATGGTTTCTCAGTTATTCTCAGTAATTACCCGCATCTTGCTTTTCCCTTTTGTTATTTTGTTTGCTTTTGTACAATGGGAGTTTAGGACCTTCCGCCCGAGTTTAGGACCTGCAACTGGTGAATGCAAAAAACAACTAGATATATTCTGCAAAAGGACGGATATTTTTTCTCAAATTGTGCTTATCCAAATGTTCTAATGTTTCTGATATTCTAAACGAACTTCAGAAAAAAATAATTCTTTATTGTAATATGCTGTCGTCACCTACTTTTATTAGGCGATACTTTAAATAAATAACACTGTAGTATTAAACACAGAAAATATAAGTTTTAGTATGTTTTCAATGGAATGCACCTTAATAATAATAATACACTTTGCACGTGGTATCCATCTGACTTTCAAATGTAGATTTATTAACCATATTATTCTGGAATTTATATGTTTGATTAAAGTCTTTGTCTAATATTTAATTATCATTATATTCATCAGTCAAATTAGTTTTCGTTGAATTATTTCTTCTCTCATTGTTGTAGCAAATACTTTTGTGATCACAATGACACAATTATTCGTGTTCAGAATATGAGTGTAGTGGGAGTGAATGAATTACAGGAATTGATATGTGTCTTTTGTAAATAAGTAATAATGATACGTAAGTATAAGAAAAGGAAAAGAAAATTAAACAAAACACTACAAAATACGTGGTTTTCTAGCACATACCTTTCTCTTCTTACCTTCTTAAGAGCGAGAAAGTAGAAAACTTTCCCTAGTATTAAGCGAAAACAATTCTTTATATTAAGTATGACAAATTGCGTGTGTATTTATCTGTTCAATTAGATTAAACTGAAGTTAAGTCAATTTCTGTTATTGATTAAGAAACCCGTCATTCTTGCTCAAGCCCAAGGCAGTGGCTCAATCTCTACCAGTTGTATAAAATTATTTTACGCTTCCACGGGGGTGCTGTAGAAGAAAAATATTAATATTTGACAGTGAAGAAGTATGAATAGTTCGCAGTGTTTTTAACATTTATTTGTTTAACGTTTCGAAAGTTATTGATCAGAAATTATCAGATCGGAAAACCATATTTTCTACTTCTTGCGGTCTCATGAAGTCATCCTGACTTAGGCTTAAGACTACTTGACATTTACTCAAGACCTCAAAGACTAGTATTTCTAGTGTTTATTTTATTTTTGACGATCTCAATGCAAACGTACTATTGTTTAGAGATTTGTATGAGTGTATAAAGACATTACGTTCGAATATACTCAACTGCAGTGCGCGAATTTGAAACAGTGTGAAACATTTGAAATACGTGCGCTCTGTATAAAGAGTGACTCTGACTGAAAATGAGATTATGAATTGTCAATAAATGAGAACATTCAGTAATTTCTTTATTAGACTGGGGACATTTCGTAATTTTTATACTATTTCATTTAGATACACTTTTTGAAGAATTGTTGCTCCCTTTAAAAGCGTCCATTAAACTGATTGGTGATTAAACTTATTCTTAACGTCTCTGCTCATTAACGTGCACATATTCCTTGTACCCCTGCAGGAGAATGTTGATTCGTTAAGCACAAGACGCAGTCAACTCAAACGATGAAAACAAGAACACCCGAAACGTGTAGGGGTCAATTAGCACTTCCACTTATTATATCGCACCAGTCATCCCATTTTCAGAGAAAGCGAATGAGTGATCTAGCCGCGTCATCAGATGCCCTCCGAGTGCCTCGGTGACACTATAAAACGCTTGGCCCACACACGCAGGAGGAAAAACCTAAAACCTTTAGTGAGAATCGCTTAACCTCAGCTAACGACAACGGGGCGCAGAACAACAGTTTCCTCGTACTCTAGTGATCCTTCAGGTCTGTCGGCGCGCGTCGCGCTCTTTCAATCCATCAATCCCGCCTGGAGGCTGGCGCTTGTCCGCGCCGCGAGGCGCATGACAGCTCTTTCTCCGGGCGGCCGGCCGGCCGGCCGCCCGCGGAGCGCGCGCGGGCCACTCCCAATCCGGCCATTGTGCGCCGCTCCGCCCGCTAAATGACACTGCAAGTCAGCCGAGCGCAGCGTCGAGCCGAGCTGCGCCGCGCGCGCGCAGTGCGAGACCGCCAGCCGACTCCCCGCAGGGCCATCACCTCTCCCTTCAACCTGAGGGCAACATTGCAGTTTGCGATGTTAGGGGCATCAGTGGCTTTGCGTAACGACCGCCAAATTTACACGATACAACTTTGTCGCCTTCTGTGTGAAATTTTATAACTTGGTTGATTGGTGATTTCGAGCGCGACATCCGCCAAAGCCGTAGTGCTGTAAGAGTTGTGGATGTTTATAACACGGGAAAGAGCGGGGATCGTTTCCCGCTGGATGACGAGATCCGGCGCCGTTCTGAGACGGCTTCCGGGGATTTCCCAACCAGGTATCGTCCTCCAGAATGGCATCGCCCCAGCTGAGACAAGCTCTACGTTTCCGATGGTGCTATTGTGGTTTGCATATATGTGTATGTGAGTAAGGTGTAAGGATAGGACAAAAATGAGGAAGGAAAGATCCCGCAGAGTTCGAGGCCTGATTGTGAGGGTACTGCTCCGGATGCTGTTGATCGCTGAAACCATAGAAAACTATCGATCAGAGCGGCCGGCACTAAAATTATCCTCCCGTCAGTGGTTGAATTCGAACCAGTTTTATAGCTAGTGTCGAAAATATCGCTGCCGTCTGGATTCGAACCCCAGGTTCTCCCGGTCAGGGGGACTGGAGTGACATGAGTTGATGCCCTGAGCCACATTTGTCGGTGGGAAATTGATAATACCTGGAAATCAATTGTTTATAAAGAAAATATGAACATGAAATCGCTGTGTAAAGCGCGGACATCAGAGATGGCTTTTGCCCCGGTTGCGCCTACATATAAACGACATTAGTTGCTGAATTTCTTCAAAGAATTGCACTCCGACCGTGACCCCAATTGTGGTCTCCTGGTTTACGCCGAATTCCTCTCACCCCTCAGCTACCGCGTCGACCAAGTTGTTTGAAGAGTTTAATAGGGATAATGCATTGCCAGTCAAATGATATTTAATTATCAGAACCTGTATCCTTTTATTTTCTCGCCTAATTTCGTAACAAGAAACGGTATTATAATTGTGTGACAAAAAATTGTTCGACAGAAAAACTCTTATTGCCGTGACCCCATTAGTCCTGTATAACTTTTAAGAGTTACAAATTGAAGTAGTTTTACTTACCTCTGCTGCTTCCCACCGCTCTGCTTAGCTCGTCCCCATACATATTTAAGTGGAGAAACAACTAACGTATTAAAACGTTTCATAGAAACGCCACAAATTCAAGAGAGAGTCGTATGTAAAATCTGATATTTCAATGACAAATTCTCACTTCAATGAGTAGCAGGGATACTTCAACACAATGAGGTTTCAAACATGACCGGAGTCTGGCAATTCGCAATTCATGACATTTTGAAAAATAAAATTCATTCTAAGTCATATTTTCATGAGAGATTTTCTTGAATACTAGTTGTATTAATGATGTTGAATGAATATCAGAGACTATCACACGTCAAACCTTAAAACATCTTACATAAATAATTCATCGTTATTTGTTCAGTACATACTTGTATAGAGATGACGTATGTAAACCCAACATTCCCTCTCTGTTTATAATAAACTCACAGTTAATTGACGATTTATCTTCTGTAATTCGTAGAATTTGTCTTAATGTGAGTCAAATCACTGAGGATATTTTTAAGTTTTTTCAAAGGTAAAATTACTTGTTGTTACAGTAGCTTAGGAAATAAATTCACTTTCATCAGCAACAAACGACAAAAACTAAAATTTGTGAATTGGTTGAATTTGGTGGATGCCTCTAACCGGCCGTCATAACTGCAGGAATGCCTCTACGTTCCAATATTGGAAGTTACGAAAATTTCCATGACAAAAAATCACTATCTACGGGAATCTACGCTTTTCGGGTCAAAACGTCAAAGGAATCATTTATTATTAATATTATAAGCAAAATGGTATTTTTTTGCCGCATGAAATTAATTACGTGAATATCATATACGAAGGTACTGATATGCAAGATAATGTAGAGTAAAATAGAGAAAGGAAATATATTAAATATTTAATTTACGATTATAATGATGAAATTAATTTTTAGATTTTCGGATCATTCACATGTCACAATCATGCATGTAATTATTAATTGAATTCTGGAACGTGAATTCAATTGCTTTACCTGTACATTAGGAAGCATATCATTTTCCGTGCGTATTGCGGCTAGAGCAAGGCTGAGCGCCGCGCCGGGCGACAGGTACAGGCGCTCGCTTGCGCGGCGGCATTGCGTCTGGGGGGTCCGCCGTCATTTGGGCCCCCCCGGCGGCCGTGGACGGCCCCCCACCGCCGCCGCCCCCGCGTGAGGCACGCGAGCGGGCCCCCATGCGCGCGGGGTTGGCCCAGCCCTGGCCCCCCCGGGGGCCGTGCCCTCGGCGCCGCGCACTGCGTAGACGGAGGGCGCCCACTGCCACCTCCCTCACCCCTACCTCCTTTCCATCCCGAGTATGGATCGACGATTTTGATAATTCATTTCATAATTTTGTGAGTGAAAAGAACATTCTAATGGAGAAAGTTAAAAAAAATCACTAGATGGATAAACGACAAAATATTTTACCTCGCTCTAATGGAAGTATTGTAAAATGACGTAAAACTGCATCTTTCATTTTTCGACACTGAGGTATGACGGTTCACTTTACAAGAAATTAATATGTTGGTATTGTGTTGAGATTCTATTCCAATTGTGTGACATTTGAGAGTTAACATTCGCATACTAAAGCCATTCCGGGTACCATTTATATTTATGGACAAACTTGCGTACCCTTGCGATAACTCTTGCATGTTCATCCCATCCCTTTCTCTATCTTTTCCATTAAGAAGGAAAGTTGTTAATGAAACGTGTTTATTTGTTAAAAATGAATAAATGAAACTTTGTACCTACAGAATATCAAACAAAAATACAAACAATTCAAATCATGTTCGAAACGAAGGTTTATTGAGTATTATACAGATATGTTCTTCGAACAATTCTCACTTCCTTAAAAACATCACTTTAAGTATTTATTCAGTCTTCCTTGATAGTTAGCTTTTCGCTTTCCTTGATAGTCACAAAAATATTAGAAAAGATTTTTACTCTTGAGGAAGCCAAGTAAAGTTTTCTAAACACACAGAATCGGACAAGTATAACCCTACTCTTTGCAATATTATTTAAATTTCTTTATTTATTACGAGGAACAGAGGGGGTTTTGGAAGGCAGAGCGCCAACTTGCTGGGGGGCTAAAATTTAAAAAATATATTTGTATAAAAAGTTTTGGATTATTTTCTGCGTTCTTAATGTACGTCAAAAAAGTCAATTTGGAGCCAAAAAATAATAAAAGTAACATTTTCACTTTTGAGTAATAAATACTATTAGTTACCCTTAGAAACAATTCAGTAGGCTTAGACTTCACTTTGGTACATGGGAATGTTGCTCAAACGATGTTTACATATTGAATATCTTAGCAAACCGACACCGTAAATTTAATAACAAACGGTGTATTATTTACTATATGTGTTTACAACTGGGCATTGATGTACAGACTTCCAGATACCGCCAATATTTAAATCGTGCGACTGGATTGTGATCGTTGACATTTGTCGAGTGGCTTGTTCTATTCTTTCTATAATTTTGAATTTGGTTGCATTTTTAAATTAATTCACGTAGTATTGTAGGCTAGCGCATTTTGATTTTTGTTGTTTATTTCTTTCAAGCTATTTTATTTTAGTTAATTTAAAAAGTTTATTCTTTGTGTTGTGCCATAGCACAAGTACTACCCTACTACCTCTGCCTGCTCGTGCGAGAACTCTCAAGTTCTAACCCCCACACTCTTCCCTATCCTTCTATTTTAATACGAAACGTATTTATTTGTTTAAAATGTATAAATGTAACTTCTAATCCATTAACACAATATCAAAAGTAAAAAACAACAACTTGAAATTGATGTTAAAAATGAATTTTCAATAAATATTCATTCAGTATTATCGAGAGATTTCTTTAAACAATTCCCAACACTTTGAAAATATTTACGTAATTACTCCACATTCTTTGACAGCTTTTCACTTTTCGTGGAAGTCACAAAAATATTTTAAAATAATATTTACTCTTGAGAAACCTACGTGACTGAAAGCTCTGACTTGAAAGTTTCACGAAATCACTGCTTATAACGAAAACACTGGTACAGGTAAAACAAAAACCAAACCTAACAAGACACGACTTCTTCGCTGTGCACCCACCTACCTCCACAATTAGGTACAGAGCACTTATTGACCTCGACAGAACGTAAAATGAATGTTTTCACTACCAGCAAAAGAAACAATCTTCATTGGCATTAAGCAACTATTAATATTATTTCTAGTTATTGATGTGAGAGCGAATATTCAATCTTGAACAAACCTCGAAAGTCTGCACAAACCATGATATACACAGAAAGCGTAAATAGTATAAGACACAGGAATCTAAGCCTTTTGAGCGTGACGGAACAAAGATGGCCACCTTCACTCATTTTTCAAATATAGGTGGCGTTGATAGTATCAGTAAGTGCCGAACTAGCAAAAAATTAGTAAAATGTCCAATAATATCCTGTAGATTGCGGAGAAATGAACGTTTCTTTGAGGCATTTGGCCTCAACATTTTTGTTTTTAAGGCGATATAACACTTTGTTTAGGAGTTATTTAACGATTATAGCAGAGTGCTGCGGGTTGCATTTGACATGAATATTTGAACGCGTTTTTTAAATCCGTCATATTTTTAAAGACTATGTGTAATTCGTCACGCGTACGTGAAATTTACTTGCTTTAGAGATTTCATTTATAAATTGGTTGTGTGTGAGAGCCGCGAAAGATATGTATAATACTGAAATAATATAGGTGACGATATTACGTGTATTTTGTAATATATTACAATCCTTTTATGTATGCTAATGTTAAAATATTTTGCTTTTTTATGTACCGATTATTATATTTATTATATAGAATTTTATATATCTATTATGCTGCTGCCATTACACAAGTTACCTACTTCGTCAGGTACTAAAATAAGATTAATCAAAGTGATTGGGCAGACTTGGCTGTCAGAGAACATCGAAGTTTCCACGAAGCGATTACGCAATGCGATAGTCCTAAATGAAATTACGCAGTGAAAGTCCTAAATGATGAAAAAGTAACTCTATGCCAAAACAAAGAACAAAAAGTTAGGCAGGAATTCATCGTCGATATCCTTTTGTTATGCGACTGTTAAAGATAAACTTATTTTCATGTTAAATATTAAGTGAAGGCAATGCATCGCCTTTAAAGTAAGATGTATAAGTCCAAAATTTAAGTTAATTGTTAAAATATACAGATTTATTTTTATTGCTGTTTTTATTCTTGCACAAATAATTTTATTAATCATTATTTCATTTGCAATATAAATTGAACCTAGAGACATGGTGTAACAACATTAATTGTATTTATTTTTGCACATCTTATTCGATTAGATGTTGAAATATTTGTTATAAAGCTATAGCAAAGTTAATTTTACTACAGTTTTCTATGGAGAATTTATAGAATAGTCTACATTCGGATAGATCAGAAAAAAATTTCAAAATGAATTCATGGTTGCTTGAGAAAAGTCCAAAATATTTAACTAAGTAATACATATAACTTTCAGGATTCAATAAACCTTGTGTGAATGAAAGTAAAGAATGAATTTTTTTGAACGAAGTGAAGACTTCGAATAATAGACACTCGATTGACTGTGTCTTTAACAATGCTACCGACGTCGCCTCATTCATTCGTCGTCGGCGACGTCGGCGCCAATGAAGTCTTTATATAATGGCACTTACCAACATTTTACAACATGGTCGTGTTGTTGCATCGGATCTTGGAAGAACATGATGTCGCATGGCATAAAGCAGAACCCTTTCACAAAAACGAGTCTACAGCGAAGCATGATTATGCTATGCCACGCATTCATTGTGGTCTTAGAACTATTAGAGGAATTAACAGAGAATGGTGCAACAATAAGATATCATTTCTTTCTCCAGTGCTAGCTGTGCCTACTTGCATTGTGTGGAATGTCATTTACACGAATCTTGTAACAACCGCTGGAGAAATCTTCTCTTCGTATTTCTTTTAAACCCTATCCATTGAATGTGTACGGCGCAGTGGAGGTCTGAGTTATGATTCTTGGAGTTACAATTCATTTTACCATTCTATTCGCTTTGTCTCTTGGTTTATTCTGCATTGAACACTTATCCTGCGTTATGAAGAATGGTTGGCTGAGAGTTTATTGACTATGTAAAGTGTTGTTCATGCACTTTAACAATGCAGACGTGCAGACCCTGTCACATTCAATGATGAATGAAATGACACTCAATTACATTCCGCACTCCAGCTTAATGTTATCATATATTTCATTTTAATTAATGAATTCCTTACATTCTTAAGTATGCTTGAGAAATTCATTCGTTTCTAATTCTATACAATATTTTTGATTTTCGCCAAATCACTCTCAAAAATCGTATGAAAACCAGTCAGGTTTTGAGAAATTCTACATTATCTTATTTAAGCATTCAATTTTTAAAAAAGATGTTGTTGAGGAAGAAATTTGTATCTTGAATATCACAATTGTAAGAAGATGCGGAAAATGTTAAACTTTTCAAATTTTCGAAAATTGAAAGTAAACAGTAAAATTCTGACTTAAGTTATCTATATAACTGTATTTCACTCTATTCCTGCAAGAAATTTAAAGAAAGAAATAGAGCTATTTTTAAGAACAGTTAGAAAATCTTTCAGGGACTTCCTGTATGTAAAAGAATGTATTTTTTTCCAAAATCGGAGGGTCTTAGGAAGTGCTGATTGACAGGGCATTGCTACATTTTGGGAACATTCCTGAGTGTGGTTTAGGAGGTAGTATTATTCCTGATTGTTAGGCAGATGAACAGAATTGCAGACAAATAGGACAGACGAATGAATAGAAAAACACAGACGAATAGAGAGACGAACAGGGAGACGAACAGAGGGACAAACAGAGAGACGGACAGATACACAGACGGACGGACAGATACACTGACGATGGACAGACTGGTTGACTGACTGCCCTGACCTGACCAGATAGAGAGCAAAAGACGGAGGCAGAGACAGAAAGACACAGAAAGAGACAGAGAGACATAAAGAGAGACAGAAAGATACAAAGAGTGACATGAGACACAGAGAGAGATAAAGAGACACACAGAGATTTACTGACTGACCGACAATGGGAACGTACTGAGGACGGACTGACGGGCTGACGGAATGACTGATTGACGGACGGACAGCAGCTTAAATGGCTCAAGGTTTCAACTGATGTCATGGAGGTCCCTCTGACCGGAGGTCCTAGGGTTCGAGTACTGACAGTGGCAAGGTTTTTTGAGACTAGCTAGATATCTAGATCGAATGGATTCCAATAATTCAACTAGATTTTGTACAATGAAGGTCAAAACTGCTGTAGGGGTGAGACTATGCCGAGCAGTGCAACAGTTTGCCGAGAATATGTAGCAATGCGTCTGTTTACAGACACCCGTACCAATGGCATCGAAAGCAATTACCATTGTAGCAAACGTTGTAGGGTGGGTTCTGGTTGCTCGGCGATCCAGGGTGATGGGGGCCTAGAATTTGGCGAAGAGGGGCAGAGTGGTGCTGGGCGGGTGGAACGAATCAGGGGGTTTGGCCGAGATGGGTAAGTCTGGGCAGAGGAGGGCGGGAATACGCTATATTTAAAAATTATTCCTTTTTTCGCGGTGCTTAACCAAGCAATTTAAGTGAAAATGCAAAATTAGCGGATAAATAACCACCTATAACAACGTATAGTTGATTCGGACCACAGGCCGGCTGTTCTCATCTGTTGCGCTGAAGAATTTCAAGGATCAGGTGGAAACTATGGTAACTGTGATGACGGACGCTTCAGTGGTGCGTCGAAAAAGTCGTAAGAGTCGAGAAAGGGCTCAATATAATACTCAGATACAATTCCAGGCAATTGCACGAGATGAAGCTTGAACATCGAGCCCTAGACCTCCAGAACCCTGCTTTCCCCGATCTAACTCTTCTGCCGATCTAAGGATAATTTGATGGCCTCTGATTCCTCATTGGGACCTCCACCTATTCTCCATTGATGAAGAAACTCTCCGATAGATGTCGGAGGGTTACGATACTCTGAGATCCTGTTGGGCGGGAGAAGCGACTAGAAGTGACGGGCTGATAGTTATTATAGTCGGCCGGTCAATATAGAGACCACTAGTGGCCTGCAGTACCAAATGTCGTACTGGACAAAAACAAGAAGTAGAAAAAGAAGAAAGAGGAAGAAAATGAAAAAGAAATAAAAAAGAAAGGAGAATAAAGAATTATGAAGTACGTAAAAGATACTCTACTGCCTGAGGCGACTTGCAAGATGCAGCGGGGCAACTAAAGATCGACTATTAATCGTATTTCTTTTTCTTACCAACATCAATAGTGTTTCTCAATCGGCATTGTTTTAGCGTTTTTTAAGCCTTTATATTAATCGTTTCGTAGAAGTTTTGCAATCCTTGGATATCTCTTCTGCGGATGGGCTGCTGCGGAGTGGTTGTAGTGGCGTGCAGCAACAAATCTGCTGCTCAACAAAACAACACAAAAGGGATTACCATAAAGTAATGGCAACACACTGCTCAAGATTGGCCAAGGAAAATACTCTCGTACACCACCGCAATAAATTAAAAAACAGTCTTTACAAAAAGAGCAATGAAATGCATGTAATGTACATTGTACCACAATTATTTACATACCAATAGTATAAAAAAGTTGTCGTTTCACGACGCAACACGTGAATATCAAAGACGGTAAGTGACCTACTCCTTGGAGCCTTACTGTCTCATAACTTCAGCTGCGTCATACCCGAAGACACACTGAGAATGAGAGTTCATGTTCGTAAGAATTCATCCAGTAACCGTTCTATGAGAATAGGCAGAATTAGACAACTAAATATTTCCTTTTTTATCGAAACTGTCACATTGTTTTTGTATTATCATCAAGTTCTTTGGACACTACTAGCACTTCTCACATGGCTAAAAGCTGTATAGTTTTTTAAAACTTGTTTTTAATGTTCTGTCTTCATTGAAAGTTAGTAATATAGATAACGCATATAATTGACGTTTGTAAAGGCGATACCTGAGCCCGTTCTTTATGTTGCGACCATGTCTCACAATGCTTTTCGTGACACAATCATTTTATATTTCAGGAAGCTGTTCGGGTTGATGATCTATTTAATAGAAAGATCAGGCGTTGTCTTGTCATAATTGCACATTACGTAGTTATCAGTGTTTTTCTTTTTCGCTAAAGACGTACTGATCATTTATTCTCTATATTCTTCATTCACGTGTATCATTATATATTTCTCATTCATTACTTTATTCATTTATTTCTTCTGTGTATCTATCTCCTTGTAATTCGCCTTGAAGTGGCTTTCTGTTCCTCTGGTAGCATTACGTCGATCTATGTGCTGGTATATAGGTATTTTGCATTTTAGGTTGATTGTCCGCCGTTTCCGGGGTAGCAAACAGTGTCCCCTATGTGTAGGCCTAGTTTCAATTCCCACGCAAGAAACAGTGCCACATTACAAATATATGATTGAATCCTGGCCAGATTTGAGCACGGAAGCCCGCGGTGGCTGCGGTGGGGGTGGGGGGCAGCGCCGGCCGGTGGCGCGCGACGAAAGGCGCTCGGCCGCAGCTCCACCTCCCACAAAGGCCCCAACGCTGTCCCCGGTGTCCGGCCGTGGCGGTGGGCCCTCCCGCCGCCGCGCGCGCTGCGGGGGCGGCGAGGCGGCCGCGGGGCGCGGCATTCAACGGTTCTGACGACGCCTCATTGCCTATGCGGCGCAGCGGGGCGCCCGCGTCTTCTTTATTTTTCACCCGGCTGTCAGGCGCGCCCGCCGCCCGCGCCCCGCTGCGTGCCTCCTCCCCGCGGCGGACCCGCCCGCGCACGCTCGGCTCGGCGCTTCGCCCAGGTGGCTGTCTCGGGCAGCTTACGCCTTGCGGGCGACGATAACGGACATGCGCGACGTGAACATGTTCATCTGGGCGGCGTAACGAAATGTCGCGATCTTGTGATTTTTTTTGCTCTATTTTAGGGGTGCAAATAGCGATTTGGCGAGAATGTTAATTTTCTTATGAGATTTAATAAATGTCCTTCAGCGTAAACGAGAGTGTCTACATGTAAAAGTCATTTTGTTTAACATGTGTCATTTTTCGAAAGGAATTAAATATCATTATTTATTACATCACGTACGCTCTGAAAACTTAGTGCTCTGCGTCAAATTCCATTACCGATAACCTCCATTCAATGAATAAAATGTTCAAAATTTGCAAAAACTATACAGTAAACGATAGTTCAAAATATGTTACAAACTTCTAGTATTTTAAATAGAATTAAAATTAATCACTTTTCTGTCAATGGGAGACGTAACAGAAATATCACATAACGAAGTATACAAGTGCAATTTCTGGCAATGCGGCCATCATTTCTAGACAATTCACTTTGCATTTTCGTGGTAAGATGGAGGAATGAACACGAAACGACGTGCCATGTGGCAATGGCACTATTTACTTTTTGTCTTATTTGGTCACTTTTGAACGTTCATCGCTGTTTCTAGAAGTAAATCAAACTCCATGAGTATCCCTTGCACGCGATGCACATTCTGAAGGAGTCAATAAAAACAAAATAACGTAATATTGGAAGTGGGCACGTTGTCGCTCGTGAGTTCTTTTATCTGCCAGACATAAGGGAAGGGGAAAGCCCAGACATTAAGGGGTGAGATGGCAAAAAGTCACTTGTGTAAATACATACACTATATAAACTTGTATTGACTACGTATTGACATCACATTTTCATTAGGAAAAACGTGAACATCTTTGATCTCTACATGCTCTAGAAGTTAGTATTTGATTCTGAACCTTTCTCTATGTGACATAAAAGGCAAATATTATATTTATTTCACTTCATTCAAAATTTGATCTTCACATGGAAAATACGCAAAATTGTTTAGTTGCAAATACTTTGATTACATTTCAGTGCTATGGATACTTTAATTTTCTTGTTCACCGGCTTACGTGGCTCATGGAATCAGTCAGTTCAGTGCCTCTGGCCGGCATATCCTAAGGTTCTAGTTCCGACGGTCGCGGTGGCAGGATTTTCGACACTATCTAGATAGCGAGCAACGGAAGCCGGCTGCTGTGGTCGGTAGTTTGGGCGGGCAGGATGGGCTAACAAACGGGCCATGGATCGCGCGCGATCTTTCCTTCCACTTTCTTATTCTATCCTCATCCCTTACTTACACCCACTTAAATTTACATGTATTTCACCACCACACTTGTCGGGAGACCAGTCGGAAGCTTAGAGCTTGAGCGGGTTAGGGCGGTGCTCCGCTGATTGAGGGGGAAAACCCGCAAATCGTCGGGTAGGTCGGCGCCGGATTTCGCCATTCAGCGGGGGAAGGTCACCGCCACCTCCTGCGATAAAATCATACACTACACTTACAGGACTAATGACCTTAGCAGTTATCACTCCCGAAATCACTAATCAATCAATTGATTTTCTTCTCTTCAACTAAGAACGGTGTGAGGATGGAGCTGTAGCGGCGGAGGCGAGCGTGGTGTGTGGCTGGCGCGGCGGCGGAGGCAGGGGCAGGGGCAGAGGCAGAGGCGGAGAGCGAGTCGGGGCGGCGGAGCGGTAACTCAGCGCGCGACGACAGGCGGACACGGCGTCGCGATTATCGGGCCGATATCTCCCGCGGCAGTCGGCAGGCCGCTCCCGCCCGGTGCCGCCCCGCTCCGCCCCAACCCGCCCCGCCCTGCCCTTGCTGCGTCTGGACCTCGCCTCTGCCCGTCCCTCCCCTTTCCTCGTCGTGTCTCGCTCCCCTCAGCCATCAGCTCGGTCGGCGCCCCCGCCTCGTTGCACTCGCCGCGTCTGTCGCCAGAGGGCTGCCTCGCGGCATATCGCTGCTTACCCACTCGCTGCTTTTCCCAAATACTCCCCTATTCTTTGTCTTATACGTTTTCCGACGGATTAATTGTTCAGCTAAGGGAAGACTGTTTTGCTGAATTTGTAGGGCGCCATCGTCACAAATCCCTGGAAATTTGGCACTGCAAGGTACAGAATGGCAGAAGCGAACGTGTTTAATTTTATAAAGAATGGTAAACAGATACCTGTTGGCACATGCTATTCGCAGCACACGTTAAGTTGCTCTTGACACATCCAACGTGCCTAACTTGCTTTACCCACACTACCAAAATAGCGTGTCCTAGAGAATTGGGCTTTTCTGTAAGCAAAGCCTGCCGTCTCCTCTAACCTCTTGTGACCATGCATTAATTAAATAATTCGATTATCAGAGATGAAATCATCTTTCTATGATCAAGGAGGTTTTAACTATAGCGTCTGAGGCATCCTCTCACCGAACCCCAAAAATTGAAGTAATCTCCCAGTCTCTTCTGTTTTCGAGGACAGTGAGCCTTTCACATAACAATTAAACTTGAAAGACGGTGAACGAGTGAGTGAAAGAAAGAGAGAGAGAGGGGGAAGGGGAGAGATGGAGAGAGAGAGAGAGGGAGAGAGAGGGAGAGAGAGGGAGAGAGAGAGAGAGAGAGAGAGAGAGAGAGAGAGAGAGAGAGGAGTATGATAAAAATCTGTTTACTCAAATTATTCATTAAAAGGCATTTGTTCATTTGTGAAGTGTTTCAACGTACGTAATGGAAAACGTATTACTGGAAATATTAACAAACACATTTTTGAGAAATGGAGTTTACGTGTTAGTGATGGTGTCTAATTTTAGAGTAATACTTTATTTCAGAATGTTGTGTCAGACAGTGCACTGGTTGCGCGCAAAAAGCAATTATTTTGGATAGCGAGACACCTAATTTTGGACAAAACACGGCAATTTGTTTCCGTCGGCCGCGTCCCAGGTAAGGAGGAGAGCGGCAACCCTGCTCGGGGTCGCAGGTAGCTCCCATCGGCAGCGGTAATTTATTCCCGGGCTCTGATAATAAAAAGACCCAACGGCCTCGGGACCGCCTGCTTCCGGGGTTCCCGAATACCGGGCGCCGGGCACGAGCGCCGCGCGGGAGGCGTGGGAGAGCGCTGTGTCCGCTTCCCCCTTTGCCTCCGTCTCCGCTTCCCCGCACCCTGCCCCCCCCCCGTATTTCATCCTCCCTTGCGCTGTCGCTTTCTTTTTAATTGGACTCTCTACTGTCAATTTTTTTCACAAATCATTCCTTCTCCATTTTGTTTATAGTTCTTTTGTTGTCCAGAATGAACTTCTCCGCTTCTTCCCGTTATATCCACCTGCGACTGCTGCGTCCTTCAACTTCTCAATTTCGATTTATCCATTTCTCCACCTAATTTAATTAATCACAAGCTCCGAACGCCCCCATTTCGTAACCACCACAACAATTTCATCCACATCTGCGTCTGCATATTACCTGAGGATGATATTCGTGTCTTTGATAGTTCTTACGATATATTACATTGGATCCATTGGATATCCTTCTCCACCTCCTCCAGCTCGGCTGTGACAGCATGTCGTCCTATTGCCATAGCAATGTCCCTCAGTAGCTTCCATGTTATTCACGTATTCTCTGCTTCTGCTCTATTTCCATTCTCCGTGACCTTCGCCGCCACCGCCTCCCTCGATGCCGTAGCATCCACAGCATCCTCCGCCCCCGCCCGTCCTCGGCCGTCGCTTCGGGCGGCAGCAGCGCGGGAACTGTGCGCCCCGCCCAGCGCAGCCCTGCGCCGCCGTGTCACTATTAGTCTAAAAGCCTATTAAGAGGCGAACGCCACCCAGCGCCATCCCGACCGCCGCCGCCGCTAGTTGTGGTCGTCATTGATAGATGGCAGCTCGCGCCTGTGGGAACGCATCGACCGAGCGCCGCGACGCCGCCGACGCCGACGCCGACGCCGACGCCGGCGACAGCGGCAGCGGCGACGAGGGCGATGGCCATGGTGAGAGTAAAGGTGCGGAACGGTTGTACTGGAAACGGTCGTTAGTGTGATTACTGTAACTCTTACCGTGCACGACAAAGTTTGTAAAATGAGATGGAAAACAACTTGCTAAAACAGTTGATTGTAAATGTATCACATTTCGCTTTATTTGTAAATTAAATATCGTATGTATGTAATACATAATGTACTCTGTAGAATTGACGGAATGTATTAGGCTTCCTCTTTTACTGGATTAGTGCAGTAGATGTAGCTTTCTGAATGCGTGCTTATTGGTTGAAGAGTTGGGAGAAAATTACAAGAAGAGACGAATGAATAAAGGCAGGAAAACGCATTCTGGAATTATTAGCAGTTGTAATTATTGTGTAAATTTGTATGATGAAAACATTAAAAGAAAGTATGAACAGAAAACTTTGAAAATTTAAATTTTCTCGTTCACATGGTGGCAAATAATGGATTAACTTTCTCTTGAATTGCGAAAGAAACTAAATACCATAAAAATACCCGTAGAAAAAAAGATTTTGAGTTCTTTTTTAGAACATGAAGACCTGAAAGATATATAACAATGATTTTTTGTTTGATTTAATGTTAGTAACAAATTTCGTGTTATTTTGATGTTAACTTCTATAATTGGGCCAGTCTATACTAGAAAAGATACAAAAGTAAGTGTCTAAAATCATTAATATAATTCATTATACAACTTACTTCAGAGATGCGAGTACATTCTTGTTTTCCGGATTTCGGTTCAATCGAATTTAAAATAGGTATCACTCTTAGTGATTGCCTAATTTATTGTCTCCTTCTTAAAACTGTCCTAACTCTTTGTGAAGCATAACAAATCATTACATGGTTATATTATTATTATTATTGATTTATTATTATTATTTATTATTGTATTATTATTATTATTATTATTATTATTATTACTATTGTCATCACTATTATTTCTGAAATACGTACAGAAGTTAACCTCAAAAGGATGCCTGCTGCCTAACTGTGCGTGGATCGCCTGTGCCGAGCCCAGCACCGGAGGCACCCGTAGCCGGAGGGGCCGACCGAAGCCGCGGCAGCCGGGCGGGCTGCAGCGGAGCGCAGAAAACGATAAATTAACAATTTGCGCGGAGGGCGACGGGGATGGCGGCGAGGAAGGTAGTTCGTCGAGGGCCTCGCTGGAGCGGACGGCCCGGGGGGGGGGGAGAGGCGCAGCGCCGTGTGAGGTCTGCCGCCGCCGTCGCCGCCTGCGTCTCCGCCTCCGCTGCGCGCGCGCGCAGCTGCACGCGATCTGCGCACCGCAGCGCGCGAAGGACGAGGCGCAGACGCGCGCGGCCTGCACAGGTGCGGCCGGCTGAGAGGTCGGTTAGGTGGCCCGGGAGGTGAAGAAAATTGGAGTAATGGGGGAAAATTAAGAAGTCACTCGAAAGGGAAGTTCCGTGATGAGTTTGAGCTACGGAGATCGTGTTAATAAGTTTCAGTATAAATAGTTTAAAGTATGGGTTTGCTTAACAATAGGAAGAGTTGAAGAGGAGGTGGGAATGACGTGACACAACATCCCTTAAAGGCCGACGTGGGTTCGTGATGCGAAAGGTAATTTCTCCTTCAACCCTATTTGCATCACCCTGACTGCGGTTTCGCGTCATTTGTTTGCCAATAACTTCAAGGAAATCTCCCATCACCATGCATTTATTAAGTCGCAATTTTCGAAATTGTGACTTATCCTGATAATAAATACACCGGGGTGATGAAATTTTCGACTATTTCCGAAAACGTACTGAATAATTGGTTTCGTTGCTTTGTTATGGAGATAAATGAGTCCTGGATGGCTATTGTGTTGCTGTGCTCCAGTAATGCTTTTGCAGTCACGAGGTCAAATTTCATTTGCTGTATTACCTAAACGCTGGAATGGAAACTTGTTATCTATTGTAGGGTTTAACGCCGTACTGTAAATTTTGTTCTCGGCATTAAGCTTTCGTCGCTAAAATATTTTTTTTTGTATCTACTATATCAAACTTTACATACCTTGGCTTATTTTTCAGATAGATGAGTTCGTTTTCATTTCCAAGTAATGTAACTGATGTACTGGAAAAGAAAAGAAATTCATTGCAATGAAACTGAATTCCAGTCGAGCAGAACTCCCCAATGACGTAAAGCCATTAGTGTTCAACATGACCAAATCCTGACAAATTTCCTTCCGAATATCACCATCGAAAGCCGACCGCCGCCTCCCTCTCGGTCCCGTATTGTTTGCCACTTCTTCTCCTCCGCGGGAAGGCGGCCAGATTCCTGGCGTAGGCTGCATCCTAAAAGCTCATCGTCGGGGGAATTTGGGATCGATGTCGGCCGCGGGGCCCCGTCGGGGAACGCTGTGGCCATCGCGGGTCGGGGGCGGGGGGCGGGCGGTGCGCGTCTGTCCCACGCGGGGTCTTGCAAGGGGCGCAGCGCCTCAGCGGGAGGCAGCAGGGCAAGGGGGCGCCACGTTTTTCGGTGGCGGCGGCCATCAGGATGTGGCGGCGGCGGCGGCGGCGGCGCCGGGAGCGCGGTTTCCCACGCCGCTAGGTGTCGCTGCAATTAGCGTCCCTCGGCCGCCGACCGGCCGGCCGCCCGCGCGGCCTTCGCTTTTTGTTGTTGCCGCCGTGGCTGAAGGCGCCTCCCGTGGGTGACACCGCTGCGAGCATTCCACCTCGGAGGATTCCGAACGCCTCCCAGCCGCGCCGGAGGGTGCCGAGTGAGCGGGAAGCGCCGGCGGAGCATCTCCACACAGGTGGCTCAGGGCATCTACTGATGTCATCGCAGAGCCTCTGACCGGGAGATCCGAGGCTTCGAGCCCCCACGGTGCGGTGATAGGGGTTTCGACACTAGCTACATAGTAGTGTCGAATTCAGCTTCTGTCTGGAAGAGAATTCTTGCGGCCGGCTGCGGTGAACAGTAGTTTTTCGTAGTTTTTCCAGTCAATAACAGGCGAATGGCGTGCAGTACTTCAACTAAATGCCAACGGATTGTGCATGGTCTTTCCTTCTTTTTCCTTGTTCTAAATTCTGCCTTCTCTGTCACACAAATGTACACTTACATGTTCTACCATACGACGAAAGCCTAGTGGGGAGCATAGAGCCTGACCCGGCTGGGGCGGTGCCCGACTGAGGCTCGTGAAGCTAAAAGAGGTCGGCGCTTGATCTCACCATCCAGCAGAGGAGGAACATCGCCACCCGCGGAATAAAACATTCATTACACTAATGGAAATAGCGACCACAGCAGTTAGAGGGCCCAAAATTATCAATCAACCTGGCACTCAGACAGTCAACACAACATTCGGCCGACGAGAGAATTGTGAAGGAATTGAATATTGAAGGTGCTGTATGGAGGTTGCAATAGGCCCGGTCACAGTCCTAGAGCAAAAACCAAGCTGAATTCAAACGGACAGATTCTGCTGATCGCCATAATCTCTCTGACTTCCGGTCAATTTCATTGTTACTCATCTCGATCGACTTCCGGCAAGGTTGAGAGAAAGCCGAATTTCGTTGAACCGTAAAAGAGAATGCAAACCATTGCGTGGTTGTAGTCCTCTGATGAACGCACTAGCTGATCTCCTTCCGGCCAGAGTGCTCCTCGTTGTTCTGTCAGACGTTTTTTTCAGCAGGAGTTAACGGTGTAAAAGAGCCCATGCATAAGGGCCGCATTATGCATTCATTGTAGGCTGCAACGATTAACGGTGTTTGCCGTCGGCAGTTAACGCTCCGTGGTCGAGAGGCTGCGCTTCTGGGAACACGGGGGAGGTGGGGCAGCTGGAAAGGTCAAGACGCGCGCGTTAATCTCTTTAAGTCCCTCGGCTTTTTAGTCGGCTGCTTCTTCTTCGTCATTGCTTCTTTTCCGCTGATAAACGTTACTACGCGAATATAAAGGTTCTCTTCATTAACTCAGGATAGCAGAGAACAACGGGAACTGGTTTAAGCAACGTCGACCCCAAGGTTTAATTGGCAATGATTTTAAAGTTAATTTATTTCCTTTATTTCTGGTGACGATGCCCTGACATGAGTGTTCCCCTCTTCCACCCTAACAACTTTGACATGAAATTAGTGGGACATTATAAAGGCGTTGGATTTTGCTATAACTCATGGTTTATTTCATGTGTCGTCAATCCAATTTCCATCAATTTACATCAGTTCTCAACTCACAAATTGTCATACTCTTATTCCATTAAGTGATAATTGTAGGTAATATAACTTCTACATTCATATTCACACAAGAAGTTGACATGTGAATATCGGTTATATTCCATTTTTATAAGTATGGGTTACTTTATTCGTACAAGAAATTTAAATAAAAAAATTAGTGCCGTTTTTGAGAAAATTTTAAAAATGTTCTGAGGGCTTCATGTAAAGTACCCTCACATTTTAAGATTGTTTTCCAAAAACTCAAAGCTTTGACTCGAGCCAGATGGACAGGGGTTTCTTCAATTTGGAAAAATCCTACGGATGGTGTAGGAGCTAGTTGTGTTCACAGATGGACAGACGGACGGACAGGCGAACGTTTTGCCATCAATTGATTTTTCGGTATCAATGATCCACAAAAAAGGGATGCTGGCTACAGCACGCGTTAGAGGATTGTTTTCTTAATTTAGCAGTTGGATTTATTCACTCATTCGTTATCAGTGCTCGGAAATTAATTTTTTCTGTCAAAAATCCGCCGTTTTTCACGCAGCATTACATAACTTTCCCTATATTACGTATATTACTCCGTATATACGTACGTAAATCACAAAAAATTAAAGAGGACTAGAAATATTCTGTTTGAAACTTAAATTATTCTAGGATGAGATGTAGAAACAAACCCTCAATGACTGGCTGCTTGGTCCCGTGGTATTAACGATCTCCATTTACTAGACACACTATTCGTAACTGGGATAATCTCCTTTAACGTGTATTTCTTTTATTCACATTGCTTAGCATATGCTCTTAGACTGTGGAGTACTCTAAGTAAATAGGCGCCACTTTCAACGCAGTCTTTCATTTAAGAAGAGTAAAAGCGTGACTTAGCAATTAGAAAGGATGGTAATTCTTGAAGAGAAATAGTCTTGAAGTTACTGAACCGATTAATGCTCGTACATGAGTTTCTCGAAGAGTTACCATTTTTCTCAAAAAATGGTTACAAGACAAATATTTTTCGAAGTGCCATCTTCAAATTCCTAGTAAAATGTTATTTACCTTTTTCTTTCTTGGTATTTTCTTTGTACAACTTAAGCAGTGGTCAGAAAAGTTAAACGCGTAATGAGACGTACTTCAGCAATGAGAAAACTAACACTTGCGAATTTTAAAAAAAATATTTGTTCTGTTAATTTAGAGTTTTCTTTTTTGGGGGTGAGAAGATGGTTCGGAAACCTAACAGTTATTTTAGTCAGCAAACACAAATTTCAAGTATGTTTATACGAATAGAAGAGTATCAAATGTACAATAAAATGATCATATATCGTGTTCCATTGATAAAAAACCTACCTTTTCGTATAACTGGATCAAATATCTTATTCTTGTAGAAATATACACATACTTGAAGTTTGTTGGATATGTTGCATGTTTGATGTAAATGGTTTCATTAACATCGACAAAGTAAGTTCTGCGGACATGACAAGAGTCATAACACTGCTGATAATAATATATTGCTATTGGGGTCTTCATCATTGCCAAAACAGGAAATTTCAGAAACGTTCTTTACCTAGAATTCAGGTAGTGATTTTCCCACTTTAACAGGAGAGCAAAGAATCTTTAAAATTTAAAGTGATTTTAGATTTTAAATTATGAAACTGGTCTCAAAGGCACTTTTGCAGGTCCAGATAAATAGTTACACCAGGTAAATTCACCAGGAAGATGTTAGTGAAGAAGTGTATGGTTGTCTCAGGATACCGACGTGTACCATGAATGTAATGGGGATTTATGAAATCCTCAACCCTCTTGCTAGGTTTTGTTTAAGAACATTTGCCTAATATAATTTATACTACTGGTCGATCTCAAACAGGCATTGTGCCATTGGAACGGGTACACCAAAAGTAACTGTTTTCTAATTGACATGACTAATCGCACACCCTGTTTTACTTTCTCAGTACGAGGTAGAGAAGTTATGTAATGGTATGCGAAAAACGGCGTATTTTCGGCAGGAAAACTCTTATAACAGGACCCTAGTAACAAAAAAGTGGATAAATTCAGTTTGCTAATTTTAGAAAAAAATCCTCTATCAGGTGGTGTAGCCAGAATCTATGTTTTGTGGCTCGTTGATACCGAAAAATAGAGCCTTATACCTTAGAAGTCTAAAAAGCAAGGGTGTACCCTGAAGCCTACCAGTTCCAGAGGACAGGATTAAGAAAGAGCTCAAGAGACAATTTCAGAATTTAATCTCGTATAAGTCGAAAAGAGAGAGGTTTTAGAAAATTCTGAAGTTAAACAAAGAGCAAAAGAAAGATTCCGTCTGCTGCGAGGAATCTAACGACATTTCCTCTGGATCTTCCGCATTGGAAGTTCTACCAATAATACCTTCCCTCCCACGTGAAGAAGATGCAGAGAACATGCTTTGCCGTGTAAATTTTCAGGGAGCTGTAAGAGAACTACGAATGATGTGCCTAATGTGTTCACTCTGTGCTCATGTAGAATGTGCGGGGGGTGGAAAAAGTTGCTTATATATCTGACTTTTGTCGTACTTGAATATGTAGACTGTGTGCAACACATATAAGACAATTTATTATGAATAAGGTGTAGATTATTAAATACAAGATTTGTTATACATATGATTGTAAAATTATACTGAGTTCAATCTATTTGCAGTGTTTTTCATTCGTTTTTACCCATGTCTTAAAATGTTTGCGGGGGCTCACATTATAAAATCTTTTTTATAAATTCACAAAATGTAATGTTTATGAAAAAATATTTTGTTCTTAAACTACAGGGCCACTAATTTTAAGTAGAATATAAAATTTGTGTAACTAAGAAAGGTATACACTGCAAATATTTTGATTTATTTTTGAGGAAATTGGATTTAAAAATATTCTGAAACAAAATGGGAGCCCGGGTTTGGGTACTCTCCTGTATTAATTTCTAATACATGGTAAATAAAATTGTATGCGTTTATGAACAAGTTTATAATTTGGTTTTCACTATTTCTTCATTCATAGTAGATGATTTCTTAAAAAAAGTGCTTGCAAAATTAGATTAGAGATTTTATTGTCCCTAAACCCTATCAATTAAATCGGAGAAAGGGAAGAGTTGTAGAAAAGTTACAATAGAAAAGAACTAATACACACTACATGGAAATTCGAAAACCACAAAAATGTCCTTGCATGCCATTCTCTACTTATTCTCCAAAACTGATGAAATGAAGTAGGTTTATAAATTTTGAAATAATACAATTACTATTCATTGTCAACACAGAATTAAGATTGTTTTTGAAAACGTTATGAAGGTGTTTTAAATTTACAAATTTACATATGTGTTTGTAGTAATGGATTATTGTAGAATATCGTACTATCCACTCTAACTTAACGTGATATGTTTTATGTTCACATTCCATAAATGGCCCCAATTCATCGAAGAGATCCATATACCAGTGATAGCTGGACATTGTATTTATACACCCTAACTTATCGTTGCATTTAAAAACAATCTTCGAACATTCGCTATTTCCGCTTCGCCAACAAAAAACGGCGTGCATATACTCACACTCAACAGTGTATGCCGACCGAAAATTTAAAACTCGGCGAAGCCATTGCTATTGAATGAAGCATTGTCCTGGTCAGTACCACCCGCGCTGTGAGCTGCGCACCAAAGCCCTACGCCGCCGGCGCCGCGAGACGTGGTGAACCGTGCCGTGGGGTGTCGGAGCGGCCGAGGCAAAGCGGAAAACGGCGGGGCTAGAAGGACGCGGAGCGGGGTTAGGCGGGCCCGGACGGTGTGAGGCAAGAGAGGGCTGAGTGGGACGGGGTGGGAACGGACTGATGCGGTACGGAGCGGACGTGGGGAGCAAAATGCGGCGGGCCAGGGCTGGGCAGACGGGGTATGGCGGGGCCGGACAGTGCTGGGCGGGGTCGGAGGATGCCGAGGAAGCGGCGGCGTTCGGACTGCGCGCGTCGCCACTGCCTCCTCCTCCTCCTCCTCCTCCTCATTCTTCTTCTTCTTCTTCTTCTTCTTCTTCTTCTCCTCTTCCTCCTCCTTCTCTTCCTCCTCCTTCTCTTCCTCCTCCTCTTACTCCTCCTCCACCATCCCCCACCTCACTCCACTTCGGTCCTCACTTTTGTCTTCTCTTGCTCTCTCTCCGCAGTCGCTGCCATCCCGTGCTCCTTCCCTCTCGCCGCCGTGTGAGGTCCTACGTGACGTCACACGAGATTCCTGCCGCCGCCTCCGCCGCCGCCGGCCACGCCCCCTTAATGCGCGGACGCACACCTTGGCGGCGGCGGCGGGCGAGGAGAGAGGGCGGGCCGGGGGCGGTGCAGGGGCAGCGGCGGCCGCCAGTCCCCCTCCTCCCCCTCCTCCTCCTCCGCCGCCTCAGCCTCTTCCATCGCAGCCGCCTCCGAAATCGCTCCGCAAGCCATGTACAGTCGCGGCCTTGTGCCGGGGCCGCCCGCCGCCGCCGCTGCCTTGGAATGGAAATATTTTTCGTGGCGTTTCTACTAATAACGTGCAGTTGCGGTGACGGTGTTATTAGGTGCGGTTTTTAGACGTGGGCGAAGGCGGTCGACACTCAAAAATGGAGTTTTAAACTGTCTGGGAGGACGCATTTACTTCAACACCTTTCATTAAGGTTCGCTCATCTCCCGAATATTCGCCGAAGTTAGGTTTTGATGAATAACTGTGGAACAAATTTGTCCTTTTTTTATCTGGAGACCGAGAAATCCTTAGAATGTATTGGATGCCAACGTGGTATTATTATTACTCGGGTATATTATTCATCATTTCTATTCTTGGAAGTATATATTTAGAAATTCCATATCTAACAATATATTCAGTATTACCAAAGGCGATATTTGTAATATTAATTTTGCTTGACCGCGATGAAACCTATTGAAACATAGATTAGTGTCTAAAGAGAAATATTGTTCGTATAGTAATTATAGTGTGATTATGACACTCGTTTGTAATATTTATATGATGATTTTGAGGCCAATGATCCAATGCAGTATAGCTTTCCTTTGAAATGAAGATATTTTGCTTATAAACTTCTTCCTAAGAGCCATACATACTACGAGACCAGGCATGCTACAGGACAGGCTTGGATTCAAAATATAGCGTTGCCTCTGATCAGGCATAATTTGTGTAGTAGCGCAAAGTCGAGATAAGACATCGTTCCACGGCGCAGCGGCCGCTGGGTACGTGGCGCTAGGTGAAGGAGTCGCCGCGTGAGTCGGGCGCGGAGATCGCGTCGATCGATAAGCGCCGGGAGGCAAGAACTCATATGATGACGGACCACGCACAACTGAGGACGCTTACGATTTAATCTCGGATATCTCGCACTATTACTTTGAACGCCTCTTTGTACACACTACGCGGAGTCAATAAATCATGTGGACCGCTGGGAGACGGCTTGCCGCAAGTGTAGTAGGCACAGAGTGGCCTGCCTACTGGTATTTACGTGGGCTACTAAGTAGTCGTAAAGATCGCAGAACGACAGAGGAAGTATTATGTGGAAGGAAAGTGTTACATTCTGGTTTTTCCTCTGATACTTTCTATTATTTCTTTCTTGTTACTTGGCCTCGTTCTTCTTCTTTGTACTTTCTCTTTTATATCCATTTTAGTTCTTTTTTGTCATTATCTTTTGACGAACTCGCTGCAAAACGCGGTCGCGTACTTTGCCTACATGTATATTTCTTTCTCTTATTAATATTTTATTGTGGCGAACTCAAGAGGTTAGGAATGATAAAACGTGTTCCGACTCAGCATCTGCTTTTAAAAGGTCGCGAGTTCCACTGCCGCACAATATATTTATCCCTTATTTTTCATGCAATATAATATAAAAATAATATTAATAATCACAATAATACAGTATTAAGTAGACGGGTTTTAAGGTAATCCCTTCTATATAAGATTCTCTTAGGAAAGACGATGGTTTTGTACAATTTACAAGAGGTCATCGGTATAAAAGCCCATAAATGTTCTATTGATGGGTACAAAATTACTCTCCAGAGAAAATGTAGAATTGTGTTGGTTATACTGTAAATAAATCAACATATGCATATGTAATTCGCAATACACGTTATATTGTAACACACTTTACTCTTTTAAGTTTATTTTACTGTTACAGTTTAATTACTGTTTAAACCGTGCATCCGTACTTACTTGGCCCCAAAAATTCGAATACGTAAAATCCATGAGAACTGCAGGTTAAGCTGTAATCTGCAAAATTAGACGTTTTCGGACCTGCTGACGCCTTTTTGGACATTGAACACATGATATTTCGACACCTTGTGGCTACTCCAGCTCACAATCGTAAAGCATTCACTGCCCTGAGGAAGTCTGCGACATGAAAGACGAAACGTGAGGCAATAATGCGGCGACATCCGGACTGCCAGAAGCCAACTTTAAATCTAAGCAAAATTAAATTAATTTAATATTTAATAGATAATTGAAGTGCTATGATCTAAGTCTGTTTCTTAATAAACACTTATCGGATTTAGAATGTTTACACAAGGACTGTATCGGGCCTTTTTAATATAACGCTCTGTTCTGGGCATAATGTAATTATTGTCACTTTAAATAGAATTACTGAGAAAGGGCGGAAAGCTCATATTGGTTCATCTAAAGAAATTTATTTCTTGATTTCACCTTAACATTTTTATTTAAATTTGAAATGTTCTCTTCATAGATAAACTAATTATAATCAATTCGCTCTAACAATTTTGTGTGGGAATTGTCCAGAATTTTTTCATTAATATTGTTCAAAAAATTCAGCTTCGAAAGAATTCGGCAGAGAGCAAAATAAATTCCATAAAATACCAGGAATTGCTAATGTATTGGAATTTTTGCTACGTGGAAGTTCAAAATATTTGATACACTGCAGATGAAAATGTGTGAATAGAATACATTCTCCTAATGAATTAAATATTTAATAATTCACAATTTGTATACATTAATCCGTACTGTGCTGTGTGTCGATTTGATTGGTAGGGTGATGCGACATTAATCCGTGATGGCAATGATGACGGTGATGCATTGGTGGAAAGTTGATCGTGGGGTTCATTGCTCATGAAGCGGATGTAAAATAATCCAACATACAATTCATGAAATATAGATTTTATTTTCCAAATAGCGAATGTACGTGTGCATCGCACCCCATCCATTGTCCCAATCCGCCCCCACCAACCAGAACTCTATCTAGACGCGCAATCTTTGATTGGTGTTTCTGGACGCGTCAGCTAATAAGGTCATCTCTACCGTAAATGTAGAGCACGTTTTTGATCGTGAGAGATGGCGGGAATCGTCCCCTGTTTAATGATCAGATCCGGCGCAGACGTACAAGTCAGCAGGCGCAGGTTTTCCCGCGCCTGGTATCTCCCACCGGGGGGAACCACCCCAGCCGGGGCAAATCTTAAGTTCTCGACGGTTTTCCCTACATGTGTGGTAGTGTAGTGCGCGTGTGTGGGGGGTGGGGGGTGATGATAGAACAAGGAAGAGGAAGGAAGCTTGGGTCGAAAATACTGCCTCCGTCGGGAATGGACCTCCCAACCAGAGGCACTGGACCGACCCCAGTTGATGCCCTGAGCCACTAAGCCGGTCCAGACGCGCGAGGGGATCCACTTCTTGGCGTGGGCGATCGACGGCCGTGGCAAGGTCACGTCGCTGGCTGCGCGCGGCGGGGCACGGCGCGGCGCGGTGCGGCGCCGCCGGCAAAGGCGTCTGGGACCGGGCAACTGCCCTGCCACCGCCGCCGCCGCCGCCGCCGCCGCCGAATTCCTTGCGCGCGAGTGGGGAACGAATCACGGCCGTGCGGAAGGGCGAACGGGTTTGCGCGTCGGGTCGCGGGGCCCCAGCCGCCGCGAGGGATCCGGATCGCGGTGCGACGCGACGCGACTGCCGCAGAAATCGCGCGGACGCGGAGCACAGAGAGGGTTTTGACGTAGGATGCGGGTTGCGATCTGGTTTGCGTAAGCTGTGCTGCTCTCAAGAAAGGCGAGCGTGGGAGGTGTGAGTACGACGTCGTTCTGTCCGACATGTTCATGTTCACAAGAGAAGAGTTGATATCTGTGAATGTCTGTGACAGGAAAGACGAATACACATTTTCCCCTAACGTTAAGAGGAGAAAATATACACCTTACTTGCATCATACGCAAATATGCATATGAAATATAAATCTTAAAGAAAATATCAACAAACGTGTTATTGTACAAGGTATTTTTAAAATGTTTTATGTTTCTTTGTTAACTCGCTTCGATCTGCATTCAAAATAACGTTTACGCACGAAACAAACCCAATTTGAGAACTACGATAAATATTTTCTATTTAAAAAAAATGTTATCTTTGACTTCTCAACTGAGTTTTTCAACGTCTCATTAATATTGTTACTCACTGTCTTAATAGGTTTGTAATTCGTGTAATGATCTCGGAAAATGTTGATTGCTTTAGTGTGAAATGTTTGAAGTTTGATATACATTTGTAGTTTTACACATCATTTCAAATATTGTTTTCAATTACCATCCTTCGAGATACGTTAATAAAAAATTTCCGGTTTTATGTCCATTAAGAAGAGACCCTGCTTGCTTGGACACGTCTGTTTACATTTGTTGTTGAATTTCTAATATTTATTAGGTACATTTCCTTCTCAGGTTTTGGTAGCGCGTGTTCAACTCCAAGATACCTTGCTTTGCCCGAGAGAGATTGAAGTGAAGCAAAGCGAGAAGAAGCCAGGGCCAGAGCCGTCCCAGCGGGGGATATTACGCGCGGTGGCGACTGTACCAGCGGCGCGGCGGCAATAAAGAGATCCCCATTGGCAGACAGCCGCAATTACCCGGGCGGACGCAATCTCCCTAATGTAATATTCCAGAACACCATATGAAATATCAATAAATGTAATTGCGGCGCTTAGGAATTTATGATAAACACGGCTAAAAGGCGGTGGCGCGGCGGGCGCGGCGGCGTTGGACGTTTCCCGGAGGTAATTCGAGCGGCGAGAGAGCGAGGGAGAGCGCACCGGGCGGCGAGAGCGCCGCTGAGAGCGGGCGGGCCGGGCGGGGCGGCGGCGGGCGCTCCTTTGCATTTGATTGCCGGGTGTTAGCGCTCTCGCGCCGCGGTCCCTGCTTCCTGGAGTCGACGAGAGGGCGGGCGGACCCCGAGGCAGCGCGGCAGCGGCGGCCGAGGCGGAGGCGAAGGCGACCGCGGCAGCGGCCGAGGCGTCAAGAGGTTCGCGCCTCCGCCGACACGCGGCGCCACTCGAGGCACGCTACGGCGTTCGGGGAACCCCCTCAGGCGCCGCATCTTCAAGTGGAATGTCAGCCGGGGACCACCGGTAAAGTTGATGTCAAAATTGAATATTGTCGGAGAGAGAAGGCTGTAAAGCAAGCCTAAATGAATATAATTGAATTCCTTTAACGATAAACCAACACGAAAACAATTGTGCGATGGCGCATCTGAACAACACTGGCGATCTGAGTTTTGTAATTATTACATTTACTGTTGTAGTATTTTCATATTGCAAAATTTTTATACCATCGTTGATAAGAAATATTGTATTTTTTTGTAAATATTATATTCGTTCTATTGTGGAATTAAAAACAAAAATTTACAAAATTAATATATATTGTTAAGGGATTTTTTTGCAATTACGAGTTCAACGTCTGCAATATGTGTCCTAAATAATGAATCGCAAAAATAAATTCAAAGAATAAATAAAACGAGTAGGATATTAATGTACTTAATAAAAGGAAGAATTCAGACTCGTGAACCAAGAACATTTTAACAAAAAATAAAAAAGTATCATCGCTATGGAAAGAATACATTCATCGATGAAAAATGCTATGAAATTAAACATCCTTCTCATAAAATAGGGATAGCAATGACTTGTAAAAAATGCGAACTTGTAGCAAGAAATGAGAAGATTTATTTTCATGTTGCTATTTCGCAAACATTGGGTGAACTTGCTCAAGACGATAAAGCCTCTTACTGTATTCTACCTCATCTTCTTGAAACAAAGTTTCCTGGGGTGGTGCAGCTTTGACATTGAAACACTTTCTACTAGAATTCCAAGAAGTGCAATCAGAAAGAAATCTGCCTAAAAGTATTAAGATTGTTTGATATCAAAGTTGGATGCATAAAGACAACAGTTTTAGTGAAGTTAATAAATACAATTTTATATAAGAAGTAAAATATAATGCATTGTAAATGTGCAATTTAAAAAGTGTAAATATATTAAAGACTTTTTAAATACCAAAGCATATACACAATATTTTCGTAATGCTAATTAAAAATATAAGTTCAGATAAGATTTCCAATGTAAATGTAAAATGTATAATGAGGCAACCAATGACAATTGCAGTTGGAAAAAACTTAAAATAAAAACAAAACAAAAACGTTTCCTATATAACCCCTCATCTTTGAAGGAGCTTTACTGGCGATCAAAAAATTAAACATTTGTGATAATCCATTTTAGTCACCATGTCTGGCATAACTTTTGTCCCGACAGATCGGCGATTCCACGCAGTGCGTGTCGTTCGGGGAACCCCCGAGGCGCCGCCACCTCTGCCGCAGATGCAGCACGCGCGCGGCACGGCGGGGTGTGGAGCAGCGTGGCGGGGCGGGGCGAGCGCTCGCTTGGAGCGCGTGCGTCTTGGGTGGCGAAGGCTCCTCCGCCGCTGCGCTGTCGCGATTTTATTAGCGCGGAGGCGCGCGCGTTTTTGCCGGCCCGCGCGGCGGCGCCGCGGGCCGCGTCGTGCGTGCGCGGAAACGCGGCCGACGCGCGCGTGAAGTGGTATGCGCGCCGCGCCGCAAAAACGTCGCCGCGCTGCGTGTTTGCGCCGGCGGTGGTGTCGGTGGCTTTGAGGTCGGACCGGGTTCGCCGAGGAAGACGTGGACTTGCGCGACAGGGCGAACATCTCGATTGAGATGGAGCTTTGCGGAGCGCGGTGGTGGTGGTGAGGGTGCGTGTGTTGGACGGATTGGTACAGCAGGTTGAGTTGTCAGCTCGAGTTGAAAATGACTTGGATTGCTGGGGCAGAGGGTGGTTGGTTCGCATCTGGTCTCTAGCGTGTAGATGAACCGCCTTGTACTTTTTATAGGTTCAACACACTACGTGATGGCACTGGCTCATGACCAACGATTGAATCTCAGATATTCCATGTGGTAAACGAGATTGAAGTGAAAACGCTGAGAGCAAAATTAAAATAATTGTTCGTGGTTGCTTTATTGAAGTTAATAAAACGCAAATTAGATAAGTGTATCTGTGCGATACCAAAGAGTGATTCAAAGAGAAACGTCCGTTTAGTTGCTCACAGCTCTAACTTTTGGAAATATTTGATTCTTTTAAACCGGCGTCATTACCTTCTGATCACAGGCGCAGAACATGAATGATAAGCAGTTACTTCACATTGGCAAATCAATCAAGCACGTACGCATCAAGTTACGAGAGCAATCTCCTCGTGTACGATCTATGAGGATCATCTTCCTTGAGCAGATGCTTCAGCCAGATCTCACAACTCTTTCGATCACAGGTATTCTCCTCCTCTGCCTCCACTACCGCCTCTCCTGCAGCGGAGAAAGGCCATGCGCGGAGCGTCGTGCGCGTTTTATTGGAGCTCCTCCTCCTACTCCCCCTCCGCCTCCGCCTCCGCCGAAGCGGGCTAGCGAACGGGCGAGCGGTGCGGGCCCGGCTGGACGCGCGCGCTCATTTACTTAATGGGAGCCCCGTGTTCGCCCCGCTCTACTCGGGTTACCCGTGTTCAATTTCCAGCTCAGAGGAAGCAATTTAATCTGAAGGGAAATTTGTCCAGACATCCGCGGCATTCCCGCGCCGACCGACCGCCCATCCGCCCGCCGCCCGCCCGCCCGTCCGCCCGCCTGCCGTCACGCGCCCGCCCGTTCACCCACCCACCCACCCACCCGCCTGCCTATCCACCCGCCCGCCGCCCGTTCACACCACTCCACCCGCCTGCCCATCCACCCGCCCGCCCGCCCATACACCCTCCCGCCCATCTCCCGCCAGTCCGCCCGCCCAGCTTGCTCGTTCGCTCGCTCGTTTGCCCGCTGGCTTGCCCGCCACACTTGCCCACTGGCTTGTCCGTTGGCTTCCCCACTAGCTTGCCCACTCGCTTGCCCACTCGTTCGTTCTGCCAGTGCGGTCGCGGATTGCTTCCCAGCCCCTCTTCTTTCGTTCTGGTGCGTCGCTCCCATCACACAATGCAGTGGGGTGCCCTGTCTTCGTGTTCTTGCTTGCGTGGATGTGATGAAATCCGTTGTAAATGGTCTCGCTTGAATATATAGCTTTCCAGGTATTCAAATCTATTGTCTAGGATATTTGTATTAGATCATACGAAGGATATGGGATACGAGATTTACAGGAGTCTCTATATCACGCCCGTGCCCAGCAGAAAGTGGCAAGGTTTGGAAGAACATGCCATCTTCTGAGAGTAGACTTACAGCATGTTGGACGAAACGTCGGATACTTTCTATGTCGAGATTACTACAAAAATGTGATGTTTTGCTTCATTGATTCTTTAGTTTTTGGTCATCTATTTTGTTGTATTCAGTGTCATCTAATTAAGAACTTGGAGTATGGGATATTAGCTTTCCAGGACACTTGCTTTTGGATAACGTCGCTAATGTTTCTATCAATATTACATTATTCAGTCTTCTTCAGAGCGTGATGCCCCATAGTGCTCAAAACGTCATTTACTTACTACTAGAATTCAACTATATTTTTACAGGGAGTGTGAGGAAATTAGACTTCAGTTGCCTGAAGCAGTTATCTATGTTCTAGTGAACTGAATTGGATTTGCCTAGGATTCTCGAATTCAGTACTTGGAATAAAGTATGTACATGGAATTAGAAGAAATCCAAATTCAGTGATTTGGTACAACATTTCAATAGCTTTTCATCGAATGATATTTGTATGTCTAGGAATCATGAATTACTTAGGCGAGGTAATGAATCTCAGTCCTTCTCGGCTTAGGTAATATTATCGATCATTCGACCACCGTTATGTGTCCTTTATACGTCAGGACGAAGAGCAGTAACATCGAAGTCGAAATGATACATTTCCAGAACTAGACGACATTCTAACATCAGCAAACACTTTTGCAAATTATTTATTCTTTATCCTTTCATTACTTTATGAATTGTTTTAATATGTTCTCATTTTGTATTAAAAGTCATTCTTTTTTTTAGTAGTCTTTCTGTCACCATTCCTCCCAGCTGATCCACATATTTTCTTTCTTCAATTCCTTAAACTATTGTTCTCCATTTTCTAATATTTTTTTCCTTAAACGTGTAAGTATTAACTTTGAATTCACAGATAAACATAACTAGGCAGTAGTGAAATTGCTTTTGGAGGAAAAGGTAGCATTTAATATTTATTTGTCCAAACTGTTAATTAATAGCTGATTTAACTCAACACGAATTTTCCATTTTTTTAAAATATTTGAAATATGGAAACGTGCAAGAGTTGGAAAAGGTAGCACTTCGTTCTTGCTATCTGTTGCAAAAATGAGTTAATTTTTACTTAAAGAAAAAAAATCTTAATCCTTAAGTGAAAATTAATTCAACATTTGCTCATAACGAAACAAATAATTAAAAATAAGTTTTTAAATTAAAACAGAGGTTAAATTATTATTGTTGTTGTTGGTGGTGGTGTTGTTGTTGTTGCTTTCATATTTTCATATATTTATATATTAATTATTATACTGAGAATGAATAAATATATTTTAAATCACTTTTCACATAGACACTGAACCAGTTTTGGCTGTATATAGAATTTTGCCAATGCTGCAATTTTGCTTCTTATATACTGAAACTAAAAAATAATAAATAGCGTCTGAAAAATCGTATCTGACATTTTCACTTCTCTCTTTTTTTATTTCTACCTAAGCTTTTGCTCTTCGCAAATCGCGAGCTATCCTGTTTACATCACCGTTTGGTTCGATACTCTTGAAACAATGAATACTACTTCGGCGGGCGAAGCGGATCTCGACAAGAAGCCGGATTCTGTTTTTCCTGCCTGGCGTAGATATTCCCTGCGTCGCTATTTGGTGAATGTTGAACCGGTTCTTTGCTAAAAGCCTCTCCGCGTTCACAGCTCTTTCTTGCCATAATTATCCATCACAGTTTTAATGTACTCTGTTACTCCTGTATTTTCGAGACTGTTCAAATTTTTCTTCATTTCAGTGCTAATTTATTTTGCGAATATTAATATCCATTGTACTGTACTTTTTTATTCCGTGCCTTGACTTGTGTGGTCTTGTTTCTCAGGTAATTAATTCATTGCCTTTCGTTCGCCTAATGTTGTTGCAATTTTCAGAAAGTGTTCTTAATTGCTTTGCCATCTGAAAGACAAAGGCATTCCGAGGTTGCCTGTACCCCTCTCAGTGAAAAAAAAATTGAATAATAGAATGATTATGTAATAGAGCAAGAGAATACTTTATTTCGAAATTTCGAACAATATTTCATTGATTTCATTAAAAATTAATATATTATTTTTATTTAGTCTTATTGTTATCAATGTTTCCTATGTACTAACATTATCTTAAAAGATGTTAAGTAGAAACTGAAAAGTATCATCGGCATATTTCAGTATGTGTCTGAAAAGATGACAAAGATGTAAGTTTTGGAAATATGCCAAGTACTTTAGTATTAAAGTTTTCTGGTTGTAACTGTCCACTCTACGAGTATTTGAACTTCTCTTCTTCCTCTACGTATTGGAGTCAGTAATTTTCAAATCATTAACAATTGAATGCATTATAATTCAAAAAATTATTGAAACAAATGAAACTGGTACCATGATACATGAAGATTTATTCCAAGTTATCAAAATATTATTTTAACTGAAAAATTGAATAAAGTTTGAGACCAATATCTTTGAAGAATTAAATAGAAATGTTCTTAGCTCTTAAATAGAAATGTTAGTAGTAATTTTGAATTAAATATATAATGTGCAATCACAAGATTGTGAAAGGAATGTACAAATAATACTTTAGAATATCGATACATTACTAAGCAATAATGATATGAATAACCATTGTGATACAATTTAATGGCATTGGTTGGATATTAATGTGGTAATTGATGTGATCCAAACATTAATTTCTCAATTGTAAACATAATCTCTAAACCAATTCAAATACTCACCTTTGCTATGAAATTGGTCTTAATTCCAAATACAATAAGGCACTTCCGTTCCTGCTGCAAAATGCTAGAACAACATCTAAAGAGCAAATAACATCGTTGTCTCTTGATCTTTATCTTTCATTCTTTTGCTAGATAAAACTGCCGAGATAACTGATTCTTCCAAACTTTATAATTGAATTATATTAAAATGTCCTACTCAGGAATAATGAAGTTATTTAGAATACGCTAATGGTTAGTTGCCTTAGATGGGAAATTGCGAAATGTTTCTCGCTGAAAAATAAAGAAAAAAGATCATGTACTTCTGAGATTTGTATGTGCTTTCACATAATTTCACTGCTTAGTTTCTTCAAGTAAACGTATGAAATCCTGGCGGCTTAGCTCATTGGTGAGAGTGCTTGCTTTCCACGACGCGATTCCGGCTTCGATTCCCGGTCAGGCAATATTACAGTGTGCGTTTTCCTTGACATTTTCCAGTATACGTTGCTGTTTGAGGATGGGAAGAGTTCTCATATTGAGAAGACCTTCTCAGATTGACCACTTCTCGGATTGAGAAGACCACAATATGGCGTGTAAATGTCTTCCTCCTAAACACCCGTACCCCCTTTAAGCATGACCGCGAGGCCGGGACGTCGCTAGTAGGCCATCGTCCGTACACGGGCCGACGCGCCAAGTACAAACAAATGGGAAGAAAACAAATTTTATCCAGTTAAGTCTACGGTAAATCCGAAATGGGAAATGACTGCAGTGAACACGCGTAATTCGACCTGTAACCTTTGTGGGAGTGACGGTCCCATACCCCTATTGAATCTTATTCGCTATGGATGGTAGCGGCGCTGCCCTGCAGGAGCCAGAAGGCCTCTCGGCGGCAGCGCCGGGGCAGCGGGAGCACGCAGCACGCCCAAGCCAAGCGGAACAGGCGACCTCCTCCCGCTCCGCCCGCAACCCCGCCCCCTGCCTCCACCACCCCACCCCACCCCTCCTCACCTCGCCCGGCCACGCCGTCGGCCTCCGCGGCGGCGCGGGGCAAATACTTCATCAGGTCGTATTTATTATTGCACTTCTTTGCCCCTCCCCTTCCGCTGCAGTTCATTAGCGCGGCTTGAATCGCTGTATAAATCCTTAATGGCCGCCCCACAGCTCGTCCGCGCCCTCCGGCCCCGCCGGCCCCCGCCGCTCTATCTCCCGCGCCGCGCGCCGTGGCTTCATTTGCCGCGGCCCGGCGCCCGCCCGCCCGCTCGCTCGCCTGCCAGATTATTAATTTGTGCCGTCGGGCGGCCGGCCCGGCGGGCGAGGGGGCGGGCAGGCGGGCAGGAGGTCGGGCGGCGGCCGGGCGGGCGAGCAGCGGCGTGTGGAGCGCGGCGGCAACCGCGGAGCGACGGGCAGGCCAGGGGCGGGCAGGCTTGAGCGAGCGGGACACTAGCGAATGGCCCGTATGTGTGGCGGGCAGGCGTGCGCCAGACTAGGTGCGTGGGACGAGAGTGGTTGACTCCCAGGCCAGATGTGGTTAGGGAGTAGGCTACTGAGTGTGTTGGTGTAATGCTTTCACTGAACGAAGGTGACGAACACACACGAAGGATGTATGGAAATTGGGAACCAGGGAAGCGAAACGGTAGCTGTCGGCTTCACGTGCAGGTGGGTGGTGGGGTGGGAGAGACTGGAACGCAGCAAATCACCAGGTGGTCTGCTAAGCTAAGCGTAGATTTGTGGGAGCTTCATGGCGAGTAGCGCGTGTTTGAGCAAGATGTGTGAAAAGAATAGTATGTAGCAAGGCCATTTGACTGGCAGGAAAGAGGAGGCAGCAGTGGATTGGGCAGAGTGAAGAATAAACGACGGGCAATGAGTACAATGTGTGGCTTGAAAGACAGAATTCGCCCGTGTTAGTGGGTGGGCGTGAGTGAAGAAATGTCAAGTAGGAAAAGACGTCCACCGGTAGAAGGCCATGTGGTCAGACGCATGAATTGATGACGGATGGCTGAGCGAGTGGGCAGGTGGGGGGCAGCGGGAGCACGCAGCACGCCAAGCCAAGCGGAACAGGCGACCTCCTCCCGCCCCGCCCGCAACCCCGCACCCTGCCTCCCCACCCCCCACCCCACCCCTCCTCACCTCGCCCCGCGCCACGCCGTCGGCTCCGCGGCGGCGCGGGGCAAATACTTCATCAGTCGTATTTATTATTGCACTTCTTTGCCCCTCCACCTCTCCGCGGCTGCAGTTCATTAGCGCGGCTTGAATCGCTGTATAAATCCTTAATGGCCGCCCCACAGCTCCGTCCCGCGCCTCCGGCCCCCGCCGGCCCCCGCCGCTCTATCTCCCGCGCCGCTCGCCGTGCTTCATTTGCCGCGGCGCCGGCCGCCGCCCGCCCGCTCGCTCGCCTGCCAGATTATTAAGTTGTGCCGTCGGGCGGCGGCCGGCGGGGCGACTGGGCGGCGGGCAGGCGGGCAGGAGGTCGGGCGCGGGCGGGCGGGCGAGCAGCGGCGTGTGGAGCGCGGCGGCAACCGGCGGAGCGCCGGGCAGGCAGGGGCGGGCAGGCTTGAGCGAGCGGGACACTAGCGAATGGCCCGTATGTGTGGCGGGCAGGCGTGCGCCAGACTAGGTGCGTGGGAACGAGAGTGAGTTGACTCCCAGGCCAGAATGGGTTTAGGGAGTAGGCTACTGAGTGTGTTGGGTAATGCTTTCACTGAACGAAGGTGACGAACACAACGAGAGGATGTATGGAAATTGGGAACCAGGGAGCGAAACGGTAGCTGTCGGCTCACACTCCTGTGCAGGTGGGTGGTGGGGTGGAGAGACTGGAACGCAGCAATCACCAGGTGGTCTGCTAAGCTAAGCGTAGATTTGTGGAGCTTCATGCGAGTAGCGCGTGTTTGAGCGAAGATGTGTGAAAAGAATAGTATGTAGCACGCCATTTGACTGCAGGAAAGAGGAGGCAGCAGTGGATGGGCAGAGTGAAGAATAACGAGGGCAATGAGTACAATGTGTGGCTTGAAAGACAGAATTCGCCCGTGTTAGTGGGTGGGCGTGAGTGAAGAAATGTCAAGTAGGAAAGACGTCCACGGTAGAAGGCCATGTGGTCAGACGCATGAATTGATACGGATGGCTGAGCGAGTGGGCAGGTGGGAGCGCGTCTGTGATCGAGTGCGACGGGCGCCGCGGTGCGAGGCGAGCGTTCACCAGCGGTGGAGGAGCCCCTGTCCCTCCCCCCCCACCTGCTTCATCGCCCCTCACCAAT
>BOPP01000021.1:5705268-5826261 GCA_017312745.1 Gryllus bimaculatus
ATCTTTTTTCGTGCCGCACGCCTCCTCGCGTAGAGGCATTCGCAAGTCCACGGCCCGTCCGCCCCTCCTCTTCTCTGCGGCTCCGTTTCGCCAGATAAAGAAACGTAGTAATTGGCCCTTAAAGTGTCCCTCTACTTAGGCGGAGCAGCGGCGTGGGCGACGGCGAGGGCGACGGCCGGGGCGCGGGGGCTTCAAACGGGGCAGAGGCTCTCGCCGCGGGGCACCCGAGCGCCCCGCCGCCCGCCCAGTCCCTCGGACGTTGGGCACGCCTCTTGATCTTCCTTTATTAAATAAATGTGCGCCGCCGTGGCTGTGGGGTGGTCCGGGGGCGTCCAATTTGGAGCAGAGCTGAGGTCGGGCAGGGCGATGCGCTGCGAAAGGGAGTCGGCGAGCCGTGTTTATTTACGTTTTGTCACGGGCCGCGGGAAACACGAGAGCGATGCGAGCGGTGGAGGCGGGCTCGGACCCGAGGCAAAAACTCAAAGGTGGACTGGTGTAGGGTCTCGTTATTGGCGCTTGAGTATTCGTTGAGTACTCGGGATCGGAGACGAATAAAGATCGTCGATACACGCTTGAATAGGTGGGTGGACAGATGATGTTCAGTGTCGCGAACGAAAGAATAGCCCCTTGTGTGAAGAGATCTGATTAGTGAGATCGAAAAAAGTGAATGATTTTATATTGCTGTTTATAAACGAAGTACGATATAACCAAAAAATACAATGTAAATTATTAACAATTATAAATAAATTACAAACATTCCGAAAAATGTTGAATAAACTTTCGAATAGAATCCATTTCCATTTTCATTAAAACTTCTTACGTTTATAAAATTGCAAAAATCTTCATATTTAAAACTTACGGGTTTTTATAAGAAAGAAGTTTGAACTTTCTACTCAACAACAGTGGTTTATTTTAATTTTAAATGAAAGCATGTTGATGTTTTGTCCATTGCTATTATGAATAGAACTTGTAGTATAAACATTACATTTTTAAAACATTGTATAATTTATAGAATGAACGCCGTTATTTGTTCAAGGTGTCGTTTGATTGTGTCAAGACTTAGTCTGTCGCGAGCAAGCGTGTGTGAGTATGAGCATAGAGTTCGCGAATCGAAGAGAGCGGATATGTTAAGTTCAAAGGTTGAGTGGTTTCAAATGCGAAGACTAGTGTTGCAACGCATTGCCCAGAAATCGTCTGACACATGTGGAAAAAAATTCAGGAATTATGATGATATATGGTGCATTTTGTTTTTAAGTTGAGATGACAAGCACGATTTCTTCGCGCTAGTTCCGTAAAACGTAGATATACTTGGGAAATATTTCAGTAATATATAATGGTTATAATCTTCATGTAATTAATTTGGGAATTAAATTCGGAAATAAAAACTGTGTTATTCTTCCACTGAAATGAAATGTTGTCATATAACTACTCATTATTGTTTTTGAGGTTTTGATTTCAAATTTCGACTTCAGAGAATGATGCAGAATAAATACGTACTTGCAAAATACAGTCTTTTAGGTTTTCTTTATTTTTCGTATAGTGAATACGTATAACATTTCTACAGCAATGTCTCGCACGCATATTTTTTTGCGTGTATCCTTGCGAAATACTATAACTGGAATTACAATAGAGCTACTGATAGATATTTTTATTACTTATAATGTATATCATTCATTGATAACTTTCTCTAATACTGATATCTCTCACCTTCAAATTTATTAGCACATACCATTATAATACTGCTTTTTTAAAGAAGAATGTCAGGTCTTACCGATATGAATTTTTTATCTACGAAGACAATCCGAACGATTAAAAGTTGTTTATTCATTTGAATTTTGTATATCGCCTGTTATCATTCTGCGTAGTAATTACGTAATATCGTGTTCATATTTGAACTGGGTCAGTTAAAAAATAGCTTGAGGGTGGTGAAACTGTAAGCACAAAACACGAGAAGAAACTTTCAGAATTAAAAACCTCTTAACACACCCACAACCTAACATTTTCTTTCGCTATTGTGTTTTCCCAATGATAATAAAGTTTAAAATTACATTTCCGTGACACGAAGCCACCACACACCTTCGTAATATAGCACCCAAAGGTATTTTCCTGGTCATTATGTGAACAGCCATTGCTCACAGACACACCGCAGACATTGGAGGGCGGAAGAAGGCCTGGGAACATTATCACACTAATAGGCACGTTTACCTCGCAAATCACAAGGCTCGGCATTCGCACGGTGGCATGCGGGAGGGCCCTCTTGGGAGGGGCGTGCGGTGCTGGTGGCTTTCGCAAGGGGCTGGTGAGAAGAGCGGAGGTGTTGGCTGTAAAAAATACCTGCAAAATAACACGATGCTCCCCTCTCAAACTGTGAACGAGAAAGCAGAAAATTTTAAATTGTCACTTCATTAAATCAAATTATATTTATTTGATTCTTACAAATCAAAATTAAACTTAATGTAATGAAATAACATATGTCTTTTATAAATATGTAAATAAAATGTATTATTTTAATAGTGTCTTAAGTTTAATTTTGATTTCTATGAACATGAATGTATGAATGGAGATTTAATAAGGAGACTATTTTTATCTTTTGGGCAGTGTTTTTCCAATGCACCTAATTTTCAAACAAATATTGTTTTACAAAATATCCGTTCGTCCGTCTGTACATCCATCCATCCATCCATCCATCCATCAGTCTGTCCATCCGTCTGTCTAACCGTCTGTTCGTCTGTCCGTCCGCCCGTCAGTCCAACTGTCCGTCTGTCGGTCCGTCACTCCTCCGGTGAGTCCGTTCGTCCATCAGCCTGTGAACAACATTAGCGCCTAAACAATTCTAAGGCTTTCGCTAAAATGAATATTACATGATCGATCTGGCCTAGAACAATTTTCAACATGTCCCCAAAATGGCTGTAATTTTTCTCATTAAATGTCTTGTAAGATTTTACTGAAATACATTTAAAGAGATTGTGACTGTCTTTTTCTGTTATTTTTCTTTCACTGTCTCACAGATTAGTTTCGATTTTTACTGATTTTTTGAAATTGCAAACGTTCGTCTATTTTGAAACCCCACGTACACTTACATTACTGAAGATGGAAATTTTTTCTTCGGATGAAATTTGTTCTCCACGATGTAAATTTTGTTGAAAACATTAGTGATTTTCACAATTTGCGTTTTATTAAGCCTCCATTCCAAAATATTATCCACTTTATTGTCTAAAGTCAAACTTTGTCTAAAGTCAAACTGATATCAGTATCGTTATAAGTGTTATAAAAATACAAGTGTTTATCAACCTATTGCCCACTATTAACAACAATGATCAGTTTCGTAATGAAAAGGAGAAATTGCATATAAATATTCAAATAATTCTTGTTGTCCTGTTTACTACTGTTACCACCAAAATCAGTCTCTCATCTTTGGCAGGGGGAGTGTACACATTTAATTGAAAATTGTATTTCATTTTGATTTTTACGAAGCGAATAAAACGTACAATATTCCTAACGTAACATCTTAAGAATATGTTTTTCCTAAAGAACGTAAATATCAAAATGTGGAGGAACACCGTTTCTATGAGTAAATGCCCAGGCTTTCGCTGTCGATTCCTGGCGTGGAGAAAACCCTGACCTGGATAAACGTGAATCTTCAGAACGTAAGCGACCTCCTCGGAGAGGAGCGAGACTTGGGGCGCGTACAGAAGATTCTTAATAACCTTGCTTTTCAGTGTGGAATTCGAACGCGCGAGCGATGGCAGCACGTTGCGCATGCATTTCGATTGACATTCTACTTGACATTCAACTCTGGTATTACCACCATTTTCCACATTAATTTTGGGAGAAAAAAACATTTTTGTTTAACGGATCTTCAAACATAATTTAATCTGTGAATTATTTTTTATGTAAATCCTAGGGTGTATGGTTTATTCATATTACATAATTATTAACCTTGAATTAAGTTTTCTTCTATTTCTGCTGTCTGTTTTACTTAATGTCTAAGAATTATCCAAACATACGAATTTTTGCAAATAGAAAACAGCCGATCCCCGATTTGATTTGCTAAAAGTAATTAGAGTTTAGTGGTTATTTGAATTTGTTTAGATTTTCTTGTAAAACAATTAAACCTTTAAACGAAACACCTTGTCCTTTCCACCGCCACATACTTTCGAAAAGTCAATCGACACAGTGCAGGAATCACTGACCTAGATAATCGCGAATCTCGAGAACCAAGCCGTCTTGTAGAGAGGCGCGGGCGAAAGATCCTTCATAACAGTACTTTACTAAGCGAGCGAGATTCGAAGCCACGGCCGGCGGCGGGGCGTTGCGTGCCGGGGGGCGTGGCAGGAGGCGAGCGGGCGTGCGGGCGGGCGTGAGCGTTCGCGCGTTGCAGCAGCGCGGCCTGGGGGCCGGGTGACCGGCGCGGCGCGGCGCGGTGCGGCGCTCCGCAGTTAGTACGCGCTCTGTAATTAGGAGGAGGCCCTCGTGATGACTTCATTGCCGCCGCCGCCGTCGCCGCCAGGGCCCCGCGGCCGATGGACCCTCCGCCGCGTTGCCGCCGACAAAGCCGCCGGCCGCTCGGGGCGACCGCAGCCGCCGCGCCGCGCCGCACCGCGCCGCTCTGGACCGCGCGCAGCTCTCTCTGCAGTGGGCCCACCCGCCGCGCGAAGCGGCCACAAAAAGGATAGTACTAGCGCATGAAGGCACTGGGCAAGCCTTTCTTTACCTCTCCTTGTCACAAATTGCACATAAAGAGGAGAAATAATATTCTTGTAGCAGCCCTTCGATGGTGTAACACGTTCTTTTGAGTGCTCTATGTTTCTGATATTACAGAGTGTATTCATCATTGTGGCTCGCGACTCCCGTGAGCAAACAAAATTGAAACTGCAATCCAGTAATGCATCCATTCTAACATCAGTAGACCTTTACCATATATAAATTCTGGATTTATCACGCATTGATATTTTTTAATTCTTTTCTAATTAATGTTATGACTTTTATTTTGAACGTAGGTATACACATTCCAAAACTCATTACCTTTCGTTTCCAGTAATTGCTCATAAAGAGTAGAAATAGCAAAAATTTCGTCTTAAAGCATGCCCTCGAGGGTGTAACACGTGAATCGAAGTGTACACTGAGTTCACGGATTCGAAATTGTGAATTTTATAGACAAATATTTATCTTTCGCTTAAATGACGCAAAATTTGTGAAAGTGTTCATCGACCTAATCGCTACTAGATGGAATTGTGGTGATGCTTCTATTCCAAGGCCACTTAAAATTCATGGTAGAAATGGAGATAGTACATTCTCCAATCAATCTCAATGAATTCAGAATTAAGAACACTTAAAAATTCTAATTCTTTCTTTCTCTTTCTTTCTTCCTCTCTTTCTTTCTTTCGTTCTTTCCCTTTCTTCCCACTCTTTATTTCTGTTTCTTTTTCTTTCCTTCTTTTCGTTATGCTCATTCAGGAACTTTAGAACATGATACAGAGACAGTAGATTTAGCGGTTGCTTTTAATATGTTTTCTTGCCAAAATCTCTTCGTTTTCTCGTTGTGCTTTCTTTCGTTCTTATGTAGATGTTCTAGTGAAACTGTACCTTGTGGTTTTCTGGGAACAGATGTTTATGGTTTAGTGTTCTGAATTGATATTGATACACACACATATTCATTCATTCTCTATATTCATTCTTGAATTATCCATTTTCTTTTCTATTTATTTACTTATTGACTTGAATTAAAATATTAGATTGCCATGTGTATGATTAACATCTTTCTCTCCCAGTTAGTGATTCACGTCACAGTCAGAGCTTTACGTAGACGTTGAAAGTGCTGTTCCAGATTCCACACATGTTTTGGTGACCTTCTCGACCCTCTCAGCTCGTTTAACATCTACCAACTAGATAGGCTGAGAGGAGAGAATCTGACAAATGTGTCATTTCTGAGAAATTGAGTTGGTCTGAGTAATCATCAAATAAGAGGAAACTGGGAGCAATTTCTTGCTTCAAGTATTATATCGAAAGAGGTTGTAAAATATAATCACGTAAGACACCATGCACACTCGACTTTCCTAACAATAGTTCTTAGTAAATCAAAGAGTGTTGTTTCTTAGAAGCATTTAGCAAGATTGAAAAAAAAATAAGGAAACTTGAGCTTGGTATCAAAGAAGAACTGTATACTTCATGATAGCATTTACATAAATTAGTAGTTTAATACATAAGTAATATGTGCTATCAAAACTTTACTCTAAATTGCACACAGATTTGCACATTTTAGTGTATGTAAAATATTTTACCTACTATAAATACTTATATTTTACCTGATATATTTAGCATATGATTGATTATTTCGAAGATGTGTTTAAAAAACATGTTTGCGTTGTTCGCCTCCCAATTCCCACGCCGAAGAAGTTTTAGGAATGACCTAACATCTGGTGTGAGGCCGAAAATCTGCCCGTGACGTCACAGTGCCCAGCAACGTGGTCAGCTTGCGGCATCGTAAGAGGAGGGCCGGGCGGGGCCTGGCGGGGGCGAGGTGCGTGCGTGGCGCGGAGCGCAATCTCGCTGTCGGTATTAGCGCGTCAAGCCGTGACCTGCGGGCTGCGCCGGCTGGAAGCGGGCGGGAGTGGGCGGACGCGGCTGGGCGCGGTGAGTGCGGATCAGTGACGGTGGCGATGACAGACGGGGAGAGCGAGAGCGAGAGCGAGAGCGAGAGCGGGCTCAAGCGAAGGAGGCGGGGAGGAATCAGGGGGGAGCGGGTGGTTGTAGGCGCAGACAATTCGCCGCACCGAACGCGACGCCTCCCTCTTCGCAGGCCTCTTTTTTCACGTCTTGTTTCTTCTCTTTTCGGCCTCTTTATTACGTTTTTGCTCCCTTTAAATTTCGGACGAGCGAGGAGAACCGGCGGGCGATCGTGGGTTTTCTTTAGAAGAGCGCCACTATTCGTTCGCCGTGTGTCTGTGTGTTTCGTTAATTGAAAACAAATTAGGATGATAGCGGCCACTTTGTGAAGTGGAGCAACCGAGGCGTCAAAGGTGCTAGCGAAGCCACACAATGAGGAGGCGAGGCGAGGCGAGACGAGACGAGGCGTGGTGGGGTGATGACGGCAGCGGCGGCGGGATCAATGGACGTTGGCGGAGGAGAGAGAGGGGTCTGGACACTGGGATGATGGTAGCAGCGGCTGGGCGTGGAGAAGGCGGAACTTCGCGGCCGACGTAAAGTGGAAAACCTCTCGATAAAACAGTGATCACCACAATGGCGGCGATGGTGCTCAAATAAATGCGTCAGAGAGAGGGGCGAAGCCTGTGGTAACTTAAGAGTTAAGTTTTCTCGACCGTGATTTCCGGCAGTTTGCTGTGGAATCCTTCTTCTTTTTAGGGAAGAAGCCGTTCATGAAGTGTTTGGTGGTTGCTTGTGATTTCCTTGTTCTAGTGCACATGTCTGAAGGAAAACTGTTTTCCAAGAACAATTTTTTCAATGATACATTTCCTTATACTAATAAATGAGTTTTAAGTATCCCCTTTATGTACGTTTAATCCTTATAATATAATACATATATCCTCATCTGTAATATATAAACGCTAATAGATGATGGATTATTTTCTTTTATAAAAAACTTGCTGAACGTGCGAGAGAACATGTGAATAAGCAAATTATGTGCTGAACATGCAACAGAACTTTTGATGAACATGCAAACAGAGTACATGGTGAACATACCAGGGAACATATGACGAACATGCCAGGTACAATGCCAACACGTTATTAAAATAGTTTTACTTGTGGTCAAAACAAGACAGTACAAAATAATGAAACTCATCGAAAGTGTTCTTGCCGATCATCGACAATCGAGCAATTCGACGATTTACAACCAAGAAAGAAATAGTATGCTTACTACTTCATTATGCGAAATATAGAGCATACGTACATGAATATCATCTTCGTGCTCATATTGTTCAGATTTCGTTTTATGACAATAAACCTTACGAGATTACCAATTATCTACACGAGAAAAGAAAGAGAAACTGTTATGTTGCAACCGCAAAGGGCTCCGGCGATTCTAATGTATTGACATTCCTATTGTAAAAAAGAAATGAGCGGAATTTGAAACAAACCAAACATTAAGGAATTGAATTCTCACGAGCGTACATTTCTTCATGAATGCTCAAATGAGTTATTTTACTGCATAACACGTTACTATAAATCTTTGCCCAGGGAAGAAGACGCCCCTCCAGATGGCGTCGTGCAACCTTTCACACCTCGCCGTACTCCTCGAGGAAGCGGTTGTGGTGGAGGAATGCGGTGATGGCCAGGGCACCTTCCGCCGCACCCAGCCGCCACCGCCAGCCCATCTCCCGCCCGTCCCGCCGCCCCGCCACGTCGCACGGCGCGCTCGCACAACTGGACCACCCACAGGCATCTCTGACTGGCGTGCAAAATCCAGCTTTTACAAAAGGTATTTACGGGATTCATGCTATAATTCATTTAAATAACTGGTACGAAACGGGACGTCAATGGTTTTGGCTTTGCATGCAGTCGGGGTGTCACTTCATAAGCAACAATTTTTTGGAGATCTAATCACCCAGCAAGAGAAAGAGATGCTCCAGTTAAAAAGTCAGGAGTTTATTGGAGAAATAGCATCATCCATTTATTTTTGCCGCGGATATAGCTTATGTTTTCTTATATATTTTATGAACGATTAACCTTAGTAGAGTTATATAAAAAACAATTATGATTCAAATATAAAGTGAAATGTCGTTAAAATTGATTGAAGTGAACCATGACGAGCAATGCACTTTAGACATGTATATTGTATTGAGGTATTATTTTTTTACCGAACTAACTAATTTTGTTTTCTAAACTAATACATTATACTTTTTCATTTTGCATCTCTTCATGGCTATGACGTGTTCGATCTCGCACAAGGTCATTGTCTGGAATTCCATGATCGCGCAATATGCGGTGACGCAATATCCTCTCAAAGTGATGTAAAGCGCTTTTGAATGGCTCTCAGTACACGCCGTAGCGTGCTGACGGTTGAGCAGAAAAGTGAGGAGGGAGAGCCATGAACAAGGGAAGTTCTAGAAAACTTGGTCAGGGTCATGATGCATTCAGGAAGAACAATCTTCCGAGGAATCTTTATATAAGTTAAATTCATATTCATTAGTGTAATTTTTGTGTATTTTTGTACTAGTTTAACGTCATCAGCATTTAATTTTTACCCGCTTAATGAGTTCCAAGGGACATCCGGCGCCACAGCTATTGGCTTTTCAAATGACAAATTGTGAGTGTGTGTGTGTGTGAATCATTGAGATAACGCCCCAGAAGAACGCACGCACGATGTCCCCCAGGAATCCGGTTGCGGCTCACCACTGCCGGTGCGGTGCACGAAGTGTAGGAAGTGTCTTTCCCTGCACTCTGCGTGTGCTGCGTTGCATTGATGGATTTTTCATTGTGGCTCACAACTCCCGTGAAAACGCGAAATTGAAACCACAACTTACCAATGCATCCATATTTACATCAGTAGTCTCTTATCATATGTATATTCTGATTTTTTTTCATAATTACATATTACATTGTCATTATCATTATAACATAAATTTTCATAACTAATTTTTGTGACAGTTTTTTGAACATATAAAAATGACTGGCGCTATTCATCCCAGTACTAACAAGTTTTTTTACAACAGCAAATACTTTTTCGCATTATTTGTAAACTTTGTAATTTTTGGAAAATTCAAATAAGACGTGGCGTTTTTTAAGAGTTCCTTGTTCTCTCTCTGAGGAAATAAAATGAAAGAAACAAATTGGAGCTTATTTTGAGCGTTTTAACTGCTTTTTTTCTTTGATATTCTCCCAAAACGAAGACTGTTTTTATTTAAATACATTGTAAACAAAACGCCTTGTTTGGCTCACTCGTTGTTACATGTTCCGCAATCAATCATTATCCCCAAGTTGCCAGAGTAACTAATTCCACTCGCTGGAGAATCGTGGTTCCAGCCGGTATTTTGCTGTTCGCACATGTGTCCTTTCACGATTATTCCGTCAGCAGCGAATTTCCCCGCGCCGTCTGGGCCGCGAGCGCCCCGCCGCTGCGGAATTACCCGACGGCGGTTGACGGCGAGCGAAGGCGCCTGCCACGCATCACGAGAAGCACTTGAGGGCGACGATAGATGGCGGGTGACGAGCGCCGTCTGCGGTTGAGTGTTCTAGGAATGTGCTAGGAACTGCGTGAACGCTGCAGCTTCGTCACTGACAGCGAAATTCTGGCTTCCGTTTCCTTCTTAGTTCCTTCGCTCCCTTTGATCCTTTTATTTGCTTCTGGCGGCAAATTGCGTTCTCTTCCTTTTACTGTGTTAGAAGTAGATCAGGAACTGGGGTAAATTGATTGTCGTTTCCCCAACCCGAGGTGTACTACTATTCATGACTTACGTTCTTCAGAAAGGCGGAAAGTGTGTTTGACATCATTGTTCATTCCTACTCACCGACTCATACATCTGACCTCATTTCCCTCGCCACTTCTGCCTCTCATTATCCCCCAAATTAAATTTTGCCGTGTGCCCTACAAATGCATTAACCTACTAGCAATTACTTGAGTGTAGACAGTAAGCAAAGGTGACTGCAGGTAGATAATTGTTAGGATGCTTCAATGACAAGGTAAAGAAAGAAGAATTATATAAATAATCAAGGCAAATCTTGAATTATTGTTATTGTCACATGAAATTAACAATAAAACACAAATATCCTTATATTTTTGACAGTGAGGTAAGATAATTAGTCAAACACGTTTTTATTTTACATTCGCGTCGTTTTGCGTGTAGGTTTCACGCATCATCAAGTGTGTACATAAAATATTAGACATGTTTCCATCTGAAAGTAAAAAATGACGCTTTTTTATGGTATAGAATAAAATTCATGTTTAAATAAGCACATATATTATTTGTAAAATATATAAAAAGAGATTTTGTAATGTTTAAAAAAATGAGAATTCCATAATTCACAACTGGAAAAGTTCCCATCATACACCCATAGTAGCATTTCTTCACCTCACACATCACAGTCTACACATTTTCTGTCGTTAAATAAATAAATAACCTCGCATTGTTCATGGGCAAATGATCTAATATTGCGTTAGTTGTAAGGTTGTGTAAACAAATCGAAGACTGAGAATCAGACTGTTCCAAGTCCATTTTTCTATTTTTGTCAGGAGAGCCACTTAGAGGTTTTGTACGTAACGGGTAAGTATGGAATATATTAGTATAGAATGAGTTTGTTGCATTCTAAGAGAGTGGAATATTAACAATTTTGTTTGATGCACACATATATACATTTTCCCTTTAGACAGGGAGATATCACAATGAAGCATAAATTAACTTTTGCAAAATTGGACTTAGAACAGTCTTATTATCAGTCATCGAAATAGAAAGACTGATAACAGTTCGATTAAATTGTACAGATAATTGAAAAATCAAACTAATGTTACACAAATGTCGATATTCTATCCGTCTGAGGTAGCTCAGGACATCAATTGATATCTCTGCAGTGCCTCTGGCCATGAGGTCCTAGGGTTCTAATTGTGGCGGTGGCAGGAGTTTTGACACTAGCTTGATTTTCGTCGAATACAGTTGCTATCTAAAGGAGAATTGTAGCGGCTGACTGCTCTGATCGATAATATTACGTGGCTTCTCCGGTCAACACCAGGCGAATGCTAGAGCAGTACCCTCAGAAATGGGCCACGGACCGCGCGCGATCTTTGCTTCCTCTTCCTTACACCTTACTTACACACACACTTGTCTGCACTACAGTACCACTCATGTCGGGAGACCAGTCGGGAGTTTAGAGCTTGTCCCGGCTGAGGTACGGGCACCCTGGAAGGTGCCCCGCTGGAACCTCCTTCCCCACGCTGATTAGTAGGTCGGCGCCGGATCTCTCCATTCAGCGGGGGCAGACCATTGCCCCATCGCCTTACACATACACTACAACATATGTCCGGACACCAGTCAGGAGCTTAGAGCTTGTCCCCACATTGGGGAGGGGTGCCCAGCTGATGGGAAATACCAGGATGGAGAAAACCCCATAAACCGACGAGTAGGTTGGCGCCGGTTGTCATGATCTATTGGAGGAAGGGCTCTGTCACCTCCCATGATAAAAGCTGATCTACACTTACTGTGAAGTACAACACTTTCTGTAAGGGTGATCCGATTGGCAATTCCACATCAGTGCATCTACGATCCATAAACGATCCAAACACCATTCTGGTAATTTTTTTTCATTCGTCTGATCTCATCCTTGGCAATCACAAACATCACACCCCTCGTGCTAGTCCATCCTCTCGAGTTACAATTGTCTTAGCGTTTGGCATTGTCTACTTTTCCGTTCCGCGCTGCTTCCGTTCTCTGGGGAACTCTCTTCCCGCCTTTCTTTTCTTTCTTCTTGCCGCCCGTTTTATCCCCCCTTTCCTCCTCCTCCTGCTCCTCCTCCTCTTCGTCTTCTTCTTTTTCTCTACCCCTTCAAATTAGATGAGGATGTAATATGTTTGTTTTAAGATTACATGGCATGGGAGGAGACGAGAATAATTTTCCAATCTCCGTCTCCTAAATATAAAACTGACCCGGCTGACAAACTTCGCTAACTACAACAGTACATGTGGCATTCGTCACCGTTATCTTCCTCTCACTCTTCTCACGGCAAGATATTCATCGGGGCTGGTGTCCAAACTTTTCTCTGCTCTTCACCCTACCCTCGCGAACGTCTCACAGCCATGTTATCATCGCCTCAGCCACAGCCAACTCCTGTCGGCAAAGCATCTCGTTCTCCGCGCTGGCTCCGCTCCTGGTGCAGCCTACTCCCCTACCACATCTTCTTTCCTTGTCATGCATTCTGTCCCTCCTCTTTTTCACCCCAGCTCCTGCAACCGCTCCCTGGTATTGCGATGTAATATTAAAGTTTTGTTTGAAGTTCTAATACGTCATGCGTAATGAACACGACATTCTCCGTTCCGTATATAGGACTGACAGTCAACGCTCACCGCATTAGATCCTGTAGCACACATCGCCGTCACACTTTGCGTAACAAATATTATTTTTCGCGCGTTCAGTTACATTTCTACAACGTTATTTTTACAATTTCCACCTCCTTGTGCATAGAATTGGGTCGATTGAAAATCTTCACTCACCCAATATCATTTCTTACTCACTTCACGGCATTTCGGCAAGATCAGGATTCTGACGTGAAACCGGCCACTCTAGTAAATCGCACTGTCGTATTATTATCAGCACCGCCTCAGCCACGTCCGACTCCTCTCGGCGAAGCGTCTCGTTTTCTCCGCACTGGTTCCTCCCCCTTGTGAAGCCGCGCCGTGCCCGGCTGGCCCGCCACGTCGCGTTCTCCTGCCCCCCGCCCCCGCCGCCCGCCGCCGGGCCGCCCGCGGGCGGCTCGTCGCGTGCGCCTGGCGCGCGGAGCTTGGCAGCGCCCCAACCGGAAGCGCCGCGTTGCTTAAGTACCGCCTCTAAATTGGGCGGCGGCCTCTGCCCGCGAGTTCCACCGAAAGCTTTGCGATTTGCCGCGGAATTCATCGGGAGCGAGCGGAATGCCCGCGCACGCACACGGCCCACTTTGCGCAGGTTGCGTCTCTCGGTTGGCGGCCCGTCGGTTCATTGCAGCTGGAATCATTCGGAGCTGCGGAAATGATGAAAATATGGTTAGTGAAGAACAAATCTGAAGAAAAATAGTAGTAGCATTTCCCCCCAATTTTTCGGGTTGCGGTTTCATTGACTTCAAATGTGGTTGTCTCCACAAATGTGAATCAACTTTCACACCCGCTCTTTAGAAGACATGTTTTGGAAATTACCTTTATAATATTAACACAGAGGGATGCAAAATAGTCCGAATTTTTCGAATGTTTCCAGTTGGCTGGTATACTTGTGGTCATTTGCAACTCGTTGAATGGTCCATGAAGACAAATCCATGAATTTTCAGAGTGCATTTACCAATTTACGCCTAGAAAAATAAATTGTGTATTACGTAAAGTTGTTCATTGCATGATGCATTTAAAAGGAATTGATTTTTTTTTCAAAATTAAGCAAATTCAAATTTTTTAAATGTATCTCATGTTAATATTTTCGTTAATATTTTTAAGTCATATTTGAGTTTTATCATTAGGGAAACTCAACTCTATTCGGAGAATAAAAATAATTTTAACTCTTTCCTTTTGTCCTTGATGCCGGTTTTATCTGAGACATTACCGCCCATGGTCCGCGTCTCACCAACTTTATATGCACTTATTCAACAATTCAAGAATTTACACTAGTGTATCAATGTTCCTGTACGGGCGTGATATGGAGATTGATGTAGTATCCTTTTAGTAGTACATTATTTTTTACATCCGAAATTTTAAATGTCTAGAATCTATTTTAGTGAGTGCCAACAGTACCAACAATGAATGTATTTATATTCATTAAAAACCAACATTTCTGGATTTGGGAATTATGTCTATGTGAGAGTAATATGTGAGAGAAGTAAAACAGACATTTTAAATTAACTCAGAGTACAGAAAATATTCTTAAATCTTCACCTTTATCTACCGGAATTATTTTGTAAAAAAATCTGTTATACCGTTTTGTAATTTCAAAAAAAATGTAATTTTCTAATTGAAAAAAAAATTAATTTCGCCCCCTCAGAATTTTGAAATTTACATGGTGACACTTTTTAGGTTGATATGGGAAACAATATGAAGTTCTAACTGTATTACTGCAACATTCTAAAGTGAAAGTTTGAATCAGCTACGGATTCATAGAGCGTGCCCAAACGGAGACGCTAAGCAAATACGGGTGCATCTCTAAGAAAAATGTTTACTCCAGGAATGAACTAATTTATGGGGTAATTTCCTTGATACATATCGTAACATCCAAACCGAAGTGCTAAGGGAGAACCACTTAGATGACTCATGTAGACTTCGGCAAATGTTAATCTCGTGATGTTGAAAAATGCGAGCAGACAGCCAAATGCGAATCTTGGCAAATTCTGGCTAATTTCCGTGGCGCAGCGAGGACTCTATGAGAGCGGCCGCAAGTTGTGATGCGACATCGACAAAAAACATCAATGATTACTGTCATCAATGTTCAAAATTAAAACATCGATATTAATAATACTTCGATCAAAAAACATCGATTTTTTTAAACATGGTTTTTGGTCGAAACACGTTTTAAAGATACCTTACTAAATTGTAACATAGAATTCGTGAACAAAATTTAATTTGACTGTGGTCCAAACTATTACTTCACAACTACGATTTACGTGAAAACGAAGTTAAAAACTCCTCTCCATGTGCGAAATTCGAAGTAAGACGTAGGAAATATTAAGACCTTAGAATAATCTCCCACGAGAGATACTCTGTTTGATAAAGGTAATACAAAAAGCGTACGTTTGGACCAAACACGTAAACTGACAATGGAACCATCAGTTATTTCGTCATATTTTCAGTAGTTGAGACTTTTGATGATGAGACTACTTCATCACAAAACATCGAGCACAAAGTATCGATGTTTAAAAAAAACATTGGATTTAACATATCGACGTTTAAAACATCGATAATTGCATGAAAACCTGGATGTTTTGAAAGCATGGCCATCGACGTCGCATCGCTAGCCGCGAGCGAAGCGGCTCGTCGCAGGCGGGCAGCCGCCTGTTGCTCCCTGGCTGCAGACGCCTTCGCGCCTTATCAGGCGCCGTATGCACTCACGGACGGCGCCTCTTTTTACGCGCGCGAGCGCCCGAGTGCCTGCACACTCCTCCTGCAACGGCCTTGCGCCACCCACTGAAGGAGCTCGTGAAATCGTAATTTTGCTACTTTATTTCGTGTGGTCTCCGTCTATGCGCAGTGACGTTCGTCGGAATGTTAGCGACCAAATACCGCGTATTAACTAGTTATCGGCGGTGATATATTTCAGTTATGGCACTGATTGGCTTGATACAATGGCGGTTGAGCGTTTCATATTATTGGCATTTACAAACTTCTCAAGCGTGCGCCTATGCAAACAATTCCTTCTGAATGCAACTATTTGTTCCGCCATAAAATGTTATACTTCAGCAGTGTGGTAGGTAAATTTGAAAGCTCAGTAATGCATATCGATATAATAAAATGACTTGAGAATTTGAGGGTAATAAATGAAAGAAACTAAGGAAACAAAATAATTTACTATTTCCTAGTATTGTCACAAACCGTGTGTGTCTTCCATAATAATGAAATAATGAAACGATATTAAAATAAACACAAAATGCTTTTAAAAATAATAAAAAATGCGAAATAATTCGGAAAACTGAGAAAGTTAAGAGAAAAAGTATGTTGTAAAAATTATTTGTGAATTACAAAATGAAACTATCTTGAAAATGGGATCTGAAGATTCGTTCATGAACATATACTTCATTCCGTTGTGCTGAAGTGCATCCCGGTTTTTGTAGAGCTCGCAATAATGAAGAAAAACTGCTGCAGTTACATTGCTTAGATGGACAGTAGACAATTAGGCAGCGACCTCTAAACACGGAAACGACCGACAGACTGGGTAGGAGAACAGATGGTTATTATGGCTCTCATTGTTTTTAAGTAATATTATTTTTTGTCGTTCCTTGCTTCTGCAAGAGATATACTACAATGATATTAATAATTAAAATATCTCATAAAAGTTGTATTTCCTATTACGGTACTAAAAATAGTTCGAACACAAACCTCTTGATTTTCTCTTTCAACTTATTTGATTTTTTCTGTGATTTGTTTTATTGTTTTTTACTTTGATATATTTATTCGTATAACTGTCAGCTGAAATTATTTTTTGAAAGCCATTGCTGTGCAATGTTCACTTTAAGCAATACATCGATATCTCCATTCTCAAGGGCAACATTTCAAAGTTTAAAAAAATTGACATAAAGCGATATGACGGTATTTTAATGTGTAGAAAATAGAAAGAACTGAGCAATATGCCCTATGTGATCGTTTCTTTGTTTCTGTGATATTGCTGCATGTTCGTTAATTCACTGCTCCGAAAAAAGTTATATTGTTGCATATTAAAGACAAAATTATCTGAATGAGTAGTACGTGACTTTCGAGGGTAAAGTCTTATGATTCAGTAGACAGTCAAAGGACACCTGTTATCTTTTCATTTCTCTATCAGCTGAGAGCATCACACAGGAATCGCGAACAATAACACCCCGCAAGCCAGACATGCCCAACCTTTGCTGCGTCGTCGGTTTTAAAAGTCGTATTGCATTGCGCGATCATTAGCTGATAGTACTCGCGTCAACCGGCACTGTGCTGACTCCGGCTAGCCTGTGAATGGACTATTGAAGAGCTGTAGATACCATATATAACCGTCACCTCCAAGCCTCGTATATCTCGGCTGGAGAGGCGCCTCACTGGTGGGAAATAACTGGTTGAAGAAAAAACAGCATGCCGGTCTGTAGGTCAGCGTCAGATCTCGCCATCCAGCGGGAGAAGATCACCGGCGCCACCCGTAAACACCCGGACGCGCCCGGAAACACTAATCAGTGAAGTCAGCGAGCCAAGCCTCGCTTGCATCGTTTATAAACATCGCCGTATCGTTGCCCATTGTAGAACCAACTTTGCGGCAACTAACCTACAATCAGCGCAAGTGTGACATGCGAACTCGCCTGAAGACGTATGCACCGCCTGATCAGTGTGTTTGCAGTCGCCGAACTGTACACGATGACGGTGAAAATGTCAGGCTTACTAGAAATTCTTGCTTCACGTTACTGCTGTACTGTCTTTCAACAGAATCGTTTGGCGGACCATTAGTCAAATCTAGCGGCTACCGCTCTCCTTCACTCTGTATCTCGCACATGAGAATGGCGAACAATCGCACGCGGCAGACGGGCTCTTACCGTTGCGTTTGCTTGCGCCGCCACCGCCACCGCCGCCTCTGACGACGACGATGACGGCGAGGAGGGGGCCGCTTGAGCTGGAGAGGCCGGCGGGCGGGCAGGCGGGCGGGCGGCGAGACGGCGGCGCGGCCGAGTGAGGCCGGCATTCCTCGGGTAATTAGCTCCTACACATTACGCTCGGCGCCCTCCCTGCGCCTCCCCCGCCCTCGCCCTCTTCCTCGCCCGGTCGCCCGCCGCCCGCCGCACGCCGCGCGCTCTCCTTGTCTTCGCCAGGACCACGAAGACGGCGAAGACAGCCACCTCTAACGCTTTGAGTTCTTCATTGATTACTTTTCAATCAATGCTCAGTTCACCTCTCTTTGCTTGTGGTTTATCTACTGTGCGTTTCTCTTCCTGTTGCTTTAATGTACTCTTACATTCTCATTTATTCTTTCCCTTATGTGTGGTATTGCGCCTCCGTCTTTATTATTTTTATTACTTTTTTTCGCTTCTCACTCTAATTTCTTGCAGCGGCGAATCTGGAGGAGCCGTGGCTTCCCCCAGAAGGCCTAGAATTTTAATTTGTTACTTTCTTATTTTTGGCAAAATTGATTTAAATATGTATTTATATTAGAATTATGTAATTATTTAAAAAAAGTATTGTATAGTATCTGGAAAAAACACAACAAAAATAATATACAATATAATAAAAAATGTTTATTATGTAACAAAAATCTATCATGGCCCCCTCCAAAACACTAATCCCCTCAAACTCGGCTGGATCCGTCCTTGATTACTTGGAACGTGGCATTTTATTGGCACTGATGGTCAAACTTACATTCATTAAAGGTCATTTTTGAAACTACTACAGACCTTCTTAGTACGTATGTCTAACGTAATTTTATCACCCCAAAAACCATGGTTTGTTACTTCTTCTGTATTGTTTGTTCTTCTGTATTGATGGTTGTCGTTATCCGTGACATGATGGTAGGATTCAAAACATAATGATAACTTCACGTCATGAAGCGACAATCCGTTATTGCTAACTATTCATTTTCATTCTTTTACGTTGATTAACCAGCTGAGTTACCTAAGATCCTACATTATCTGTGTCTGTTGTCTGTGCGACTTTGACCAAGAGGTCCTGGGGACGGAGTCCCGACCGTGGCGGATTTGCGCCACTAGGCCGAATTCAGACACCAGAGTTCTAACTAGAAGGTACGGATGTTCTAAAAGTAGTATGCAACCTTCCTTTCCATTATTCCTTACTACAAGAAAAGCAAAAAAAGAAACCTCTGCATACACTTTCTTTCGCACGTACGTGTTATGAAAAAAAAATATTCACAACAATTAATAGTCTGCTTTTCGTATATACGTATGACGTTTCAATTTATTACTATTCAAATAATCAGGACTTCTAACTTTTGTCTCCGTAAACGCTTCTCTTACGACATTCCGCCACCTAATGTACTTCTTCGCAATATGAAGGCAGTGGTGTAATTCGGCGCTAATGTGCTTTTATGACGCCCCACACAATTTCATTCCTACCGCCGTAAGAGAACCATTATCACTATCACCTCTGCCTTCACTACCACCACCACCACCACCACCACTACAACTGCTACCATCGTCATCGCTACCAGTATTACCACCACTAACTCACATTTATTACGATCCTACCATCACCTCTCTTAAGGCTAACACCATAATCACTACGACTTTTGCTACCTCACTTGTCATCGCCATAGCTGAGAAAGTGTCATCTTCGCTGCGACTGCTGTCGCAACGAAAAAATCACGACCAACAATACTACGATTCCCGTCTCCATTACCAGCGTCCCGTTACTGTTACTGTTGCCCCTCCACTTTCAATAGACCGTCGCCAGCATCGCCATAGAGTCCGTCTGCCGCCTCCTCGACCGCCTGCTCCGCCGCGAGGTCCTCCCGCTGACCCGCGGCGGCCTCCTTTGAAGTGGCGGCAGGCAGCCCGTTAGATGGCGCGCGGCTAACGGGCCGGCGCTCTCTGCTCAGCTGTTCATTCACGGCGGAGACACCACTCGTCGTCTGCGTCGCCCCCGCGCCCGCCCCCGCGCCCGCCCCGGACGCTTCGCTGCGCGCGAATTCCTGCAGGGCGCTTAGGACTCCCTGCTTCCTTTCGGGTGCCGAGACCTGTTTAAAATTGGTAATGGACTCCTGTGAGGCGAACTATCTCCACGGGACACTTGCATGCTTGGAATAACAGTGTAGCGAGAAGGATAAGTGGGCTCCGAAAGCAGAGTGTTTGCTCTAAAACTATACGCCGGGAAGGGGTAATATGAATAGTTTAAAATTGGTGTGTTCTTTTTAAACATGTGATCTGTATATTTAAGGTTATGCTATGGAAAAGTATAAACCACTTCTGTTATCACGTCTCTTATGGTTTCAGAATTTGTTTTCCATTGTTTGTGGTCTCTCACATTGGAAGCCAAGAAAGAAATTAAAACACACTACTTGCTAAATGCTATTACTACGGTAATATTTTTCTCACTAAGACGTTTTGATGCAATGGCATTCGATTATGTAGATTAGATGTAGTTACAGTAATCAATATTTTGGCATTAGTCATTTCTGCGTTCACAATATTTATGTTCAATAAGTTTAGTGATGACCTTGCGCTCAACAATTTTCGTCAGTCACTTAAAAATATTGAGAACTACATTCAAACAATCATTTGAAGAGTTCAGTACTATGATTTTCCTGTCTGTCCCTGAACGAGCATCCGCCGAATGTCTGAGCGTGAAGCTAACCGCGCGCAGCGACGCAGGAGCACGTAGTCGGCGGCTGCGTTACGACGGACGCGACCAGTCAGGACCGGAAAGCGTTTCGCAAACGCCGGCGCTGAGATGACGCAGGCGGGCGGGGGCGGCGAGGCGCACGCCGGAAGAGGAGGGGTGGAGGAGGGGGAGGGGCAGGACGACGTCGCTCCTCGCTGACCTCATCAGTACGAGTCCTCCTGACTCACCTCCCCTCCGCCCACGCGCCACCCACGCGCCCTCTCGGTTCGGCGGCCACTGGGCCACGGTCTGGACCTTGGGGCACACCGGCGCCACCTCCGGTTCTCGCTTCTCTCCACAAAGGGAGGCATGTGAGCCAATGGCACACCTTGGAAATTTACAGCATTTATTTTAATCAGTTACAGAAACAAACATAAAATATGCTGAAAATGATATATTAATTTTTAATTTAATAATTATTTACGCGTTTAGTATTTTTGAGTTAAATATTTCAAAGGCAGCTGCAAATTTAAATGGAATAACGGTTTTGCTGGTTGGCACTAAAATGATTTATCTAATTGGTTTCAGTGTATATTGGACAATTAGAATCATAAGTACATTAAACTAAAGAATATTTCGTTTAATTTTTGAAATTTGCACACCTTTTATGAACATGGTCAACAAACATTGTAAACCTGCAACTAATTCGTTAGAGGTAGCTACTAGAAACTCTGCAGAAGCATCGTGCTCTCTCCTCAGATGATGCCAGTGACTGTCGTATTTTTAGTCGCATATTCTTGATATTGACCATCAACAACTAATCAGCCACTAAATCTTAGAGATTTATAGAGCAGTCTAATAGAAGGGGATTCTAGAAATATATGAAAGTTCTGTCAAAAGAAACGTGTTTAAGAAAACAATATAGGTTGCTGCCTAAGAATAATTTTGAAATTTTCATTTTTTTATGTTTAAAATTCTACCTTCTGATATATCTAATATAATTTCAATGTCTTAATATATCATGGCAATTATAAGATTAGACAATAACGGAATGAAATTTTAAGAAAAGAATGGAAATAAACAATAACGTCCATGGAAATGAATAAAAACATTGGGTGTAATACGCGTAAACTTAAATACATAGAATTAAATTACGTATTTGAAATATTCTTCTTCTAAGTGCAATGTTCACAGAACAATCCATTCAGTGTTAGTCCGATGAAAATCTAGTTTTCAGGAAAGGACAATGGGCGAATTATTGTGCAGACGTCTTATTTCTAACAATTAAAATATCTACGAGGATATTTACAACTCTACAATAAATTCATACGATAGTGGCCACATTATAATTTGCAGTAAATTATTTTCAGTTGCAGAACGAACAATACAAGACATTTCATAACGAGACGAAGGTTTACAATACCTTTTGTGAGTATCAACATTATATCGAGCTTTCAATGTCTTCGAGTTTCTCCTTGACATACTGCCAGAAATAATATTTCTGGTACAGACTGTTACGACATGCTTTTTAGTTCGTCTCGGTGAGAAAGTAAAACTGCTGTGTATTAAATATTTCTCTTCGCGCGTTAGCTAAGAATGTACGTGCATCCTCGCCGTCCTTTCTTCTCTTTATTGTCGCGCGCACTTAGCGCTATCGACGTTATTTACTCCACAGGTGCAACATCTTTTGAAGTCAGCGGCAAGCTGACTTGCATCTATCTTAAACTCAACACCCTCAAATTGACTTTTTTGCCTGCGTCTTGGTTTCAAGAGGAACGTTGATTAAAACACTTTATTCTTTTATACTCACATTTTCGTTTCTTGCATTTCTCAAAACCTGAAAAATCATTCTAATAAATTTGTTCTATTGTTCATTGATTTTTGAGAATGTTTATGCATCATTCTTCGGTTAAGAATAAAATTGTACGGGCTGAACTCTGTGCGAATCTTTCGAACAATTTTTCAAATGAAAGGATCCTAGAAAATACTATAACTTTTAGATTTACATTCCATTATTGAATCACAATTTTAAGTTTTAAGTAAGGTATTTTCAGAATATAGGATAAGCTTCAATACAATATGCGACATTTATGTTGTTGCAGTACATTGTTTTAAATTAACATCAGTGGCACACCAACTCATGAGGTGTCTCCCCTCCTCCACTTGGTTCGTCCAGAAGTCAAATATACTTGTAGGGTCCCCACTACTTGTTTTTAAAAACTTATTTTAGGTCGCTTTTCAAATACTAAGGTTCTATAGTGATCACCGTGAGGAACATTGGGGGTAAACGTAACTCTATACGGACACACACCAACTTCCATGCCCCGGGCGAGATTCGAGCTCCCAAGACTTCAGTCACAAGGCAGCTTGCATTCTTCAGCAATAGCAAACTCGGCTATCCAGGCCGGCCCACTTTTGTTCTGGCCTATTGGATCGTTAAGTCAAAAATGGCATTATCACTATGAACTTTTGTAAAAGATATTGTCGTACAAGTGCGTAAATTATTATTACAATTATGCTTTAAAATGCTTTTCAGATACACAAATGCAAATATGGAACGAAAGGTATCTTTTTCTCAAAACTCGAAAACGTCTGGTAACATAGATTATTGCACAAAAAAGTAAGAGTAAAATGCATCGTTGTACATCATAATAACGTATGCTGCAACGTAGAGCGGGTTGCATCTGCTCTCTATATATTAGGATATTAAATATGGGTGATGTATAAGATAATTTAGTCTTTGTATCCCTCAGTCCGTACAAATACCTTTCAAACGATACCATGGTATTCTTAAAAAGCTCAGAACTTTGAGCGGAAAAATGATCTCTCCAGAAATAATATATAGGATGTATCAAATATTTATTAATAACTTACATCTATGTTATTTCGTGTTGCGATCCCTGACTTAAATACAGACAACCTTAAACAATTGAAATTTTTGTAAATAATTGACTCACAATGAAGCTCAGGAATGTGAAGACTCATTAATTTGGCGTTGATAATTGCAAACGTCACGTAGATTCTCGAGTTCTCGTCAAGTTCTTGTAAGGACTTTTTGATGTTACAACCTAGAGAGTGACAGAATTTCTTTACTTAAGCAGTTTTGCAGAACCTTGAATTGAATTGAATTACGACGTGAACCGTTTACTTTACTTTCCTTTAGACTATTACTAGGGGCTACTGACTAGATATTGCTGGGTTTTCCGTTTGTGCTCTAGGTCATAAATACTCTCCCACTGACGCTATACATTCAGTTGAGGAGGAGATAAGGAGTCGTGTATATGTAATACGCTGTGTACTGACAACTCGTTACGTGCGTTGTAGATTTACGCCATGAGTCGTGAAGGCGATACGCGTCCAACATAGTCGAGCGCATTCAACGTCTGGAAAGAAACAAATGGGATAGGCAGCAGCTGCGTTTTCCATTATACACATGGTAATGTGTGCCTGCGGTAAACGTTACCTCGAAATGCACTCATTCACTTCGATTGTGGGACGTTATTCATTTCCGTCTGACTAACGTGGAGAATAGTCAGCTAATGAGTTGCATTTCGGGCTTCACCAGTAATATATCCTGTGGTGTCATAGGTTCACCTTGGGTCTGAAGTGATTGTCGACCTTGTGAATGTCACTGCAAAAATGATGCATAGCAAGCGTAGGTATAAAGTTAAAAATCGAGAACTATAGCACCTGATTTAAATCACATACGTATTGCTCTTGAATTGTCTTTGTATGCCTCGATCGAAGATTCGTGAAAAATTATTTACGTAATTAAATATTGATACTTTAGAAACATCTATTTGCTGTACAGTTTACTTTGACAACTCATAACTTCTTAGTCAGTTACTTGTGGATGAAACAAATAATCTACTTTTACCGAAATCAATACATACATTCCTCAACGTGGTTAATGTGTCAAAAACCAACGCACTAACCATTATTTAACATAGAATTTCCCTGTCTGAAAATATCAAAACCATTCATTACATGGTGAGCTAGTGATAGCTTTACTTCAATTGTTAGTTTCTGTTACAAAGAAAACGAATACTTTCAAACTTTCCATTTAGCAAGGATGACTTTAGAAAATATTTAAAATAAGGCAGTTGAAACAGTTAAAGGAGACATTTTTTAAAATATTAATTTATAAACAATGTAAATACAGTAAAAATTTTAAACAATCTTGTTAAGAATATTTATACTAGTACTATACTTTTCTAGTAAGGGGTTTGGGTCCATATTTATAGATGCATTTTTTTTGTAGCTCACATGTGCCTAGTAACTTCTTACCTGTCATAATTTCTCCATTTCAATATTGTATGGTAAATAATTTTAAACTTGGTACTATATAAATTCAACATTCAAGTTTACAGCCTGATAATGGGGACAATTATCCCCGAAACCGTTGTACAGAAAGATTGTGTAATAAATTAAGGCTACAAAATATTCGTTTGTCTACAAATATGGACCCTAACCCTTTACTATAATTGATTAAAAGACAAACTAACAAGTGGAAATAAGAAAACTATGCTTTTCTACTAGAAATATTTTGAATTTAAACTCGGTGATGTTTAAAATTTAATGAACGAAGTAACATGTCAAAAATCACATCAAAATACGTAATTGTAATATATGTAGAAATAATGTATAATTTTGAACCATATTTATTATTTTGTTTTATATTTTTCTTGTTTATTTCGTGGAGGGAATGGCTTTCAAATCTCCTCCGTGGCATTACCTTTTGCTACCCACTTTGGAAGATCGTGTTTCTTGAGAATCGGGCAACATTCAATTTGTGACTGCACCGACTGCTCCCCGCTTAGGGGCCGTTCTCGATCGTGCGAATGTCCGATTGCCCCGTGCAATAGTTACTATGCGTTCACTGCCTCACAATGCGCTACGACGCACCCGGTATCGGCCAGAGGCCTACCTCGCTACGCCCGTCGCAGCGGTGAGTAATCGACCGAGCGAATCCTTGCGATCAGTTGCGCTTCGTTCGAACCTGACTCGCTCTGGCCGGGCACCCTCGGGACCTGTATGGCCCTCGTTTCGTGACAGCTTCCCTCCGCCTCCCAGACGTGCGTTGCCTCCTCCTCGTACAGGCCTCCTGAAGCTTCCCTCGGCCTCTGCGTTTCTCTCTCTCCGCTTCAGTCATGCTTGTAGGAGCTCTTGAGTGCATCCCTCCTTCCGACCCAGGTTTGCCAAATAATTTCATCTTCCTCGTTTCATGTCCGTTCTTTCTCTCCATTTCCATATTTTTCTGTTACAAAATGTATTGCGACTTCCCCCTTTTAAACTTTCAAGTGACTTCCATTACTCACCTCTTAAACCTTTGTCCCTTACCCGTTTCTGATCGCTACTTCCACTATACTTCCTTACTTTTCCACCGGTCTCCGTTCTATTCATATTTTTCTTTGGCTCTTCACCAACCCCTCAATACTTCTCCTGTTTCTAAGATCTGTCTCACTGACATCCTCTTCACTTCGCTCTACGCCACGAACATCAAACGCAACTTCCGCAGCACACTCCGCTTCCCGCCACGATACACCCAGACCCCCAGATCTTCCCACCTCCTCCCAACAACGATATCTCCATCCGCCTTCACTCGCCTCAATCGCGAGTCTCATGGCCGACCCCTCCCGGCGCGCGAGCCTCGGTGGCGATGGAGGCGGCGGCGGCGGTGGCGCACCTTCCCTGTCCGGCCGCCGCTCGTGTACGTAGATATGTAGGACTATTTTCCTAGCCAACAAACACTCGGGAGGAGCCAGTTTGTCGTGGATGAAAATGTTGTGAGAAGATCCAGACAAACAGCGCGTCCTATTGTGGAGCGATGTTTGCTCCGCGGCGCGGCGCAGCGCGGCCGGCGGAGGAGGCGAAGGCGGAGGCGGCGTGGGCGGCAAAAGGGGGAAGCAGCGACGGCGGCGCACGGCCCACGGAGGAGGAGCAGCGGCGGAGCCTGCGTAGGGGCTCTGCCGTGAGAGGAACGGCGAGAGGGGCGGGGCGGAGGCGGCCGCCGAGAGGGCATCTCGCGTTACAGCTCACTCACCTGGCGGCGGACCGCGCGCCCAGCCGGCTTCCTTTGTGGGGCCACCGCCGCGAGCCCTGCGCCGCCCCTTGCCCCCGTCGCCGCCCCGGGCCCCGCCCCGGCCACGGCCCCGGCCCCCTGGCCCCGGCCCCCGGCCCGGGCCCGCCGCGCACAACATAATCTCGCTGCAGGTCTTCGGCCGCCGCCGCTGCGCTGCTGCCGACAGCTCCTCTACAAGCCGTTCCGAAAACATGCGCTGGTGGGCAATGGAAAGATGGGGTGGGGGCTGGACTTCTTTCTTTTTTCTCTTCAAAACGGCTTGACGCAGAAATTCATTGAAATCTGATTTGCGTTCTGCTAGTTTTCTAGTGTCGATTTTTTGTACCGACAGTTCATAAATATTGCATCATGTTTTTATTAATTATTAATAAACATTCTAGTTTTATCTAAAAAAGGCTACATTTCTTTAAATTCCATAGTAAACAGATCATTTCTGTTAATATATACATGTGAATTCACTATTCGCTGTTCTTATGAATCTCTTTCTCGTAGAACTGTCATTGGTTTATGTTTGCTCAGTTTTATTTTAATGGATTAGATTATGGAGTTATAAGTCCCACATAGTTTCAATGAAGTGGAAACTATTAAAATAAAGAATATTAGAGATCGTCTAAAGCACGAACATTCACAATATCAAAAGAAACAAAACAATTAAATTAATGTACTAAATATCAAAGGACAACAATGTAAGAATAACAATTGAGTTTAAAGTCCATAAACAAGACTACTAGAGACTCCAGAGAGCTAAGCAACTCACTAAAACATTTATTCAATGAGACTATTTCTCCATCAGGGTTTTCAAACTATCATCCAAATGAAGATATTTTGAATGTTGTGCCAATAAAATTCGCCTTATGAAATATTCACCATCGAATCAATGAAATGACTAGATCAATGAATGCTTTAAATTGAAGGTGGTATGTGAAGTACAGCTATTCAAATACGTTTTCGAAGAGTATCTTAACCAATTCCTTGATCTCTGTTTGAAAAAGAAAAAGAAAAAGAAAAAGAAAAAAAAAAGGAACGGAAAATTTAAGATTGTTCCAAGTAAATCTGATTAAATGCACTGGAAAAGTGTGCAAAAATCCTAGTGATAAGTGGCATCTCACTCTTATCTTGGATGAGGTAGGGAATTGTTTGAGACTTATGTTTTTGACTTACTTTTCTTCATGCAAAACGTATGTCTGAAGAAGATTCGTAGTATCACATTCGAAGAAGCTATATACAATGGAAAAACCAAGGAAGGGCATAAAGATCTTTCAGTTTTATTTCCAATTTTCTTTTATTCATTTTCAAATTATTTTCATTATTACTTTTGTTGTTGTAATTCAGGAAATACAGTTTGTGGTTCGGTGTTATTCATAGCAGTCTATTAGAAAGGAGTAGAAACTACGAGGGAAGAACGAGAGAGAAAGTTGACGTAAGTCGAGAAAGGACAGACAGTGGCGAGAGTGTAAACACAGAGCCCTATTAAAAGATAATCCTCCGCAGATGCTCCTGCTCCCGAAGGAGGCAAGTTTATTGGCTGAGCAGGCGTACCAACGTTGCTATTGGGTGCATGAGACACGTGCGACGGCCATTTGTATCCATGCATGAGCATTTTTGCTCAGGCATGGGGTCTAGGAATATGAAATATCCTGTCGTCAATAAAAGCAGTTTTGGATTTCTTTGAATTTACCAAAAATTATAAAAGGGCTAATATTGAGTGATTCCGGCTACGTAGGTAATTATTTTTTTCAGTGAATCATGAACTAGAAAATAGTGATAAAAATATTTGAAACTTATTGCATTGAAAAGCTTTTAATAGTCGCAAAGTGTTTCCTGTGGTGTCGGAACGGGCTATTATTGTTATGAGAGAACGTTAAATCGAAAATTAATGATCCAGAAGGTCAAGTGGCCAGCAAACGTTCCAATCTCATTGGCGATTGATTTAATTTAATTCCTCCTTAACTTCACTTCCTTAACGCCCAGTGAATTCTCATTACTTATTCTGGCACATTTTGGGACAACGAATTTCCATCGTGCATAAAAAACAAGAATTTAGTTTATTCCATAATGACAGATATTTTATGTCAATTAGCTTCGTTGTTTGATATCCTATATATAGATATGATAGATAGACGTTTATGATCTTATTTGACTCAGTTAATTCTCCACGACCCATATTAATACTCTTGTCAATTTTTTGCAAATACCCTTCTGGAGAGATGAGTTTAAGAATCACTTGTACCTTCGGTGTTATGTAAGAGCGTCTTTCATCAAGACAATGAATCGTTGAGCAATCGATACTTCACGCCAGTTGGACCAGCGCCACATCTTTCAAGGCAGAAGCTTAAAGAGTCACGAATCGGCCTTTGGAATAAAAGTCGTGGGGTTATATCAGGACAGGCTTACAAAGGCTATGCATTGGAATGAACCTGTGTTTGTATGTATTGGCATTTTAGGGTCGCGTTAGTACGACTTTTGTCAACTAGCGGGGTTCCGAGGCCTGGGCTCCGTTTTTAAAAAAATTATTACCTGCCTGTGATAAGGGAGACTTGTGGCGGGTATTACCGAATCTTGCCTACTTTGCCTTCCTCAGTATTTCTTTTATCACTTAATTATAGAGATTAAAGTTTTGTAATATGAAGCTACAGCTTCATTTTTTCCTCGCCCGAGAATCGTTTCCGGCGACGATAAACCTAGGTGAACATACATTTTTAAAGCAGAAGTACCTGTTCCTTCTTTGTCTTAGAGTTTTCACTGATACATTATTTCTCAAAATGCTAATAATGGTGCGTTTAAATAAAAAAAATATGTTGTTTTAATATTTTATCAGCTTAACATAAAATGTGTTGACATGAAAATACTATTGACATAAAAAGGCACCTATGACTGTGTTAGCCTTACAAGAATATATTGAAATGCATATTTGTCCATTGGCTAGGCTATTTCTTTTTCTCGTGCAGATATTTTCAAACTCTTAAACGTTTCATTTTTTATCAGTAATTCAGTGAATTGTACTACACAAAAATATCACGAAATAAATCTCAGAAAATGTATCATATGACTTCATTATGTTGCTTTTGTAGTGCCCTATATCTCAGGTTTTCTAATATTGCTATAGATGTACATCATTCAGAGTACTTTTTTTTCGCATTTTAGAATTTCCGTGGAATATGCAGTTTTTAAAATTAATGCTTGTAGAGAGATGAGTTTTCATAGTGAGATTGAAAATGGCAACAAATTCGAATTTGATCCATTCTTTCATTGTTAGGAACAAAGGAATGAGCCTTATCTTGGAGTAAGTGTATGTGATATTTTTCCCATACATATTACGTTAATATATGTCAGCGAAGTATTGTTGTTTGGTGCAATGTTTTATTTCGTTTTTATTTTCTGTAAGTATAGGCCTACAGGGTTTGTGGGATGTGATATCACTTGTACTAATACTGTAAATCAAATATCATGAAATTATGAAAATCTCCACTCTAATTCACCTCCAATCTTGAACTAAGTTATCGACTATCGACATCCAGAGCCCGCTGACACGAAAAGCACATTTAGCAAGGCCCAAGAGAAGCCTCTTATCTATGCATCACCAAGAAAAACGAAAATCAATCGAACCGCTGCTGTATGCTCTGTAGGGCTACCGTATCGCCTGACCAACTACGAAGGGTGGGCGATCGTAGTTATAACTTGACCAACTTCTCAACTCCTTAAGGAAATGAATGGAATTTCGTATGAAATTAAAAATTCTCTGTTAAAGGCGCCAGATAAAATAGGAAAGTAGCGACATTGATATTTCTCTACCTTTTCGAAAACCCTACAAAAAATTTACTTACATCGCTTTCGCATAGCTTTGGAAACTATTTAATTTAGCGGAGCGCAAGTTATTTCAGTATTTTTTCCATTATATTTATAATGTTGACAATCATGTTCGCTATATTGTCAAAAATTGTTCACTAATATTTGGTGACCGTGGCAGTGAGCAGGAAGTCATACAAATTTACTCACGACATATCTTTTCATAGGGATTCATATAATCACATAGTAGAAATATTCAGGAACTCCCTTTATGAATGGCGAAGATTTCGTCAAAATGGAAAACTATCTCTAACAACTTTTATTGCACGATATTTTCTGACTTGTTTACGATAAGTTGCGAGGAAAATGATTGTGGTGGTGATGCAGTTGGTGCGAAAGGCAGAGAAGCAATAATGACGGGAGGGAATAGGAAACCAAAGAGAACTTCCATGAAAAACATTTCCCTTGGTGAAACATGATTTCCACAAGATTGCCAGGTGTTGATATTTGGTCCCAGAAAGATCTTTAAATCCCCCGTTGGTCCTTGGGGACAGACTGTGGGTCGGCGAGGACAGATGATCTGAAAGAGAAAGAACAAGTAATAATGTATCGACTTTTTTCACATGGTTGAACTGAAAGCGTATTGCAAATTTCATCAATCGCATGTATTTTGCTAATTTTTTAGGAGGTTTAGAAACGTGTAGTAGACATTTCTGAGGGTATGCATGACAAATTGATTGGAAGTTGAAATACGGAGTAGATTGATTATTTTGTATTGGTCTTTCTTGACGAAAATTTACTTTCTTAATCATACTTTCCAGGTGGATACTTAAATTACATGAGTGCGTACATAGACAAATCTTATGACAATTGTGATCTGTATCCTATAGAAATTGTGAGCTTTACTTTATTTTTCCCCGAGCACGTATAGGCCCTGAAAAGATTTGTGTGTTCCTAATGTTGGTATTTTTTTACATACATCTTAAGATAAGAAAGTAATGCAATTGGTGAATCTGCCAGCAAAATTACACCATATAGCAGCATCACCGAAATATATTAATTTTCAAAAAAGATAACATTACCAAATATTTTCTCGCGGTCATTTTGAGGAAAATATACAAAACACAGTGAAAAGTGCTACTTGAAATTTGTCGGCGCAGGCGACAACGTGAGACAACTGACATAAACAAAATCTGATGTCAGATTCTCGCCAACCCACGTGCCGTGCGAACGTCCCCTGCGCAACGATGCTCATCACGTGGCGCCGCTCGCGCCAGCCCAAAGGAAACGAAAGCCAGCGAAACGGCGCGGAGGGCGCGCGCGCGCGTGCGGCCCGGCCGGGGGGGGGGGGGCGGGGGCGAGGGTCGGCGAGGCCGGCGAGGCAGGCCGGCTCAAAAGTGGGCGGCGGCCGGGCGCCCTGTCGCGGTAGCGCGGCGCTTCATGAAACATTGCGCGTGCGCCGCGACCAACCGCGACGGCCTCCCTCGCGTCCCCGCCCCCCCCCCCCCCTCCGCCGCCCCCCATCAGATCCCTGGCGGCGACGCGAGGAAGCCGCGCTGGCCACGCGCTTGTCGTCGCACAAATAAGCATGCAAATAATACTCAGGCTGGTTTGATCCTTGTCCTTACGATTCGGTTGCCTTTTAAGATACTTCCAAAATGTAGTTGATTCGCTGATGTCGTGGTAGGATTGTCACCATTGTAGTGAGTGTCGGGAATGCGTATTAAGAGTCAGAGTTTCCCTTCAACCAATTTATTAAATAAAAATCGCAGTTTCCTTCCAGTGCTTTACTACTGTCTCTGCGTTCCGCTGCCTGGCAGTTCTCCACCAAGGAAACGCGAGCCACCCCGTCACGCCCCGCTCCTCGCTCTGCCGCGCTCCGCCACGCGCGTACGTCGATCGCGTCTGCAGGCGGGCGCGTGGCTCGCGGCGGGCGGCCCGCCAGCGACGACGCGCGCACCTTGAATGATCATCTTCAGTGCCGCTGCGAACCCGACGCCCGCGACGCCCACACAGCCCACGCCGCCACCGCAGCTGCGAACACGACAAGCGGCTTTGCGGCGGCGGCGGAATGTTTTGAGCGACGAGCAGTAGCGCGCGGGCTGCCAGACTGGCGCGGTGGCCCGCCCAGCGGCGGCGGCGGTGGCGGTGGAGGCGGCGCGGCGCGGCGGCGGATGAGAGGGACCTGGATATCCTCGCCGCGCCCGCGCCTCCGACTTCGCTGCGCCGCCGCCGCATGCGCCGCGCACGGGCTTCCTCGGCCGCCCGCAGTGGACGTGCCCGACACCCCGGCTGGCGCGCCCGACGTCCCCGGCGTCCTCTTCGACGGTGCCCGGGAGCCGCGTTCCGCCGCGGCGCTTGTGTCAAAGCCACTGGGCCGGGGCGGAGCAGTGGCACGGCGGTAGGTGGCGCGGGCGACGGCTGGGGCGGTGGTGCAGGCGCCGGCAACGCGCATGCCTGGGCGGCCCGGGCGGCCGGGGACCGGTTTGGCGGAAGGCGGCGCGTGGCGGTGGCGGGAAAGAGCGGCTTGCGGCGGAGGCGGCGGTGCGGCGGAGGCGGCGGCGGGCGGCGCCGCGGCCAGCGCCAGACGAAGAGCCGGCGGCAGCGCGAGGCCGCCGCGCGGCTGCTGCGGGCAGCCAGCGCGGCGCGGTGCGGGCGCGGCGCGGCGGCGTCCGGGCGCCGGCCAGCGGGCGGGAGGCGGCGGCGGCGGGCGGGGGCCCCATGGGGTGGGGGGGGCGGCCGAGCAGCCTTCGCGGAGCGCCAGTGAGGGGCGGGGCTCGGGGGCCTCGCACCATGGGACATGCGGGCGGTGCTGGTGGGCGCTGCTGCCTGCTCCTTTCGTGTCGCCGATCACGGACACTTGGTTGGTTTAAAAGTTTGGGGATGGGGGAGGGGCCCCGGGCCCGCCGCCACCGTCGCGGCGGCGCGCGCGGCGCAGGCACGGCACAGCGTTGGCGCTGCGCTTGCGCGGCCGGCGGCGCGGCGCGGGCGGCGGCGGATGGCGGCGGCGCGGCGCTGCGGCACGAGGAGGCGGCGGCGCCACCGCCACCCCCGCCCCCACCCGCCTCCGCCCCGCCCCCCCGCCGCCACCACCGCCCCCAGCCGCGCCCGTGACGCCTTCGTCCGGCCGCCACCGCCGCTCCGGTCGCCTCCTCCGCCGCCCTCGCCCGCCACTGCCTGCTGCGCCGCCACGGTGGTATTTATTAGAACGCGCCTTGCGTAAAAACGCGCCAGCGCCGACGGGCCGGCCGCGGTTTGTAAAACGCGCGCCCGTCTGTGGCCGCCGCCGGCCCGCACCTCCTCCAGCGCTAATGAGCCCCGGATTAACGCAGCAATTTTGGTGTGCTTTTTTGTGGCCGGCGCCCTACGCCTCTCCGGGCGTCCACGTGCCTCCGCCGCCTCTGCCACCACCACCATGGACGCCGCCGCCGCGCGACGCGTCTTGCGGTTTTACACTCGCTCCCGCGGCGCGCCGGCCACGGGGCCCATGGCGTGGCGGTGGCGGTGCGGTGGCGGCGGTGTGCGGCGCTGTGCGCGGCGTTCGTGCTGCGGCCGGCGGCGAGCGCGCGCCGATTGATTGCGTTATCAGTGTGACAAATTGCGTGCCGGCGCTGGCGGCCGCCGCTACCGGGTCAGCTGGTGCCGCCTCCGCGGTCTTTGCTCCGCCGCCGCCTCTACCGCTCAGTTTAGGCCTACCGCCTGGGCGCGCGCTCGCCGCCGCCACCGCCGCCGCCGCTGCCCGCATTGCCCGCGCCTCCGCTGGTTGTTAGTGGTGACGACGTTAGGAAGAGGCGCGAGTAGTTTGCGGTACTTTCTCTATTCGTTTGCTATGTCACCTGAGAATTTTGTCAGGTTCATTGTACATTTTGGTTGTTCAAAACTCCATTATGGACATTATGTTTCATTTTTGTTTGTTTTTTTAAGTTTCTCTTCTGTGTTATCAGCTACATTTGTGTTTTTTTAAAATCAACTTAATGTCTTGTGAAACAAATATTAGTTTTATCCATGTGTGCCGATCGTGAGACTATTAACCTCATTTCATATATTTTAAGATCAGTATGTGGCAACTCTTCAATTAAATAACGGAACGTATTGTTTTGGATTAATAGTAAAAATCGAAAATATCGTGACCCATTGTTTCAATAAATTAATTTGTTCTGCTCATGGGTGAGTTTCTAAGCAATAATTTGATATGTGCTATTTTATTTGCTACTTTTGAAATATAATCCTTATGACTTTTATTCTCTACATATATGGCAGGCGAGTTTTCGTAGCTCATTATTATTCTTCAATACTCAAGTTGGTCATTTGTAGTCTTGTCGTGCGCCAATATGCATTCCATGAAACACGTCTTCCGTGTTTCGGTGATTCTGCGTACCCGCCTCCAAAATGGGGTCTGACGTCTCTGTCTATCCCACGTTACCGCGGGCGTGCCAATCAATATTCAGCGTCTAACGGTGCATCGGGAGCAAGTGTGTTCCGCAGGGGCACGCCCGTCTCGTCACGCGGACGCGTGCCTCGACGGGGGCGGAGCCGTAGGGTCGCACGCCTCGACGCCCGTCGGCCGCTACGGAAGGCGACTCTGGGAAAGAGAAGACCCAACCCGCGTGGTGACAAATTATTCGGGAAATGAAGTCGCATCCTCAGTGTATGGATTTACAGCCGTGATTTTGTAGAAAATTGGACAATACAAGTTCACGAACGGACACTTTATCGCGCCGGTAACAAAATTAGTTTTTGTACAGTTGTGATGTTAAAGGACTATTATAGCCTGTCTTTTTAAAATTCTTACTCCGTATTTCTCTGCGGAAAAGCGAGAAGTGGTGAGGAATTACGCTGAATACTTTTACAAAATAAAATGGATGGTGGCATGCCACATCACTTCATGAGTGCGCCATTAATCTTCAACTGCTCCACTTCATTGCGCCCAGTTACACAGTTAACATGTAGTAAATCTTGTTTGTTTTTTTTCTTTTTTGTTTAAAAGCTGTGTACCTGTATGCAGAAATAATTCGCAGGCACAGTTCCGTTCGTATATGAAGTTAGCTCCGCTGATAATTACTTCGTGCAGCAAAATCTACCCAGAATATCGTGCAGTAGAGGCGTCTCGCCACTAGACGGCGTCTGAACTCCAGCGACGAGCAAATAGCGGCGGGTTGCCGCCTCTCGTTGACTCTGGCGTGACGTCCGCCACGGAAGACGTGACCCTCCCACGGGCCCGAGGACGCCATTTTACACGCGTGTAAAAGCCCCGTTCGCCGGCGCGGCGTTGTGTTTGGGAACGAGCCGCGCGCGAGTCGATTCTTCTTCCGGCTCGCTCCGCGCCGCGCCGCGCCGGGGCCTCCGCGCGCTATCTGGGCTACGATTGCGGATTGTTTGGGTCGGCTTTTAACGAGCGCTGAGAATTGGTGGCTATCGGTTCAGGTACTTGGTGCAGTTGATTACTATTGTGCGGCAATGTTGCTCTATTTCCTTTCACTATTGATTGAATGTTTGGTTTAGATAAAAAAAAGTCATTAACACTTTCTTGCTATTGTTTCCGGACTTGAGTGTTGCGGTGTTCGCTATGTAAAATGGGTAAGCATTTATGTCTCGTATGCTGTAATAACTTAACATGTTATGTTTGTTATGCCTTCTCAATGTTACCGCTGGAAATCACCGTTTATTCTTGACACAACAATTGTGTATTAATTGATTTATATAAATATTATCAAATATTTCAAAGATTTAATATGCCTAAACTTTCTGAACTTGCGGAACCGAGTTTCGCGTTGTCATACAATATTTCAGTGCGGCGTTAATATGATCTTCGCGATAAATGATTCTGACCGCGGGTTACACCGTGTCGCTCAAGTGCAGTTTTGTGCTTCTCGGAACTAAGAATTACTTAAATGATGGCTGCACATGTGTAGTGCTCTTAACTTCCTTTATTTGTGCCACTGCCTATGTGCATTTCGTTCTACAAGAAGTGTTTTGAATATGAGGTATTAAAAAATATCTAACTCATTCAAATAATTGATTTGCAGTAGTGTAAAAAATGTTTCGCTATCTTGGCAATTGTTAAATATTTATAACTGAAATTTTCGTATTGAAAAAAAGTCACAAAGAAAGATACGCCACGATGCGCTGTGAACACATTAATAAATACGAGTATTTCCTGGTATTATTGCTAATATACACTTTTATAAAATTTATTGCACTCTTTTTTAACCCTTTCACCGGATGAAAATCCCTTATTTTTGGGAATCATTAGCAGATGAATTCTTTATGTATCTTTTAATTCTTACTACATAGTGCGTGATAGAAATAAACCTCTTCATGTTTTGAATTCATTTTCAATTCACCCACAGTATGTATCACATTTTTACAATATTCTAAAACTGTATACCACATAAAAGGCTATTTAAATTTGTATTCGTGTATCTCATGTAAAAAACATTATTGTGCAATAAAAACGTCGCCATTAACTTCATTGAATCCTTTTCGTGACCAGTGTATCAGAAATTACTCTCGTATTTCTTTTAGTGTTAGATGCCTATTTCAGTTGCTGAAAGGAGTTGTTACTCCTGAAATAAGTATTATTTTTTTACGAGTTTCCTGGCCATAAAATGTTGATATATCCTGAAAACTGTTATTTCTGTGGCTAATGTTCGTTCACTTCAGACAGTCATGGTCAGCGTATAAGATAATCTTACTGGTGTTTTGCCAATTCTCATTAATACAGAACGCTTTGACAATGCAAGAACATTTAATGTCATACGATCTGTCTCGTGAAATGGGTCATGGATTGTTTACTTAATGCTGGTCACTAGCACCTATTGCACGAAGCGCTCTGCACACTGAGTAGCGGTATTAAGCCTCACCTCATATATCAAACGGTGCCAGTGGGGGCAATCAATCAAGGCCCAGTGTGTAATGCATCTTTTGTCGCCTGAGCCTTTGAAAGTAACATCTCATTCTTTGAGCCTCTACTTTGCTTCCTTTCTTTCACACGTAATACATTTTTTGATGTGAATATAACGTTGCGTATTCTTGAATATTTTTTTCCTTGGTAAGTTCCATTTAGTATCAGATAGGTTAGGCCTAACTTCTTGTGGAAACTCGAATGTGATTTGTGCAGTTCAACGTGATTATTCACTTTTAAAATGTATGAAATGATAATTCTGTATCAACCCCAAATAAATTAGCTCTTAATTTTTACAATACAAATAAGTTTTAAAAACTTTGCTGCCATATTGAAATTGCGATATAAATAAAACCACGTTCGATAAATTTTGTATTACGATGAATTTATTCCCAGTTCACAATTAGAACTCATTTCAGAACTTAATAGGAGTGTTTCTTATGTAAAGTATTTCTTGACGAAGGTTCATTCACATTATTCTGAGTAAGTACCAAGTGTTGAAAAGAACATATAATAAATGATATGGACGCCATCCATTCAGAAGAAACGCTGACTCCCTATCTACTTAAGAATTATTTTCAATCATATTTTTGTCATTATTGAAATCATTATGTTTAAATTGACAAAGCATTTTAACCTTTTTTGACATCAGTAAAAGGACTTAATACAATCGCATTGCGATTACTATGTGCTAAAATTACGTTCTTAGTCGACTTTCTCACTCTCTCCGCCCTTTGTCGCTCGGCGACAAGGCACCAGATTGGCGCGGATGAATCTCTGGTCATTTCTGGGAAGAGAATTAGAGAAGACGTAAAAGCCGATGTAGATCTGCGCGCAGACGTCCTCTTTATGCGCAAGCTGCGCGGGCAAAACGCTTCGCCCCGCACAACAACGCCAATTGTTCTCGGAGCAGCCGCCATCGACCGCAGCCGTTTTCGTCGGTTGCTCGTCTGGAAGTTAGTCATGTCCTCTCAGAATTTCCGTTCGTCGCTCTCTTATTTCGCATTTGCTAGTGCGAGTGGCAATCCTTCATTGATGACGTTCCTGCCCGTCGAAACACTTTCTGCGAGAGAGCGTGCTATGCAGCCTTGTTCAATCTTGTTTCTTCGTATCGCGGCGTGATTTATTGGTCCTGATGCGCCGGTCTTTTTGCGACCGCCGCCGAGGATTCCTGAGGACGTTGCCGCCCGCCAAGGCTCGTCCCTTGTCTCGCTGCCCGCGACTCGTTTGTCACGTTCCGATTTGGAGATGGCTTGCACTGTTGTTACTCCTTGCGCGAGCAGCGAAGAGCGCTCGTTGACGAAAGTAAGAGGAAATCCGTCCACGTTCGTCCGTAAACGAAACCGTTTAATTTTGGTTCCCAATTATCCCAATTATTGGCTTGTTCTTTTGGTTACATGAAAGGTCAGGTCTACATGTGTGAATTTTATTATTAATTATATAATTATAATTTACTTGAATTTAGCGTATTAATAATTTCATATTTTGAATTTCATATTCAAAAATTAATTTTTATTAATATTAAATATTATAAAAACTTTAAAAATCTCTCTTTTTGTACATATTGCAAGATAAATGTCCTCTTATAACATGAAAACATGATCCCAATAAAACATGGAAAGTGTTGTGTCCAGTCTACATTTGCTGTGTTGCACAAAAACATCTATATTATTATTATTATTATTATTATTATTATTATTATTATTATTATTATAGATTCTTGCAATTACTCTTACAAAAATTTTGTTCTGTACTAATATCGATGAATATTAAAGTGGTATTATCTTCTTATAACCACATTATTTTTTATAATTATTATTTTTTCAACTGTCTGATACGACTAAAGCGTATGATTTGTATTGCAAAGTTTAATGAATATCGTTGATTTATTCTCTGATAAAATTGAAGGTACTCTAATTTTGTGCTTTGTTTCCTGGTGTAGGATAGAGAAATTTAAAGTGAAAGCTACTATTTTCTTTTATTGATCATTTAATGTCTGTGCCTCTTGAAAATTTTCGGTACTTTTATTTCAGACATTGAAGTGAAAACCAATGAGCTCACCCTCTGCGATCGCACAAAGTAAGAGCTGAAGAAACATTACAGAAAAGTACTAAATGTGCACTGTATGAAAAATTGAAAATTCCAAAAACGTTGCCTCACATCTTTTAGTTCGTACTTTCCAAAACAAATCAAATGAGGAAGGTTTACAAATTCCGAAATAAGACAATCTCTATTCATTGTGAACACGGCGTTAAATATGTTTTGCAATATAAAATTGAAATGTTTTATATTTACAAAAGTCTGCACCTGCATATTGCAGTATATTATATTAGGATAGTCTACTATCCACCTTAAAAAAAACGTAATGCATTACATTTAATTACCATAACTAACAATTGTTGGTACACGAGTTCGTCGGTTACTTCACACTGCGTACATACATTCTTGCTAATGTTTGCATTTAAAAAATCAATCTTCTAACTCTAAAAAATAATGAACAATAATCACTTCACCAAGCGTATTCTTGCATCATGTTTTGACACTAACATACATCTCGAAAAGTCGACTGATTTCAATTGCAACTCACTATACGAAACGATGAATACCAACTACGTGGTAGTTATTCTTGAAATAACTTTTGAAAAAAAGGACAGGAGATAAGCGTTAAAAAATATTATTAATATTGATTGAGTTTACTGTAAACCCAGTTAATAAGTAAAAGTTATAATACATCTTGGGCCAGTACCTTTCAGTTTGAATGATAAAAATAGGGAAATTGTTGAGTGGAAATTTAATTTTATTTCTAAACGAAAACCCTTAGTGTTTTAAATATACAGATGGAAGTTCCCTTCATTCGCCACATTGGAAGTGTCAAAATCACAATTAATGTCAAAGATTATATTTACTTCCATTTCTTATTTAGTATCTTGCAATAATCTCATCATCTTCTCTTTCATTTACTCTTTTTTAATTTCATTTCATCCCACTCTTTTTTCAGTCCATTTTTTCTTATGCCTACCAATAAAATTATGTAAATTATTTTAGTGGTATGCGGAAGCTTAACATGTACCTAAATGATTTTGTCAGGTACTATAACAGGTCATGTGGGTGAATGTATTAGAAAAATCAGACTTTATATTTTTTATTAGAGTATAATCTGCATTCCCGCTTACCGCTATTGTATATTTCGGTTATCGCCATTGTATATTTTATTATTAAAAACCTTAAAGGTTTCCTTAAGACAGACATTTAGAATATCTTGGATCATTTGAAATTTGACTGGTAAATGCTTCTATATGTCTTATCAAATTTACTGTGGTTTTACGTTCTGCTATAAACGTTACTTAACGCCAAGATAATGTTCAAATAGCTCATTGTCCATATTTATGAGTCTTACTACCGCTCTCTTATAACTGAGCTAATTAATTATTGCATGCATTCGATGCCATAAATCTTCAGATTTCTTCAGTTTGTGACATAAATCTTCGCAAAATGACGAAACATTACAAGGTTTGCAGGTAAACCCAACTGAACTTTTTTCTGACGACAGCAAAATTACTTGGTTTGAATTCTTAAAAACATAAAAAATTGCAAACATGTTTTCCTTGGAATGCTGAATGATCATTAAAATTAAAAATAAAATTCACTCAGCATTTACACTTGTGACTGATCACTAGGGGGCGGATTTTAAAGAAACGTCATTTTCTTTCTTTTCACTTCAGAAAAAATCCGTTTGGTATAGACATTCATTTTATGTTATGACGAAATGAAATGGCCTACTTTAATGTCATTTTTTACCTTTTTCCATAATTTTTACAGCATTTTCCTCTGATTTAATCGCTTTTAATACCATTTTAATGGTTCTTGCTTCAAACAATATTTACAAGGTGCCACAAATGTTCACCACAGAATTTCTGAGCAACCTATTCGATTTCTTTGCTCATATATTGTAATTTAAGCTGTTGTATTATGTTATCTAAAGTCTGTTTGACACGGTCATCCTTTTTTCATCATTTTTCTGTACAGAAAGTGAATGGAAAAATGACGTTCGTTTCTACGTGTTATGTTTCGGCGCCAAAACTGTATTAAAGTCATTCCAGCATTTTACATGATCATTTCTGGTTTTTGTACGTAATCGTGATGAAAATACTTCCTCTGGACGCCACAAAAAGCGCTGAAGATCAAATATTTGAACATCTCATTTATGTTAACAAATTAAGTTAGTTTATATTTGGACTGATAAGAGAACGCGGTGACATTAGAACACAATACATGATTTATTTCTTACTACATAATCACATTACATTACAATTCAACACATCAGAACGCTCTCGGACATTCAAAATGAACAAATTGCACCAAACGCATGATAAACCAGAGAAAGTTCCGGAAAGTGACGCCAGGAGCGCGGTAGTCAAACTAAATGAAATCCGTGCTGAAAAATGAAGTATACGTCATTTTTTCGTACAAATTGAATCCAGTCCGGTCTGTCTCTTTTCTGTACCGGCGAAAAATGATGAAAAAATGATCGTGTAAAACAGGCTTAAGGTTTCTGTGACGTTTATCGGCGCCGTTGTCAGTTCGGCCGATTTCGCGATAGAGGCAGAGATTTTGTTTTAAAGGTTTGTCCAAATCCAAAGTTTGCTAGGTGAGTTCACTTAAACAAAAGGAAGATGCTTCGATTACATCAAAAACAAATCCAAGAGCTTGAGTTGTTCATCTGAAGTGGTTTTGATCAATTTTTTACGTCATTTTTCTCTTTTTTAGGGCATTTTAGGACATTTTAAGAGTATTTTATTGATCATTTTTTGGCAATGTTTTAGGTCATCAAAATCCGCCCTCTACCGATAGCTATTGCTCAAAATGATGGTGAAAATTTAGTTAACGACTAGTACTCATATTTACGTAATAGCATTAGAAAAGGTATTGAAGGTGAAACTCGATATATAAATAGATTGATATTATCATCTACACAGCCATCACCCTTCCAGTTTGTCTTTAAGTAGTATTAAATGTTGAAAAAATATCGCAGAATACAGCAATTATGTTTGATATAGTTTCATTATTGTTATAATCGGGAATGGGCCACAATTTGCCATGCATCTTAATTGTAGTTAAAGTGGCAAAGCTAACCTGCTACTCAACTCCTTATTTACATTCAGACTTTGATATTTTTTCTTATTGCAACATTCTTGTCATTGTGAAATTACAATCATGAGTTCCTGTTTAAACAAAAATAACGACGCAGTTTTCTCACAGCATCGCTTGTAGAAACACCTTTCTTATAAAAATGTAACTATTCAACGCAAATAAAGATAAAATAAATTCTTCACAGTTACTCTGCAGAATACTTGAGCTTGAATCTGTCTAAGGCTTAGTGAAATCATGTTTATTCTAACTACATTGAACAGAAATATTTATTTTTCTGAACATAAATTGTAGAGTATTTTAATTTCTCGTTATTAATAAAGAAATTCCCTTAAATAAGCTTACCAGTCTCTGAGGTGAATGTAAAGAAAATGCCTCACGACTCAATCACACCAGCGTTAGGGAGATGACGGGTTCGATCTCTGTAGGGACACAGAAATTTACTAATAGGAACTATCTGTAAGGTGTCAGAAAACATTTAATATGTGAGCTTATAGCGCCTGCTGGAAGAGAATTCGCAGGCTGACATGTCTGATTAGTAGTTTACCTAATCGTTTTCAGGCGAATGCCAAACCATTACTCTACTCTGTACAAACCACTGACCGTGCTCGGGAGTGAAAATGCTTAGTTTTGATATGTTGTTAACCTCATTTTATTGGAAATTTTAATCATCATTCAACTATTTATGGTTAGAAGGTGGGGAAGGGATTCTGGAGCTGAAGAAAACATGCACAGATTGTCCTTCTTCCTCACACATCACAAACAGTTTTTACTCTTCTTTGACAAAATAAAACGAATCAAATTTTTTCTTCCTATACCTTTTCATTAGCAGCTGCAGCAACCCTACATCTCTTCCAACTCGGTCTGGGTCCGTCCTAAGCTACCGCATTATACGACGGCATGGAGGCCTTGAATATCCTGCAATTGCGCGCCTTCAACTGTAAGGATTCGCTTCCACTTGTGCCTCTGCGTCCGGCCCCAGCCCCGTTCCGCGTGCCCAGCGCCTCATATCTCTCCTTCCTTCCGGCTTATATTTTTCGGCGTTTGTTTCCACAGGCCTCTCGACGCGCGTTTGTTTGTGTACTGAGGCGGCGCCGCTTGAACGCGCTCCGCCCACGCGCCTGCTCCAACACCGGTACCTGATTCGCCTCACACTCCCGGCCCCGCTCACGGCCCTTGCTCACGGCTCTCGCTTACGGCTCTCGCCCACGGCTCTCGCTCACGGCTCTCGCTCACGGTCCCCGCTCACTGTCGCGCTCATAGCCCCCACTCGCGATCCCTGCTCACGGTCCCCGCTCAGGTGCTCGCTCATGGCCCCTGCTCACGAGGAACCTCGCAACCATGCGTGAGTTTCCGATTCCCCGCCGGGCTTTTACATACGGACACCGAAATCTCAACCTTTCCCTCGGACGGTAGGCACTCCTGCCTCTCCATTACACCTACTCTAGAAAAAACGACTCGGTTGCCCCGGAGAAGCTCAGGAAGCGAGTGCACGTTTAGAGACAGAAGGTGTTCCTAAATCACTCTGTCATTTCATTGGATGCTTTGCAAATGAATATCTTTGTAATGATCCTTCCAGCACAAATTTCTTCTGTCACACCTGGCATGAATGATTTTGAGGTGTGATGGACGGCAGCGATGGTATAACGATTAGCGTATCGGACTGCAATTCCCAAATAGGCGGGTTCACACCCGATTGGCTTTTAAGGGGGAAAATCCTTCGTACGCCTTTCTTCAGAGGGGAAGTAAAGCCGACTGACCCATGTTAGTAGATTTACTTGCATGTAAAAGATCCTCCTCAAGCCTAAATAACGACTCTGAGCCTGTTTTCTCGCCAAAGAAATACCCCCGTTCTCCACAGGTTGCTGAAAGGAGCGTAGCGAAATTTGCGTGGTCAGAAGGAAGAGCGAGTCTGATGGCTCGAGACTCGCCACGTAAAATAAGGCATCAATTCAATTTGATAGTGCTGTTGATACGATTTGAATGACGTTGGGAGGAGAAGCAGGAGAAACCCAAGCATACGGAGCCACCCAGCCGCGAACCGCCTTTGTCCACCACCAATTGCACACGGATCGGCCGCGATTCGATCGTCGCGTTGGTCGTGGAAGGCAAGCGCCCCGAACCGCCCAATGCCAGCGCAGAGCGACACTTGGCCGCCCCGGACCCGAGGGAGCGGCAGCTCGCCTTGCCGCCGACGCCCTTCCCTGGGGCCTCCCGCGCGGCCTTGCGTCGCAGGGTAAATAAGGTGTCGCGCGTGCGCCCGCGGCCGCCCCCGCGGCTGACAGACGCGCGTCCTTCGTCGCGCCGCCCCAGACGCCGCCGACGTCCCCGCCCCCGCCCGCGCCCCCGCCGCCGCGGCCACGCCCCGGGGCCCTCGCCAGGGGTTGCCAACGCGCGCTCCTGGGGCGGAGCCATGGAGCCAGCGTGGTTCTACCTCATCGAATTAGTTTTAATTCTTTCTTCAGGCGTAATTTTAATTTTCACTTTCTCGTTTATTACATACGGAGTGTACAGAAAATGCTGCGACATCAATCCGCGATGTTTCGACAGAAAACCTCATTTTTTAGGTCCCTGATACAAAGGAAAGGATAATGTTTTTTTAAAAAACCAAAATGGCGATGAAGTAACACGAGTGTTTTTCTGTCACTTCTCGAAATTTTGCTGAATTCGATATATTGTATATACGAGTATTTTGCAATTAGATGATCGATGTTTTCTCTTTCTAATACTTTGTCGATTAAATTGGTTTCTCAATTAAAGAGTGTTATAATCTGCTGTACCGTGAACATGACTGGCACGTAACATTTGGGAAGGGAGCACAATAAGAAATATAAACCTCCCTGAAATTTTAGTTAAATCAATAGTTTTATTGATTTATTCAAGTTAACACGGTGTTTACGGTAGAGTAAAAATGTCAAGTTATGTCGTTGCTCTTCATGAATTTTAAAAAAGTCTCACAATGAACGTAGAAAAGACGGAGACAATATCGGCGGTTATAGCACAATTGTTGGTAGCAATCTTTGTGCGTATTGAACCTCTTCGTTACATATAAAAATGCAAACTCGCGGGGAACTCCTGCAAACGCCACCAGTTCGGAATCATCTTCATAATATGCTTTCCCCATACATTTTTTATTAATGAAGCGGAAGGTGTGCGTTGTTGTTTCTCAATGTTAATGTTATTAAAAGAATAGTATCATCTTTATATGGTGTACTGAAATTGTCTTCAGTAACAAAAGTTAGAATTTAACTACTTGGTATTCTTGAAAACATTCTTAGAGGGCGAGATTCTCTCTCGCCAGCGACGACCTTGTACTCTCATATAGTACTACGTTCATGGAAAGCGATTTTGTTGAGCACCTACTTTGGTGACCACCATATTGTCTAGTATAAAAAATGACGCTTCATATTATTTATCTCTACAGAATTGTGTATTTAAAGTTGCGTTTTAAAACTGTATATTTAAATAATTTCGAAAATAATTGAATTTCGGATATATCGACATATTTAGGCTTAGAAAATCTAAAGACACCGGGAATGCCGGCAGAAAAATTGGCGATCCCTGCTCGAAACTGCTGCTGCGAGCGTCTTACACGGAAGGGTTGTTTTGAGAATATTTCCCCTCAGTGCTGCTGTGGAAAGACAGCGTGTATACGCTGGGTCGCCGAGGGGCGACGACGGAGTACCAGGGTGCGTGGCTGAAAGAACACAGAACGCTTCTCAAGTGCCCGAGGCGCCCCGCAGGGCGACCGAACACTCCCGATAGTCCTCTTCATCGCTCCGTATCTCAAGACTTCTTTTTTAACTCGCAAAAGATGGCCGATGCCTTGCAATTTCAAGTAAGCTTCATGCATCCCCTAATCCCGAGTCTTAGAAACTGTTACCCTCTCGACTCCTTTTTCAAGCCGTTTATATTGCATACACCTTTAACTGATGTGGAGGTGATCAATTGAGTTTCCCTCGTCGATGTGCTATTCTGTGTGTGCGTTATTGTTGTTTTGTGTACTGTGTGTTTTCCAACAAACATCTGAAAGAGCCATGACTGCTGCACAATGTAAAATCAAACACGAAATGAAGTTGTTTGTTTAAAAAAAGGGCATTTTGTTGGGGAAGAATGGTCGGATACCAGCGGGGGGGGGGGCGTGGCGGCTTGAACGCATTTGTCACGTAACGTGCACAGGTCGATAGATCTTTCAGTGGAAGGAGGAATGAAAGCAAACTCGGAGATGTGGGCGAGAAGTCTGCGTTCGGTGCGTCGGTGCACTATGGCCCCGCTGACGCCTGCTCGATGCCACGGGAGTGCCTGCTGCAATATCTAACGTCTGCTTGCTATTAGGCGCGCTGCATCTGCTAACGAAAGCAAATACACGCTGCCTTTGCAATTAATGGCCGTGTGGGTTGTCGGTTGTCACGGAGCGTCTCAGATTGGTTGGGAATGAGTTCGTGATACTCTGAGTAGCTGAAAGCTGCTACACATTATACGGTTTGTATTTTGAATTGAGAACCTTTTCAGTCGCAGAATGAGAACAAGAACAAGTACTACTATTACTACAACATTTAAACAGCTTTTAAGTGACTATTTTACCGAGCAAAGGAATAAGACGGAAAGGCACGCAATAATGCAATATCTTCTACGAAAGCAATATTTCATTGCAGGTAGATTCTATTAAGATTAAGTAAACATTTCAGTTTATATAAGCACAAGAATTTGCATGAGCTGTTTGTTATTCTAATTAATCATACAAGCAACTACGCTGCTTGTCAAGTGGACATTGACGGAAATGAAATTTCAATTATAATATTAAAATGTGGTTTCGTTTTTTATTTAACCATCTTAAATAGGAGTCTTGTCCATAATAAGTACTTTTCTTATTTATAGGTTAATATTACACGTTTCTTTCTTAATAATATAATAATGAAAGTTATGGCTGCGTTTATTATGATTATTTAAATTTTTTTCGGCTTGGCGTTAGAATATGAAAAATAAGAAAGACTTCCGTTGCCAAGCGCTAAAAAGAAGAAAAAAATATAATGATGATAAAAATCTCCACGAACATGAAAAAGTACAAAGGATATGAATATTTAAATGTAAGAATCCGCAATCTTTTCCTAGGTAAACAAGGAACAGTGGCCAGGAGTCCAGATTGTAGGTTACACAGTTAGGAAGAACTTTAACCGCTGCGGTGGGAAACGCGCCTTTAGAAGCCGTGTGCGGCACCCGGGGCTCCGGTGCAGCCGTAGTGGCCGCGCGGACGCTGATCGCCCTCCACCGCCGTCTCTCTGTGCGAATTTCATTAGCGCTTCTCGGGCAAAACGGCCCACGAAGCACGGGGCGCCAGCGAGGGTCCCACAGCGCAAGGGCCTAGAAACACTCCGCCCCCACGCTGGCGATCCAGGCCATGGCGTGACTCCGATATCGAACTCCAGCGAGCGTGGCCCGTCCCAGTGGACTAAATGGGCTCAATTAAATTCACGGAATGCGATAAAGTGGAGGAATTTTGGAAAATATGAAGCCAAGAGAAAATGTTACATTTCTTAGATAGAATTCTCAATTAGAATGATTTCAATTTGAGGCTAATGTATTTTAAAAAATGAAGTATTTTATTTATTAAAATGTTAGTATGAAAATATGTATAATATTAATTAATTTTCCAGTGTTTGCGTAAAGCACGTTTTAATAGAAATATCTCATTTTTTCAGAAAGTTAATACTCGTGGAGATTGCCTGAGATACATACTGAAGGAAATGTATCACCCTCCATTTTGATTTCTTGGGGTAGGAACAAACGAATAAAGACTATTTGATGTCTCATTTGACATATCTTAATTGTTCTGGGGTACTGAAGACTATTTTCTGATGCTTAAAAATTTGACCTCACATTCACAAAGGAATCGTGCAAATCATTATGTGAATTTAATTTCAAAGAGTTCTTCTTAATTAATCATTACTACATTCAGAATAAATGTAGCTGCTTTTTAAGTTTCCCCGTGCTTTATATTCATTCTTTACTATGATTACTTTAGTATTTATCGTGCCTTCCGGAAAACAACTGTATTACTTGTCATTTCATCAGTCTCAGTTTCTGTGGCACTGTGGCACGTTGACCGTTTTTCATCGTCCTGAGAGGTTCAATATAAATTGACATGTCTTTTTCGTTTGCTCGTAAATTACGTCGCTTTCCGGTTACATTTGAAAGACTCAGCGAACATTTCTTACACCAGTCAGGACCTTTTGTAGAGGTAGCACACTAAAGTGCCAGTATGGTATTATAAACATTAGAGAATAATATTGTGAAATACATTACTCAAACAGGCGCGAAACAAGGACATTTTTACACCTTGCCGTGTTGTACGCCAATTTCTCCCACCCAGAAAGCGGTGGCGCCACACGCTTTCGGTTAACACAGCTTTTAAACTCCAGAACGCTCTCCGGCAAATTTCCTCTCACGCAGGCGAAGGCCAGACAAATTAACGCGGATGCTCTCTGTAGTAGCAGCAGCTTCAGCATCACCGCCACCTCCTCCACTGTTACCACCCCCTCCCGACAAGAGCGCGGCAGCATCACTACCGCAGAATCGCCGGTCCCTCGCAATTGGCCGACGCGTCGTTCAGCGCCGCACTACCTTCACTTGTTGCCCGAGCTGTCGAGTTCATAGTGATCCCGGCGCTTAATACACGCGGCCTTTTCCCTTGGCGACTCGCCAGGCCCCCGCCGCCGCCGCCGCCGCCGCCGCCTCAGCCTCGCCACGCGCAGGGACGGCCCGCGCCCCGCCGTTCGGTCTCCACGCCGAGAGGTGCGCTCTTCATCTACATTGTGTTCAGTCCACAGGCACGGAGAGAAGCACAACATATCTTCGCATTAGTTAGCTCTGGCGGGTCGAATTCAAAACATTCGTAGAAATGATAACAATTGAAGACATTATGAAGAGCAAATAGTATTAGTTTTAGGTAGATTGGTGGTTCCTAACGCCCACAGTAACACACACTTCGAACACACACACTCCTAACAACTGGTCATAAAATGGCGGAATCCGGCGCACAAAGCAATGCGTTACTCCGTGCATCTAGGGATTCTTAATACTACACGCCGCGCGACTGCTTTGTTGGTAAACATGGTCCCTTGAACTATGTTTGAAAACTGTCGCTTCCTGATGCACTTACTTACATTTATAAGTTCAGAAATATATTAAAAGAATTGAATTAAGTTACGTTAGTTACACGTGCTTACCGAGACTATTTGTTCTTCACAAGCTTAATGTTCTTATGAACGAATTCAGAACTGAAGTTAAATTTCTTATTCATTTTACAGTTTCTTTATTTAGAATAGTTGATATCATCTGTCAATTACAGCGTTATCGTAGCCCTCAAATGTACAAATTATAATAGGTTTATGTTTTAGAATTTGGAAAATAAGCCTTTTATCGAGACAAAACAACGTCCACTCAAAATTCACTTAAATGACGTTCGAAAATTCACATTTGTACGTCAAAATATAAGTGTATATTATATTATATTATAAGCAATATTTGTACTTGTATTTGATTTCAGCCTCGATGATTCCCCAATATAATTCGTGTGATAAGTCCACAAACAATAAAAATTGGAAAACTCTTTGTTATTATGGGAGTTTTTATGGTTTCCGACATTCTAGCGTTCGGATGTTTGAGTCATGCAAGGAGAAAGTATTATATTTCTTAAGAAAACGTACTGAGTATTAGCATAAAAAATTATGTCAGTGATATTTTGTCACGTATGAGGTACACATTTTACACTATGCTAAGACTGTGAGTGGCGCCAAGATAAAAAAAACACAAGATAGGAAACGCAAAGATCTTTCCGAAAATGTGTCGATGGAAATATTGATTTGTCACGTGAAAAACATCGACAAAAACAATGCAACAGATTCAGTGGTATTTACTTTCAGTTAATATCCACGATTGCATCGGTTGTTGTAGTTTTTTATGAAGAAATTATTATCCTTTTATTTTTACTGTTTTTGGCTCATTGCCTACATTACTGTACATTTTAACTCTTTATTTCATTCTTCGATAATTCATGCTTCTTCAGGTAGCCCTTAAAATTAAGATAGCCCATATTGCTGAAAGATCCTGTGACAGAGAGAAGAGACAAATAGCTTGTAGTGTAACTTGAGCCAGTAGCGCCCGAACTCAAATGACTTGGCTGATTCAGTGTTGCCAAATTACTCGGCTGGCGCCAAAGAACAGGTTGTACTGCCGCTGCATCGAGCGCTCTTCAAGGCAAACGTGGCGCTACGCCACGCCACGCCACTCCACGCCACCCCACGCTGCCCGCCGCCAGCACCTCTGGGAACGCTCCGAGGATAGCGTGACTGTCTTCGATTGGGGAGACCGCCGACGCCTCGCTTTCGACCCCGTCGGATCAGTCCGACGCCAGGGCGCTCTGACGTTCCACGAGCTCTGACGTTCCACGGGCATCTGCTGCCACTGCTCTTTGGTACTATATGTTTAGTCAATTGGATATGCGCGCTTTCTCATCAGTGCGAATATCTTCAAGAACTACGCAGAATTTGACACGAGGGGTTTTAGCAGACGCGGTTTTCTCTGAGTTAAGACATTGATGATGACATCACACCCATTAATACTTACACTTAAATCTTATCTTCATATTAAGTTGCCAGGATGTCGAAATGGCAAAATGTATTGTTCATGACATCACCTTGACCACTGACCTCAAGGATTTGTCCTTCAGGACTTTCCTTGAGACTCAACTCGCTCTTACACCATTTCTAGAGTAATCACGACACTATTAACAAACAACGTTTTTACCCACTTACTGGAATACCTGTGGAATACTTATCACGATTACTCATACGGTGAGCTAACAGTATGCAGTTGCTACATGGGGGAGCACCTGCCCTGCGCGTCCCGGCAGTGGCCGTCGCCGGGTCTCGTGCTGCGAGAGGCGCGAGCGAGCGAGCGCGTGCTGAGAGGCGCGAGCGTGCGAGGGGCGCGCGTGCGCCGGGTCAACAGCAGCGGCGCGCGGCGCGACGGACAATATTGCCGTTGGCAATGGAGCGCAACGAGCGCGCGCCGCGGTATGTCTCGCCCCGCCCGGCCCCGCCTCGCCCGCTCCGTCACACTCCGTCCCGTCCACCTCCTCGCTTCTCTCCTTTCTATCCCGTCCCTCCTCGCTCCTTCCCTCTCCGTCCCGATCCGCTCCTCCCCTGGCGCCACCTCGATCCATCGTGCCCTTCGCCCCGCTCCTTCCTGCCCCGCCCTTCTCAGCCCCGCGTCCCACCGTCTTTCCCTCCTCCCTACGAACGTTACATACGCATTTCTCATCCCCACATTTCTGCTCACCGGCTCGGCCTGATCCGTCTCCGTTGACATTTCCACTCCTAACAGCCTGACAAGCCGAACTTCATCGCTTGCCCCGATCATGCACTTGCTCTGCCCCATGCAGAATGTAGTCGCCTCGGCATTCCTGAATACCCCGCCGCCTCCGTTTACCTTCCCTTCTTTGCCCTCTCCCGTACGCTTCTTCCTGCTCTGTTCCTCGAATTCATCATGTATGCCTTACATACTCTCCTTCATTAATTCTGTCCTTCCATGTGTATCATCCTGGCTCCGTTACGGTTTAATCTTTGTTGAAAAGGAAACAAAAATAAATCACTTTCATTCACGCAGATCATTCTGGTGCTTTTTTTTTATCTGCGACTATTGTAACTACTGCCCCAATGTACGTTAAACAGCGTGAATCATTTCGGGACCAGATAACACAACGAATTCCTCTTTATTATTCGTAAACAGTCGTGGCGGCGGAGGGGGAGGGGCGCTTGTGCCTTCGCCGCTACTCTCTCAGAAGTCCATGGCACATATTCCCAAATATAGTTTTTACTAATTTTCTGTAGAACAGGTTTCAAATGTCTGTCAATCAACAAATAAAAGTACTTAATACATTCATCACCAATAACGAAATAATTATAAGAAAACATAGTCAAATGAGCTCTGTATCTATATCCCCTATACATTTAGAGTCACAGAAAATGCCTGGTTGCGTCATTGTCAATAATAAATTCTTCTGCTCTTTGTACTTGGAAGCATCGATACCTGTTGAATGTGATTACCGTCCTGTTTAATTCTGTCGCAACTGCATCTCTTTAGTTTATCACTTACAAAAAAACTGCACTTTTCCGAGACAAGACGCGCCGCCCCTCGCAGACAGTGTGGTAATGTGTATTGGTATTGTGGTGAGTTTACGTTGACATTTACAATGAAATAATTATGTAATGCGTCATTGACAACAATATTGTTTATTAGAATAGCAGCTTTCGATGTCTTAGCCATCATCACCAGTTTTCTGCTGTATGGAAGCCACAAAACGACTACGGCAATGATGACTTGGCAATGACGACTCATAATTATTTCGTTGTAATGTGTGCCCGAACACACACGGTTCTCAATTTCGATTGCAAGAGATATAGATAGAACAATTCCGCGCTCCTGATCCATACATATTTGTCATGTTTCCTTCCCATTTCTATAAGTTCACAAATTTGCTGTTTCCTTTCCTCAATACACGAACAAAGTGCTTTTTATCTCTCACGATATTTAGCAGATTGCTTACAACTTTAGCTTCTGCTAGGACGTGATTGTGTACATGACGAACCAATAGAATTTGTCGACAAATTCTCGAGTAGTTTCCCAGCAAATTGACGTAAATATTTGTTCATTTCATTGTGCAGAACACGCCAGTGTGTTCGTATATTGTTTTTTCTTTACTCACAAAATGACTCATTCCGTGTGCGTAAGTCTAACACGGCGTATCGGATTCATCCGCAGCTATTTACGGATGTGTAAGGATCTGTCGGCGAGCGCAAGTGATCGCGTGGGAGCGGCGGCTGTTCGCACTGAGCACTTTCCCCGGCGAGGCGTCGCGCGCTACTCGGCGCGGAGGCGCTCGGAGAGGGTTCGGTACCGTTAGCTCCAGCATGGCCGCCCTCGCAGCGCTTACTTCCTCCCGCCGCCGTCACCGCAGTCGCCGTCCTCACCACGCCCAACCCCGCACCCGCGACGCCATCTAGCGTCCCCCGCTACCTCCATCGTTGTCTTCTCCCACACTGCCCACCGCCACCATCTCCCCTCGACGCCGCCATACCTTCTGCCACCCCCGCCACCACCACCATGCATCGCCCACCACCGTTGCCATCCCCAACCACGTCCATCCCGCCGCCTCTTCCCGTCACCCGTTGTTCGTCCCACCACTGTCACCGCCCACCGTCTTCCCCCCCTCGCCGCAGACATCCATTGCCATCCCCCCCCCGCCGCCCCTCCGACTTGGCATGCGCCACCACCTGTCGCCATCCCCACCACGCCCAACCCCGCCGCCTCTTCCGTCACCGTCATCGTTGCCGTTCCCACCACTGCCACCGCCGCCGTCTTCCCCTCGCCGCCGCTATCCCTTGCCACCCCCGCCACCGCCATCCGCCATCGCCACCACCGTCGCCGTCCCCACCACCGCCGCCTCCGACACCGCGGCCCTCGACACTGCTGCCGTCTCCGACGCTGCCATCGCCGCTTCCCGCCTCCGCTGCCGGCCCTTACCGTCGTCCTCTCTACCGCCTCCATCGCAGCCCCCGCCATCGCCGTCACCCCCGTTGTCACTATGGTGAACCCACGAGGATGGATTAAGATCCGATTCACATAAGTAGGAGAATGAGATTTGTAAGACTGACGCGTCGCTACTGGAACTATCAATCACAGCACTTCTATTGGTAGGCAATCCACTGCTGTGCGTTGTATTGTATGAATGCCGATGACGAATTCTTTTATCTAGAAATATATCGAATAGTTTGATTGCACAGCGTTACTATTATTTTAAGTCGTATTTCAAAGAAACTAAATATATAATGATTTTAACTGAAAAGTATGTATAATTGAAACTTTCAAAATTCAAAGTATTCTGTGATGCAGTACTCTTTGAACTCAGTGTCAGAAAGGATATTATTCTATATATTCATTTTTCACTCCAGAATACTTTCAAGTATCTATTTTCTGAAATTATTCGACTGTTTTGCAAAAAGCTGGAAAACGTTTGTCGAGATAGGCTTGAGAAATGAATTTTGTGTTATGTTCTTCGTTATTTATGAAAGTTGCCTCATTTGTTATACATCGATCTATCAGATAAATACAAATACGGTACCAACAACCAGATGTGTTGATGCATGAATTCTAAGAGTTAATATTTAGCACCAATATGCCTCAGAATTATAAAAATAATCTTGAATCTACACTGCCCTTTGAAACATTTGTTTCCTAATTTACTTATTTTTTTATGATCACACTATTAAGTTAACTTAATGTTTAAGTAAACTAGCATAAGTTAACTTATTGTTTCTTGATAATACAATAGGATGATAATATAAAGCAACGGGACACTTAAACATAAACTTAGAATACAACCATGTTGTATATTTGACTTTTCTATTAAGCTAGAAGTAAATCAGCCATTTCGAATTTCAATCTTTGTAATATTTATGATAATATTATTTCTTTCTTTTGATATATTTTATTTATTATTATTTATGATATTACGTATGCACACGTTTTACGTTGTGCACATGTATGTATTCTTACAATGTGTTCTGTTGACACTTATCTATCATTTGCAGTACATACACGTTTCAAGTTATTCAGATGCCAGAGTTTTCTTTGTACGTATAAATCCCGTCATTTTTTAAATTAGTTCTTAAGAAATAATTTGTCAGCTTTTTCAAGACATATACCAAAACTATGAAGGTGAAAATTGCAACTTTTGCAGTTTTTCTGACCAGATTTGATGTCAGTTAGTGGTTCAAAAAGACGTGCCATTTACGTTATGAAAACATATTGAAAGAAACTTTTATGCTTTTAATTAGTAATACATGCAGTTTTATAATTTATGAATTGTGATAGAGTTTCAATTGCAGTAGCGTATTTTACTAATTCACTAACATTATTCTACCATTGTTTTTTCTTGAATGTTATAGATCGTTTGTGACTGCTATGGTCGTTTTCGTCTAGGCAGTTTAATTAATATCCAACAATGAAGCAATCTTTGCTATAAAAACATAAGACGAGAACAGTCGGAGAATGCTTGAGAGTTCATATGCGCGTTGCGTACTGCCCCGCCGCAGCCTCCGACCTCCAGGCGCGCAGCAATGGAAGCGCGCCGCGCGGCGGCACCACAAAGAGCCGGCACGCAGTGATAGTGGGGACCTTGACACACTGACCGACGCGCCTCGCCGGCAGCGCTGGCGGAGCGGCGATACACGTTCCTTTTACGAGTCGCCTGCGGCCCCCCCCGCCCCTCCCCTTTCCGCTTGCCCCCGTCCGTTCCCTCCCGTCCCCGCCATTCTCTCCCCCGCTGCCCCCACTCCATCGCCCCTGCCTTTGCTGCCCTTTCCATTCCCGCCGCCCCGGCCATTTACTTCTTTTTTTTGCTGAAGATGTGCATGCCGTCTGCGTCGTCCACGCCCCCGCCACGTTCCCCACGCCCGTCACATCCCCTCCCACCTTCCCTGGTCCCGACTCCATTGCTCAATCCTCCCCTACCCACTCCGTATAGTTACTTCCTTGTTCATCCATCTTCCTCCGATTCTTGCCACTCTGGCTGCGTTCATTTACCTGATCGTTCCCACCTCTCGCACCGCCACACCAGCCCCGTTCCACTTCTGTTCTCGCCAATTCCATCTGCATAACAACACAATATTCGCGACCTTCTTCATCATTACCCCTCCGCCCGAGCCAACGTTCCGGTCGCTGTGGATCCTGTCAGTCCCACTCTCCCCTTCCCATCTCCATCTCTGTCCCCGCGCCGCGCTGCGACGCCGCCCAATCCCGCGGGTCGTTAGAGACACATCAGCCGCTGCGGTCGGCGGCGGCGCGTCGCTTCCATGAAGGCTGGCTTTTTCTGGGCGTCGTCTGAAATCGGCGCCTACGAAGCGGTGCTTGTGCTAGGCGAGACGTTCTAACCTTGCCATATGGCACTTCGTTCTGTGACACTAAAATTCGTGTTCTTGCACGTGAGTTGACAGGATAGTCAGGTGACATAAGAAAGTTTGTTGTAAAGGTGCGAATAAAATAAAATGTAGCATTAAAGTAACCGTTGCTTTAGTCGATATTCGGTATGAAATCTTATGCATTAATTTCAAATTATCGGTGCATAATATTCTACTTATAGCATCTTACATTTACATTTATTTTATTATAATATCAATATTTTCTGCTAAGGACTGTCTACAGTGTTTACATGTTGATATTTCACAATCTCCGAATTTTGTTTTTGAATTTGTCTGTAGCGTTTTAATACAAATTAATTTTCAATTTGATGCTGTTATTTTATTTACACGATAAAACATTCTGTGTACGAAATTTCATCCAAGTCAGTTTCAGCTAGGATATATGACATTGAGATTAAAATAACTTACTGCGATGTTCAAATATTGCAACTTGTTACTACATTTAAAGGAGCAATAATTTTGACCTTTTCCCCTAAGAATCCGCAGTCTTCTAAAATGAGCTTCTGAAAGATTGGGTTAAGCGATTCATAATTAGACGTCTGAAGGAAACTTCTCGTGTGTTGAAAAACACGATATCATTCATTTATTTTATTAATTAAAGACTGGCATTGGGAATAATTTTAAATTTCGTGAATTTTACACGGAGATGTATTTTACTTAATTTTTTTCATTAAATATACAGTTATGCGCCGAAATTACGAAATAATAAATTGAGAGAGACATGTTCTTATATGCGAATATAACCTTTAAAATTGTTTAACTTTACGTAAAATTTGAAGCTACTCACATAAGCGTTTACACGGAGAGAGAGGGGGAAGAGGACCTTGCCCACGCTAAAAATTTTGCAAGGGGACCCTTGGCCATTATAAAATATAAAATTTCCGTAAATGTGTAAAATTTTTGATAAAAACTATTCATGGACGTACTATTTAAAATTTGTATTCATGAACCATGATAAACAAACTAATGGACACAGACTTTGTTTATTATCATTATTTATTTATCATTATAATTATGAATTAAAGTTTAAGTATTACCGCCTTTCTGACTGTGAATAAAACATTTGAAAAATGTGAACACTTTAACTAGTTGCTTAAGCTAACACATGTGGTGATGATTTTAAATCGTTGACTAGCTATTTTTTTAAATAATTAAAGTAAATTTTTGTTTTATGTATGAATGACGTTTTATTTTTTAGGAAAAACTTTTAGATATAAAATTTCACGTTGGTGTCATTGATGAAAAATTCTCAAACTTTTCAACAACCATGCAAATGTCGATTATTGTATGTTTTTTTTTGTGGTGTAGCAGCCAAATTCGGGCTGAAAACGTAAAGATATTTTTATATCTACCCTTGTAATGTGGTCAATTTAAACTTTATCTCCTATAGAAACACATAAATAATAGCCCAAAAATCCAAAATGTAGCAAAAAACTAAAAATTTCGCAAAATGTCAAAAAATACTCCCAAAAAATGCGGTCTTACAACCGCCCTAAAATGAATTTTGAAAATTGACTGAAAATTAGATAAGGGATATCAAAATAATACATGATCCGCCTCTTCTTGTAAGCTGTGCATGCATATGATCACGATAGACACAATTAAAAGTAAAATTTCACTACGCAATTCTAGGATAAAAGCCCATGTCTTTGATTTAATTCGAACGACCTGTTTTGCCCTCTGATTAAAGCAGAAATATGCGATCTCTGTTGTGACAAACACATCCTCGGAAATTCATTAGTGAATTTACCCAATAAAAATGATTTTCCGTGTAATACCGTTTCTAAGTTTTATTTTATTTTATAATCATCAGTCATTTCATTTTGATACAATTTTCATACAAAGTGGTTTCATTAGATCTGCTTCAAATGTTCATTAGATGTGGTGTAGACTTGTGGAATACTCTTCCGTGTCTGTCCAACCTCAAATTCGTACCCTCAATATTCGTCCAACCTCAATATTCGTCTCACGTTCAGACTTCTCCGCCGCACTGACGATGTACAGTCGCGCTTCCACTCTGCTTCACGGAACAACAGCGAGAGTCGGCTGTCTGCTCCTGTGTGGTCAGTGCTTGACCCAGACGGCAGGAATTTGCGGCGTGGGAGGGCGGGCCAGCGGGACAGGGCCGAGCATTGGGAAGCGGAGGGCCTCTGATCCCACCGCCGCTTCCACCTCCTTCTCCTTCTCCTCCTCCTGCTCCTCCTTTTCCACCTTTAGGCCCGCTCCATCGCCATTTCCACCTCCACTACCATAGCCATCGTCACCGTAAACCTTCACTATCATCGCCACTACCACCAACATTTCCACCGCCATCGCCTCCTACGTCTCCAACTCCACCACAGACACAACTATTGCCACCGCCACCACCACATCGTCTGAGATTTGCTCAGAGCAATGACCTTGCCACCGACTGCAGTGATTGTAGCTGGTATTCGAGTCCCAATGTTGACGGATTTTAGATACTAGTTACATAACTATGTCTAATTCAGTCGCTGTCTAAAGAAGAATTCTAGCAGGTGGCCGCGCTGGTTGGTTGTTTCCCGTGGTTTAACAGCAGTCGCTTTAAGCTTTCGTTCAAAGCAGCTGCATTAAGTAAATGCTGTGGCAGTACCTTTACAAACTGGACACAGAGAGCGCGCGATCTTTCCTTCCTCTTTCTTGTTCTTCTTCGCTTTCTCTTTCTCACACTAACACGTACACTTATACATTCATAAACTACACGGGAGCTTAAAGTCCCGGCTGTAGGGTGTCTTCGGGGAAAATGCATAGGTGAGGAAATTCGTGCAAGCCGACCTGTACGTCATCGCCGGATCTCACCATCCAGAGGGGAGAAGTAACATCGCCACCGCCTGGTATACAGCATTCACTACATTAACAGGACTAATGACTTTAACAGTTGACGTGCCCGGAAATATTAATTACTCAAATCAATCTACTTCCGCTGCCACCTCTCTGCCATCTCTACCGCCATCGGCTCCATCACCACCACCACCGCCACCGTCTTCTCCATCACCACGGCTGCCGTCGCCCGGGGCCTCTTAATTACGGGGAATTACCTGGTGTAATACCGCCGGATTGGATGGCCCCGCATTAAAATTCGCTCCTAATACGCGCTCCCGCCGCCGCCCACGGGCCTGTTATTAATTGCGGCGGTGCCGCTGCGGGCTCGCCGCGCCGTCACCTCGCCGCGCCGCGCCGCGCCCTGCCCCTCCTCACTCGCCAGGCTCTACTACCTTGCTATTAGGCGAAGCCTCGGCCGGGAGAAACACGCCTCAAATCAATACAACAGGCGAGGAATGGGACGTTTGATTAATATTGAAGATGTGGATAGGAATTTATTACCATAAGTGATTTTAAAGATACGGTTTTATCGTTTTCTTTGACAATAAAAATTGATTAAGGACTGTATTATTGTTTTAATTGTGTGTCTAGCGTATCGTTTTGGGGACAAGGGTGACTCGTTAATTCATTCTTATTTTATTATTGATTTCGTGCTATAATTCTATGCATTCAAATATTGATTGATTGATTGATTTTACCGGCTAAGTTCGTCATCGTACCGTATCATCGGCTAAGTTCATCAGTCCCGTCAGTGTAGTGCATGTTTTCATTGCGAGAGTTGATCTTCACCCGCTGGATGGCGAGATGCGGCGCCGACCGAACGTCGTCTTGCGTGTTATTCCCTAATCAGGAATCTCCCATCAGCAGGGCACCGCCCTTTCGGAACAAACTCGGAGCTCCCGACTGGTCTCTCGACATTTGTGGTACTGTAGTTTACGTAAGTGTGTGTAAGGGGTAAGGAGAGGACAAGGAAGAGGGAAGGAAAGATTGCTTGCGGTCTATGGTCCGTTTGTTAAGGTGCGGCTCTAGCATTCACCTAGAGTTGTTTGCATATCCACGGAAAATTATCGTTCATTGCAGCCGGCCGCTAGAATTCCCCTCCAGGCAGCCGCCGAATTCGACCTAGCTATCTAGCTAGTGTAGAAAATCCTGCCATCGACGGGACTCGAACCCAGAGGCACGGCAGTAACATCAATTGAAGCCCTGATCCACCTAATGATGGCACTGCCTTTTTCAGAGCGATATAAAACGTTATTTGAAACGGCATAATGTCAATAGTTGGGATGTTGCGTTGTTGCCTTGGGACTGGGCTGTCGCCGAGTGTGAGGTGGAGGAGCAGAGCCGTCCTCGGCTGCGCAATCCGCACCGTGCGTCGAGGCGCCGCCTGCCGGTCTGCCGGCCCGCCGGCCGGCCGGTTGGCCGTGCGGCCGCCCCCGGGGGAAGGCACACGCGCAACAGGCGATCGCAATCTTAGACAACGGCTCGTGCCGCGCTTGGCTAAGTAGATACGCGTGTCGCGAATGAAATAGGAACTACCCCGCCACTTTGGGTCGCAACGGTTTCTAACTCCATGTAGCGCGCGTTCGATTACATGGATCTGTGTTCGCGTTTGATATGATCAGCAAACACGCCGCGAATGACTGAGTGCAGTGTGCGCTTGATATGGCACGTGTGGTGAAAATGAACGATCGTTTTCTTAATGAAAAAAGCTCTGTAAAAGTAACTGCTTGTGCTGATGGTTTCGCGATGGTTTAAGGATTTGCTTCTCAAAACCTTTTATGAGATGTTTGACAAGATCCAAAACCATTGTACACAAAGCAATTTCGTATTTAGTACCTTGATTTTTATTTTAAACTTGAATGTAACTTTCTCGTGCGTATTGTATGCAGCAATTTTCATTTATTTTTAAACTAAATATTCGGATGTGATATTCCAAAATTTTACTTGTAAAATTCATTTAACTAGAATTTCTTAAACGGAGATATTGAACCCTATCATCAAATATCGATTCACCTACTTTATGATACACATATTGATAGACTTCGTTTATGAACACGGAGCACATATTCACCCTCATTTATAACAATTTGTCTGTAATCGCTTGACTTAGCCTTTAATTGCCGCGCCTCCCTCGTGTAGCGTGTGCCTTGTGTAACAGAATACCTTCTACGAACATCTTCCAAATTACCCCCCCGCTCCAGCCTCGCGCCTAACCTTGCGCCAGCGAGGCCGTCGACGAAGAAAAAGAGCGTAGAGACGCGAGAGGAAACTCTTCGCGCCATGATGTGCGATAATAACCACCTTGGAGCGGTCTTCATGCGGATCCCATTATAAATAAGGAGAAACTGTGAATGCATTTTCCGAGAAGAGTGACTGCATCCCACCGATCGCGACGTTTACGGCACCTCTTCCTACGCGGAGGGCAAAGGTGGGGCCCTGCGCCGTTGCCAGAAAGTGATTGCGTGGAATGATTTCGTGGGATATGGGAGGTCATTCGGTGATTCAGGTAGGGTGTTGCGGACTTGCCTGGTAGAAGCAAATAATTTCAAAATATGATATTCGACACATTTTACTTAAATATAGTAGGTGCACACACACACACACACACACTCTCTCTCTTTATCTGCGTTGAATTCAGTATGCACGTGACATAATTGATTGTCTGTTACTTTCGACATAATTGATCAAAATACGGTGGACGTGTGAGGACAATACGTTTTGGAAGTAAATTCTTCTTCTGAGTATTAAATTATTATAACTAAATTCTTCCTCGTACTTTGAAAAATATATGTTGGCAATACAATTCTTCATTCGCCCTGCTATAAGAATGAAATATCATTTTATACCCCACGTAATATTAATGTGCACATGTGCACAGAACGTGACCCATCACAATGTCCAACGCTTCAGACTCGAATTATTGTCTGCATTGATGCAGACATTGATGTCTGCATTGATATATGCAAGAAGATGAGAAAATATATTTATATTGAAATTCAGCATTTGGCAATTATTGCCAATTCATCTCATTATAATCTCCTTTATCTCTTTAGAAAATAATCGTAATCTTCAAATTTTTTTCATAAGTATGTGATAGTCATCATCTTATCTGAAACATACAATTACCTCATATTCTTTATAACTCTCAGAAAATAAAAATAAAATCAATTTTACATACTATTATAAAAAACTCTTCAAAACCTACAGAAAGTATTAACCTTATTTTATTTAACAGCATCGTTTTCTGACTAATGTCATACTTATGTGTTTTACTTCTTTAAAACAAATTGAGTGTTTTATTATATGTATCGTTCTTGTGTTAAATTATCCATTTGATAGGAACATAAGGATGCAAAACGTGAAATTTTCCGCACTGTTAGAACGCTTCAGGGGATATTCGTCATTCTGGGGAGCCAGGTGATTTCCTACGTGAATCACCTTCGTTACAAAGAAATTTAACGTGTCATTACTTCTCATTAGTTAACGAAACTGAAAATGTTTCTCGGGAGACGTCTAGAAAGGAGGTGTGGCGAAAGGCGTAAATATTTTGGGAGAATTCCTCAGCTTAAGATGCTTTGGGAAACCAAAAAAGGAAGAACGAAAGGAAACCCGTTCGAACGTCATTTGTGAATCTTTTAAATATTTATGCGGCAGTCAGACAAAAGGAGAGAGCAGCCGAAGACGGCCTTTGTGAGCGAGTCTTCCGAGAAGCGCGGGAATTGAGTCAATGATTTCGACCTGATTCTGGAAAATCGAGCGTGGAGGCGTGATCGAGGGCTCAGTGGCGAAGAAAGCAAACCGAGTCAAAGAAGCAGACACGAGAACGTGGCGCAAGATAGGGGTAGGGCACTTGCACCACCTAATGCAACTGTTCTGCTTTAGGTGAACACCAACTATTCTGTATGATGTCTACAGATTTTTTTTCAATTTTTATTCACAAAAATTATGAACCATAGATAGACATATATGAAACAAAGTTTGAAAAAGATACTTATTTTACTTTAGTTTTATTTATTTTTTATAACCATGAAGAGTGTCATATTGCAAATGAGCTGGAACGTAAATATTGTATTTAAACTAAATTTTATTCTATTAGATTAATGAATATGTCGATCTGATGTCCGACATCACTGAGATAGTATTACCATAACGGTCTCGGATCAGAAGATCGCGGGTTCGAGTCTCGCCTCGGGCATGGCTGTGTTGTGTGTCTTGATTCTGTGGGTCTATTTCATCAGTCATAATCATCCCATCGCCCTTCATAATAATTTCATCCCATTCCCTTGAGCCAACAACTATGGGGTATAAAATTGGAATGAACATTAAAATGTTGATTTTTATTGTACTTTACTTTCTTCTATGTTAGACTGTATTTGGTCCTTTATTTTAAAGACAGAAAAGTTTTTTTCCCTTTAAAATAAAGGACCCAATAGAATCTGATAAATTTGAAATATCTATAGGCATAAAAATAAATAATAATTTTAATACTTTCCTTTCTTTTTGTCTTAACATAAATATATAAACATAGATGTGTATTTTGTCTTTTTGATTTCCATAAACGTCTACGGTGTCATGGAGAATGGTGCATTTATTTTCTTAGAAATGTATTTGGGTGACTTTTAAAAACTTATATTGTATTATAATAATATTTTATTTTGCAATTTGTTTGGGTACAAACATTTGGCAAAATTACATACAATTTTAATAACATGAGAGGAGTAAGGTCCATTGACCGTACTCCTGATATTACATTTTTTTAAACATATTTGATAACTAAACTAACATACTAAAAATATAACATGGTAAGCGTATATAATAATAAAACAGAAAATAATATAACAATTTATAGTCGATATGTCAGGTCTAAAGTATGATATCGTTTAAGTCGTCTGGTAGTGTCACTATTGTGTAGTATGTTAATGGCAAGAATATTTTTATGGTTATGTAGTCGTTGTAAGTATTTTGCGCTGGTCTTGTTAATTTCTTCTCTTATTGTTGTCATTTGTAAGTCTCGGTGTATTGTGTCGTTCGTTACGTACCAAGGAGCATTTACAAATTTTCTTTAGCTTTTAGATTGGAAACGTTGTAATATTTCAATTTTGAGCTGCTCCCCAAAGTTGTATTCCATATGTCCAGACAGGTTTTAGTAATATACACAGAAGAATTTTGTTTGCGATGCTTAAGGATGAGTTTTTTCCTAATAGCCAGTTTAATCTGATAATTTCGAGTTCTAATTCTTTTCTTCTATTCTTTATATGTGTTTTCCATGTAAGTCTTCTGTCCAGTGTAATTCCAGTGTAAGATATTTTGCTGAGTCGTTTTGAGGAATAGGTTGTGATCCGATTTTTATAGGAGGCCATGTTTCGTGCTTCAGAGTGAAGGTAACTTGGGCAGATTCTTGTCATTTGCCTTGAGGCGCCAGCGTTTCTGCCACTTGTGAATGGATTATTATATTTAATACATATATATATATATATATATATTTATAATGGTCACGACAGTAATAATAATATCATCCTATCCCCCTATTCAAGGCTAACAACCTTGAGATACAGACGAAACTTACCAAGGGATGCAGCCGAAAGGCTTATCCCCATAATTTTGCACGTTGATCGCTCCAGGATGGAATACAACTGGGTGTCGGGGAGAGAAGTAGTGGCCAGTAGTGGCCAATACGCTAATAATAATAATAATAATAATAATAATAATAATAATAATAATAATAATAATATGTAAATCAATTCAAGTTCTAATGTGCATTTTCCTTCATGGAAATTTTTTGTGATTGCGAATTAACAAATCAATGAACTCCCAAATTTCTAATATTACTGTTCACATTCCCCACCGCTAGCTCGACATTTGTTTCGACTGAAGGCAGCGCGCGAGGGAATTGTGTTTGCTCTTGAGCAGTTCATCGCAGATTCTGAGCGGAGTGGACGTGTAGAACGCAGCAGTGTAGACTCGCGGACACAGATCGCAGCGGGGCGGGCAGAGGTCGGCGACCCGCCCGCGCTGCCGCCCCCCCCTCCGCGCTCCGCACCTCGCACTCTCATTCCCGGCGGCGCGCTCCGGATAAATCAAGAAGTGTCCCATGCAGTTCCTGGAAGCCTCCGCTCGCGCCTCGGCTGGTTCCGGGATGCTTCGGAGCCACCGAGTGGCGGCGCTAGCGACGGTGATGACATTGGCGTAGTGGAAGGGTGGGTGGCGACAGTAGCCGCAACGGGGGCCATGATGGCCTTAGCCTTGGAGATGGCGGTGATGGTGGGGGCGGAGGCTATGGCGATGACGGAAACTCAGCCATGCGGATGCGACCTCTGGGAACGCACTTGCAGATCCGCCAGGTTAATGCAAGAAGATTGCTTCTTACTCGGGGAAAATATTGTTAAGATGCCGGCGTTCGGATGCCCCAAGACTGCGTACTTCACAGTCTAGACATCGTACGGTGAGAGGTTTTACAACGGAATGATAGATGAGCAGGATGTGTTGGGAAGTCAAGTTATTCTGGATAATGATATTTGTTCCATGGCGGAACCTTCAGAATCGAACTCTTACATCGTATGAGATGAAATAATAAGTGAAATAACTGGAGCAATTACCCTTGATAGCGTTACAAATAATATATGACTTATAACGTTTGGGACTTGGAGGAATGTAAAGTTTTGTATGGTTGTGATACTCGCCCGGAATATAAATGTGCTCCGAACCTTCATTTGTACAAAATTATGTATATAATTGTATATAATTGAGTTAAATTTGTATTATAATTCTGTACTTTTATTATTAAAAGAGGATTTAATGTAAAAATAATTTACCCAATACTCATTTATAAAACATTATTTCACATAAGAGTGAGGATGAACCCTACTCTGATATTGAAAAAAATTATCTTACCTATCAATGCGTATGAAAGAACTTTCAACTTAATTGCAATGAAATATATACAAAAATAAATTATTTGCAATAGTTACACTCAATGCACGTTGACACACACCCATTCATTGCATTTCCCACACATTCGTCGTGTGGAATTATTATTGACTCTGCCAAATATCCTGTGTCCTTTACCTTTGGGGGAAGGGGTAAAAGAGTAATGTTTTGTATTCAGGAGCATCTCCTACCAGCGAAAGTCATCGAGGTCTTACTTATGAGGGAAACATAGGCAGTTTTATCAGTTCCTGGATTTGAATTGATTAGATCCCTTATTTTACGTGGTGAGACGCAGGCCATGAAGCCCTCTCGTCTGACCATGCAAATTTCGCTATGCTCCTTTCACCAACTAACGGAGAAATGATGTATTTCTTGAGCGACAAAACAGGCGATTTGAATTTAGTTCAGAGACTTAGCGTAAAGACAGAAGCGTAAATACGCTTGAGGATCTTTTACATGCAGCAAATCTACTATCATGGGACAGCCTGCTTTACTTCCCTTCCGAAGGAAGGTGTACGATGTATTCGCCCTTAAAAATCCAAGGCTGCGATCGAGATTGAATCCGCGCGCATGGGTATGACAGTGTGATACGCTAACCGGTACACTATCGCCGCCGCAATTTTTCCCGGATTTGAGGCTTTAGCATTTTCGAACAACCGTAAGGATCATCGGTCTGCATCTCTTCCTCCAACCTTTTCATCAGTGGACCAATCCGCCATTATACCTAAGTGACAGTAATATCTTAGATTAAACGAATTCAATTATATTTCGAATTCAAAGAATTTTTAAATGTGTACTTACTAACAAAATCGTTAATTTATAATTGCGTGGAGTACAAATTGCGACACCAACGACTAGGAACTCTTCAGCCTTTTCTGAAGCTCAGAGGGTGAGTGTGAGCACGACACATAGTGCACAGTTAGATCTGAACATGAACGGCAGACTATGTGGATACCAATTGTATAACTCTCCCCAACCTAAGGAAAAATAGTTTACAAAATACTGTGGATGACAATTGTACTCCGCGCGAGTAATGAAGGGCTAATCAGATCCTAGTTGGCTTATAATAATAATAATAATAATAATAATAATAATAATAATAAATCCCTAAATTATTATAAAAATATATGCAATATATGTTTAGAAATATATCGCCGAATGGAAAAAAATACATTTGAATAATGGAAAATGAATCAATAGTCAAGCTTTGTAAAATGTTACTTTTGTCCATCTTCATCAAGATCACAAGTACTTTCAAGATTACTTGCACATATCGAAATATACGGAAGATATTTTTTTATATATTTTATTTTAAAGATATTCTCCAGACAGTTACTTATAGGCTTCATCCTTTGGAAAGTCTTCATCTTGCAAAAAAGGGTTCTGAGGAAGCGGAAATCTTTCATTCGGTGGTCGAATTGCCCTCCATATCGGCTTCTGTGCGCTGCATCGGGTGCTCTGTCTGCCGGTGGCCACGTAGACGTCTCCGCTACAACCGTGGCCATGGGCCGCAATGACACGCTTGCCAACGGCGCTTATCTCCGTTCCCAGCCCCACCCATTCAGCCCTCAACCTATCCTCGTATCCCAGCCACCCCGCACTGCTACCGTAGACCCACCGGCCCTCCTCGCTTCGCCCATTCTCCGCCTCTCCCCGCCCCGGCCATCCAGGCCCCGGCCATCCACGCCCCGGCCATCCACGCCTCTTCCTGGTTCTTCCCATCACATCCCTCTACGCCCCCGCTACACCCAGCCACGCCGCACCCCTCCACGCACCCTGCCCCGCTTCGCCCATTCATCACTCCACTCCGGCCACCCCGCCGCTTCCCCGCCGCCCCCGCCTGCACTCGCCTGCGCAGCCCAGCGCCGCGGCCGCGTCGCGGGGGCCTCCGAGGACGGACGGGTCTCCGTTTCTGTTTGCTCTCTCTTCTTTTTCTTTCGATTTTTTTCGTGTTCTCCGCACGAAGTTCCAACGAGCCTGCGCGCCACACCCGAGGTAGAGACGCGGGGAGGGCTCGCACCGCGGCCGCCTGTTATATCTACCTCTCCATCTGCGGCGTTCTGCTTGGAACGACTGCCTGCGCGCCCGCCCGCCAGCCAGCCCGCGCCGTTAATGCATTGTATACAGCGATGAAACAGGGCTATCGGGGGGTTGTCCGGCGAGTGACGACGAGGACTGCCCGCAGAGTTCGGGCGCGGAACTTTGGTGCGGAAATTTTCTATGGGAAGTTGAGAAGTTTCATGTGCCCTGATGAGTTTGATTAATAGTAATTTTGTTTTGATTTTCTTGATTTTATTTATTGTGTCAAGGAACTGTAAAATCTCTGGAACGTACAGGTAGAATTACAATTTTGCGCACACTTACTTGCGCTTCGGAATCTCTTCCCCACTGACCATAAATAATAGAACAGGGAATAAAGGAACCAAAAAACGAGGTAGGCAACATTTGAAAACTAGACATTTTTGCTCCCGAGTTATAGAAAACCTATGTCAGCATCCGTTCATTGAATTACGGAAGCTGGACGAAAACCTAATCGAGATGAGAGTTATTGACCCGGAAGCATTTCTTAGCTACAGGTGTATAATTTTGTTAAAAAAATGTCTGGAAATATTAACTAAACCATTATACATCATTAATAAATTTAATATTATTTTTCTTGTTGAGAGTGCAGCCTATTTGTATAGAAAAAGTTATACAGCAGAAACTATTTTATTTTGAACTTAAATTCGCCTATCGAATTTAATTCTTTAATGTTATCGGGTAATGTGTTGTAAATAAACGTACATGTACTACATGTGCATTTCGTGTCTGTTGATACTGATACCTGATGATTTCAACCATGTACGTTGTAATTACAAGTATCAGTGTTGCATGAAAAGAATTTCCCACCGTTAGGCAACTCAGTTTCTTGCTGACAGCGTAGGCTTCCGCAACACCGGTAGCTGCTTGGCTGTCAGGGCGACTCAGACACGGGTGCCAGCGTTTCGGCTGTCATTCTGCAATTTTGACTTTTCGCCCTGAGGAAGGTCGCAAAATGGCGGCCGCAATGTTGGCACCCATCCCTAGGACGCAGCGTCTCCGGGGCAGCCAAGCAATTACTCAGTTTCCTGGTGAGTACTTTTTCCAAAATTTTGGAATAAAGAGTTCCTGCCATGTTTTTGTGATTATTTTTGTTTATTTGTATATGCAACTTTCTATGTAATGAAATTTGTACACTAATTTGTATATCAGAATTGATTATAAATAAAGTAAATATGATTGAGATTCGTCGTCCCAATAAATTATATGCAGGTTTGTAATCGCAGGTTAGGAAATTTTTTGAAAATACGTTGGGTTTTGGTATAATGCCTTCATTTGAAATCAGTGTGTTGCTGATCTATGTGCGTGTGGATGATAACATTGATCGAAAATAAATCTTAAAAGAGAATGTAGTAGATAATATTTATTTCTCATAATTCAAGACAATTCTAATTGTTATTTTATATGAATATAAAATTATTCCAAGGGGAGGCCAAGTTGGCGATCGCGCTCGTATATGATCAAGATATCGATGGATACTTTCAATAAAATAACTACATAAAATTAGGATTTAATTAATTTCCATTTTGTTTGTAATGTCGCCTTATCTTATTCTTTGATCACAAACTAAGTCAAGATTGTTTTGAACTCATAAATACATTTTAAATCATACCTTTCACTGTTCACATTATTTTTAGAGATAAAGAAATGCCACCCGAAGTAGTTATCAAATAAGTGAAGATGCGAAAAATATTGTTATGACTGTTGCGTATGTTTATTAACACAGAAGAAAGTAAAAACAATACTGCGAAACACTTGCATCATGAACTTTTTTCTTTCTTCGCCCATGATTACTTGCATCTCGTTTTGCGACTAACAAGATGAATGCTTTTTACCCGTAAGAACATGACTTTATAGCTTCTTGATTCCAGTATTCTCTTTGTTTATCTTGTGTTTTCAAGCTACGTTAATGCTTCTGTGTTTCGAAATGTATTCTTGCAACAAAAGAATAGAGCATTGAGTAACAACAAACATGCTCCCAAATGACGATATTTAGGGAAGTTTTCCGTCAATAAATACTATTGAGGCTTACGTATATTTTCTCGAGTGAGGAGTAAATGGGGCGTGAACATTAGAAAGCTTCCTTGCCATACGTACGACCCGCCTGGCAGCAACGAGCGTATAGTGACCTTGATTTTTAGAACCAAACATGAACAAAATGCTCGTGCTAAAATATCTATAAGTGTTTCCACGGATCCTCCTTCAACTTCATCGATCAGCTTTCAAGATGAACTACACCTGGTACGCCACATCCTGGAAGTCACGGAGCAATCAGCAAAAAGACGAACGTGACAGGAACGAATCGCGCGCTGCTGCGCGAAAAACAACAACGAAGGAAGGTCGAGATGAGAGGACCAAAGCCGCATCACACACTTGGAACAGAAGAGATCGGTTGTACAAAACAGAGGCACAAAAAGAATACACGAAACGACGCTAAGAATCGTATAAATGCGTCGGCGTTGAGAGCAGTTGCAACAAAAGTACCAGGCTTTGGATAGATCATAGCGCTGATGCGGAACACAGCGATCGGCAAAACTCGAAATGGAATGCCGATGGCAGAGGATTTTGAATTGACCGGAATAGATAGGGATAACTTCACAATGGTAGAAAAGATGAAGATGAAAGCACTTAACCACAACCTTCGAGGCCACGTAAAAGTGGGTGAATACGAGAACAACTATCTAGTTTATTCAGACTATCCAGTTCGTGCAGAGTGAATGATATGCACCAATGCGTCTAGCAGATAATATTTGAATTAAGCCTTGAGAGAAAGGTGGGATATATTTTACGAGTTCAGATCTGCTAATGAAACGACTACATTACTTAGCTTTCCTAATTTAGGCGGCTGTTTATACCACTGTAGTAACTGCATCCATGTAATATTGGAAATAGTGATGTAAGAATCTGTGGAGTTACGCAAGAAAATGGTAATGCAGGCGTATTACAAGAGAGAGTGTCTGTAACTGGGATTACTTTAGAATGGGATGACCATAACGCGAATGGAAATTGCAGAGGTTACGCTAATAGACGGCCGGATCAGAGCAGCAGTGGCTGCTAACAATTGGATTACGTAAGGGCGACAAGGCGTACACTGTTTATGTATTGAAGAAAAATACGAGGAAAATATTAAGATTCGCATATTTTCCAAGTATTCTTTTTTAGTACTTCTTATTCCTCTCGTTCTTCATTTTATCCTTTTATCTTCATAAATTCTACGCCTGATTTGAAAGTCCAAGGCAGGAATTGTCACTCTGAGTCAGCACTCTGTCAGCAAGGAATGGGGAAACCCATAAACCCATGTGCGCAGCATCACGAGAGACAGATATCGATCCATCTTCCCACGCTTATTTTTCTTCATATTACCATATACTTGTTAGGGGATCACACCGAAAAACCCCTGACTTGGTGCTGCTTTTCAGCTCTTTTGTTTTGTCGTATGTTATTGACTGTCGCGATTGTGGGAGAGGCTGCGTTGTCCGCGAGAGTGCGTCGCGACTTATTGATTCTAATTTCGCGGCGTCGTTCTGCGAAAGACGAATGGCTGTCGCGAGTCGCCAGCCACGGCCGCCGCCGCCGCGCTTTTTCAATAAGAGGCGGCGGTGGGGCAGTCGCTCGCTCGCTCGCCCGGCCGCCCGATGCAGTTGCTCCGCGGAATGATTTACAAGTTGCCCTCCTGTAATCGCGGGTGGTGGCGGCACCAGTGATCGATGGCTGGCGCACGCGATTACTCCGTCGCCGCCGCCGCCGCCAGTGTCACCGCTCGCCTCTTCCCCTCCAGGCGCCAAGTCGCCGGTGCTCCCGCTATTAGCGCTCTTCAGCGGAGGGCCCCTCCGTCCGATACGTGTCTTGAGTGTCATCTCCATCTTTCATACCGGATACGGTAGCTCAGTGGCAGCACAGTGGTCATCCCAGCATCCTTCACCGGAAGGTCCTAGAGTTTCAGTACCGGTAGGGCAGGGTTGATGCCAGCTGCCCAGCCGGGACGAATTCAATCACTTTTTTGGAGGAGAATTCAAGCCGTCGGCCTTTGTGACACTTTGCTTTGATCGCTGTCTAGCTGCTCTGGCACTTTTCTGTGATTTCTTCGATGAAAACTACGCGACAACTGCGGAAGTATCCTAACGATCCAGGGTTCGCGCGCGATCATGTGCCCTCCTCCTTCTTGTTTCTTCCACATGCATTTACACGCCCCCCCTCGTTTTATTGCTCACATTGCCCTAAATATCAAGAGACTAATCGGAGGCTTAGAGCTTGTTCAGATTGGAGCGTTGCCCCAGCATCTGAAGTGGTGATACTGGGGGGGGGGGAGTCGACGTGCAGTTTCGGTCCAGATCGATTACATAATGTATAGAAGAGGGCGCGAAGTCCCGTGGGCCTCAGGCGCATATCATTCTAGGTTCGCGATTGCCACCGCTCGTCTTCGCCTCTTAATGTCGTCACTTAATCTGTATTCTCACTTTGTGCCCAGTTCGAACATTAAAATACTTTCATTGCTCGTTCTTCATTGCCACCTATTTTCCACCACAGTTGGGTGTCTCATGTATTCTTTAATAAATTTGTACACCGTTATTCCTGTCTCCAAATATTAAATTTTACTTTCTCTCTCCGAGTCAGATTTTCCTTACCACTTTTCTTCCCTTCGCATATTTAACAGCGAGTCATTCTACCCCCTCTGTTGTTCTTTCCAGGAACTCTGCATTATCATTTCAATCTGGAACTTTATGATCTCACTTCACATCCAACCTTACTAATGTTTTTTACTAAAGAATTTCAATGCAACTGTTCTTCTGAATAAATCACGACCATTTTGTTATTTCGTTAATTTCTTTTGCTGGCCCCATCCCTCTCCATTTCTTCTCCCCCATCGTCACTATCACGTTTGGATGGACAAGCATGATAGTCTGTATATGAATAGTTTAATTAAGATTCGTATTTTTCCAACGTATTGGTAATAAATATATTTGTTATTATTTCTTTAATAATATCATGGTAGTTATGATCATTATGATTATGCGAATTATAAAGTCGTTGAGGAATCATACATAACAGTTCCTTACATAACAGTTGTTGAGAACTATTATTCAAAGAACGCTATTTCTGACTTCTTCACAAATATCGTTGTTTCCCCTCCAATGACGCCGACTTTTTTTACTCCAAGAGCGCTGTGCTTCCTCCTGCGGCATTCGCCTCCTCCACTCCCAGTGCCTCCTTGACCGTTGACCGTTGTCATCGGCTTCAGGGAGAAATGCCAGCATAACAGGGGAGCTTCCTTCACGGAGCAGACAAATAGGGATGTCAGTCGACAGAGATTTATCGATTGTGTAAAACTTGATTCTCATCGATGGGCAATATTTGATGTTGATATGTGGTGCGTAGCTTTAAATCTCACAACGGCGGTATCTCTCGGGAAGTCGACCAAACCTAATGGGGTACGATACATGACGAAACATCTCGTACCTCGCAGAACGAAGTGCTTCTGTATTTGGCTGCAAATCCCGTCGTATATTCGACCGCGGAACGTATCGACATGAAGATAACGGTGCTTACGTCTCCTTTCTCTTCTAGTCGTATGTTTTCCGAGGTTCCGCGCGTGGTGACGTCATACTAGGTGACGACAAATAGGAATGACATTTGATCACTATCATTTTGACAAATATTTGATATCGACTTATGCTCATTCAATTGATGGCCCGATCTTGCGACATCTTGAATCGTCATTTTGAAAGAAGCGTGCTGTGGTTCACCGGGCTTAGGTCTAATATGGATTTAGCTGCTAGGAGAGCATAACTTAACGAAAATCCATATCAACCAACACAACGCTAGAAGAGCATTACTTAACGAAATTGTTATGCCCAAGAACAACTCACCAATGAAGTGATTTTCATAATGAGTTACGAGTTAGTAATAAGAGATTGTGCTGTGTTGACACAATTGACATCACAATTAGTTGATTTTGCCTCGTTTTATATAAACTAAAGTTGTGTTTAATGAGCAGAGTTACTATGCAATCTTCTATTTGTTGCTATTAAAAGTTATTTTTTAAAAATTATATTCCTTTGGTATCGTATCGTCAAGAAAGTGCAGTTGTCTTAAAAAAGTATATGTCATTCCCTCGTTCTTAAGCGAGCAAATTTTAAATTGATTATAACCAAGTAGTGATTTGAAAGATAATTTTCAAGCATGTAAATTTCATCAATTAACGCACATTCGACATTTAATAATAAGAAAAATAGTTTGTCTCTAAAGGCCTGAAATAAAGAATGGATAGGAGAGATAACAAGGTAACCAAATTATGGCATTGGCGCTATAAGCCTATACGGCATTTGTACATGGCGACCTCAGATTTATGAACCGTATGGAAGCTTAATTTTGAAAGGATATATTGAAGAACTCTTGAAACCGGAAAAATGCATGTATTGCTGAATGCACAGTATTAAAGATTTATTTATTTTTCCTCTTAAATAGTAATAAATACGAGGGGATTATGATGGAAGAAAAAATAAGTTTCACAAATGACTTGGATATAATCATTTTTTAAATCGTTTGTGTGTTGGTTCATATAGATTTTTGATAATTCAATCTTTTCGAAATCCTCTTGAAGCTAGAATGAAAAAACTACATTGGACGAGATGTGCAGCAAACGCACGGACTATTCCAGATAACGAAGAATCAGTGTTCTCTCACCGCCGACGGCGGTGAGTAGCTTACGTGAGGTCTTTGCGAATGACGCTTAAGCAATAAATCAGATGCCATCACCTGCTTGGGCCGAAGTCATTCCTGTCTGCTGCAAAGAGCAAAAAGGATGTCGCGCAAAATTTAGGGCCTGCTATTATTGTTTTGCAAGCGTAACTTTCAGTGTCTCATTGTGAACTGAAGAAGCGTCAGCTTGAACAAAGAGTTAAGTCAGTTGAATACAATTGTACTTTCGTTTTTGCGGCGAGCCGTCTCGTTTTTATGTATGAATAAGCAAGGCAATCTGACTTCGGTGAGCATAGTAGAAGTATGTATAATTACATAAGAATTATTCTGAATACGTTACGCGATGAAGGTAAATATAAATACAATTTTAATCCAATGTGTCACTACGCTTTGACTAGTACTGTTACTATCTCGGAGAAAGAATCTCTATTAAGTAACAAACTCGACGAATAAAATTAAATGGGCACCGCAGACAGACTTCGTTTGTGACTGTTATGGTCCTTTCTCAGACGAATTAATATGGGCTGTTAGGTACTACATCCCTTAAATATTACATAAAAAGTAATTTGGATTGAATCTACCCATTTCGTGATACCCGTTTCATGATAACGTCAGATTTCACTGGCATTCCCTTCCTCGCCGATTTCATATAATGAACTCTACACCTTAGGACGGATTTGTACAGCCCACAGTATCGAAAGAACATTGCAATTGCGACGGAGGAGATGGGATCGAAGGAGTGACGGGACGACCGGCGCTCTGGCATGCCACCCCCGCCCCACTCCGTTCCTCCCCGCCTCCCCGTATCGCCCTCCTTACCCCTCCCACCCCTGGTCCAGCCGGCGTGCCGCACGTTGCATCCCGTCCATTCCACGCCCGCCCCCGCCCATTCCCGCTCCCGTCCCGCCGCCCTCCCCGCCCCTCCCCCCCTTCCCCGCCCTGGTCCAGCCTGTGCGCCGCCCGTCGCGCCCCGCCCAACCCGCGCGTACCGCCCACTCCCACCGCCGCGCCGCCGCCGTCCGCCGCCCCGGGAGTTATAGTCCATTAGGCGGGGCGCAGCCGCCCACGCCCGCCACCCGCTCAACCACGACCACCGCCGCCGCGTTCTACTTGTGGGGTCGTATGCATTATTTATGTCATTACCTTTGATTTATCCCCTCCTATTTATTACATCCCCGCCCGAGCGCCCGCCGCCCGCCGCCGCCCCGCCGCGCGCGCGCTCTGCCGTCGGTGTTCGACGCTATTTATTACGTGGAATGTTATGAATGCGATTGGATTTCTGTTCGTCCGACCGCGCGAGGGCGGGAGCGGGATGACGGGACGCGGGGGGTATGGGAATAAACTGTTGTCTTCGAGGGGAAGACGTCATCCAGAAGATAAGGCGAGAAGGGACTCGGGTGATAGATTTTGAAAGTGCAAGTGTCGGTGCAAACCAGGAGCACACTGACGAGGCTAGTAAAAAAGGCTTGGGTTTGGGTTTGAAAATGGCTTGTTATTGAGGGTAATGGCTGGGAGGGCAAAGAGAAGTGGGAGAAGAGGAAAGAAGAGGGAATGGAGTGGGCGATACGACGTTGTGAATAGAAGAGGACGAGAGATCACAAAGATGTGCTGAAAGTGGTGAAGGCGCACAAAAATATAACAAAGCATGTGGTATAGTAATAAATTATGGTAGAGGTGAATGAGAAGACGAGTAAATGTAGAGAGGTTGATATTAACTGCAGTTTGTGGACTGTAGGGGTCTAAGAATGAGAAGTGGACGAAGGCAAATGAGAAGACGGCCCCACCTCACTCCTCACTCCCTCAGCCTCCGAGAACTCGAACGGCGAGTCATCGGGCACTCGAGGAATGTATTTCTTTCTTCTTACTCCTCCATCGCGTGTCTTCTGCTCTTGGCACCTCTTATTCGACGCCGCTGCCGCTCCCACTGCTATCTCTCCCTCGTCTCCCCACACAACCTCCACCACTTCTTCGCTGATCTCCTTCCCCACTGCCGCATTCAGCGCCACCTCCATGAACACAATCACTGCTATTATCACACATCGACAACAGATTTCACTACTACTACCACTGCTACCACCAACACCTGCCCCACCTCAACCTCCATCATCTCCCCCGCCAACACCTACACCAACTCACACACCACCACCTACTTACACTTCCACCACCAGCACTACCGTGTCCACCAGCTTCCCCCCCCACCACACCCCCACCCACTTACCCCCCCATCATTTGTACACCACCTGGTCCTTTACCATCTCTTCTCCCCCTCCACCGGCCTCTTCATCCACTCTCCACCAGCGCCGCCGCCGGCTACGTCAGCGTGCTCGCGTCGCCCGGGTCCCACTTCGAGGATCTCCTTAATCGCTTATTAATTCTCGTTACTGCCTGCGGCCCGCGTCTGTCTTCTTTTTGGCGGCGGCGGCCGACGCGAGACGTCACTTGGTATTCGGCGTTCGTGCGCGAGCGGCCTTGTTTGACTTCTTCGTCGACAACGTTTCGATATCGAGGGCTAAATATAATTAATTACGCGGCCGGCCGCCCGGCCGGCGCGCCGTTCGCGCTGACGTTTTTATTAATACCCCGCTGCCTGCAGCGCCGCGCCGCCGCGCCCCGCGCAGCCCCACGCCTCTATTTCGAGACAAGTATGTGCGCTACTCGCGCTCAGGAGCGCGGGGTGCCTTCGTAATTCGGAGGTTTTTTTTTGCCTCGGCGCTTCCGACGTAGGCAATACTAAACCAAGCGGGAAAATAAATTAAGGCGATCTCGAGGAGTGGAGAAGGGGGGAATGAAAAGTGAAAACCGTGAAGAGAAATGCGGGAGAGTATAGTAATTGCACAGTGAATAAAATACATTATTTTTAAAGTATTTTATTGTAGTCAATATGGGATTCATTAATGTAAAGTTACGGAAATCTGCGGCCAAGTTCTTGCCCTTAATTGTAGATTAATAATACCTCTTCAAATAAAATTGAAAATTTGATTTGGTTATTTTGCCATTGCAAATGGGGATGTTTTCAATCAAGTCAATAAACATTTAATCTGTTGAAACCATCACTATTCTGGTTTAATTTTGATGGCTAATGATATAATTTATCTGCTTATTTATTGACTGGAACGTTTGTTAATTTGGAATCAATAAGGTAATTTTTCAATAAAAAATAAATTAGAAATAGCTTTTCTGTTTAATTTGTTTTCTTTGAATTATTTCTCATATTGTTTAATAAAAAAAAATTTAAAAAACTATTCCAAATTGTATGATTTGTCTTGTATTACAGAATTTCTGTCTCTGTTACGTTGTATATGTTACATAGTGTATATGTTAAAACATGATTTATACGGGAAGGACATTATAAGTATGCCTTAATGAATTTAGTTCTTAGCAAATCATTGAAATATGTTTGAAAGACAAATACGATTGTCCTATGAATTTAACGATATGATACTACTCTGGTATTATTTTTAAGGATAATTTCAATGACAGTGTGATTACTACATTTTGGCTGTACTGTTTTTTATATCTTGTAATTTCATCCTGAGTATTTATTATTGAAAATGTCACAAGAGTTCCTCATATCATGCTACGTCAATTGCCGTGAGCAGTTTACATACCGCTAGAAGTGTGTTTCGGTTCGTCCATGAGCAGGTGCCCGCTTTCCATGCTGGGGCGCACCTCGGCGAGGCGCTGGCGCTGGATTTGAATAAACGCCGCTTCTCCTCTCTATTAGCCTATCTGGCCTCACGCAATCTCCGCCCTGCGCTTGCGTAAATCTCCGGAAGTGGCGCGAGCCCGTTCCAGCTCGTTCCGGCGGCCGGCGCCCCTCTTCCGGTCGCCCCGCCACTGCCGCCCCCCTCCATCCCGCCTCAACTTCCCACCCCTCACCTTCCCTCCCAGCCCCGTCCCACCTCGCCCCTCCATTTGCCCTCCTTCGTCAACGCCCCACGTCCCTGCGGAATATGCACGATCCATCCCATTGTGCACTCTTTACGCGGCATTTGCTGCAACACTGAAGGATTCCTGGTCAATCGATAGCTTCAATGGAAAGCAACTTGTAGGATAGAGAAGTTGGCGAGAACTCTGCGCTAGGCTGGGGTCAAATCACAAGGATGGTTCACCTTACGTACATCTGCTCTGAGAGAGGCAAAAGCAATCTATCACGCATCCGCACTCGTTCGACAGTTGAACGTCTCCAACGCAGAAACGAATACCTCTTTGATGATTGAAAATTTAAAAGTATCAATAAAAATTGCATTTGTGCTATATAATTCCGTATATTTTCCTTTGTCATCTATCATTATCTCTATCCTCCCGAGTCGTTTTTGAAGAATCTTATTAGATATTTGAAAAAAATTGTTACGATTGTATTGAAAATTACTTGAAAGATATTCATATTCAAAAAAACTGTGTAAAGATCCAATTTATAGAATATATCCATTAATAAAGAACTCTGTCTGTTGTTCTTCAATAAAGAGGTTGAAGAAATAGTTTAAAAAATTAAGATTTGTAATATTGAAGTTTCAGCGGTTTTAAAAAATACTCGCTCTTTTAGAACAAAAACATTTGGAACTATTTTTTTAATTAGAACATTTTCCAAGGACTCTTCAAGTACTTCCAAAAATAAAATTCTCAGGAAGTTGCTTTCGATGGGAGAATACTCATTTTGGAGAAAATCTTTTATAGGCTTTAGTCCCTCTTGTTTACAGGACAACAGAGAGATATACTGACAAACGGTAGAAAGGTCTTTTGGAGAACTTGTTTTTTGGGTGTCAGGGCTTTCTAAAACCTTACTTTGCCGTGATCGGCAATTCTTGCAGTATTACTTTACCCCGTACCCAAGAAATTTAAAATTTATACTTTTTGTTTAAATAAACAACTAATTTTGTGCGCCTTTAGCGTGATATTCCATGGAAGTTCACTATGTCTATGCGATAAATTAAAGTTTTTTTGCTTTCATTTCCAGTGTTATATTTTAATAGATGCGTTTTTTGACGTTTAACGATTTTTTTTAAATCATCAAGTTATTTTTTATGGTGCAAATGTGGATTTTCTTATGTATCGTTTTCTAAGCCACTATACGTCTTAACTCTGGCGCCGATCCACTTCTGACTTCCGAGACACCACCTGCCACGTGCTACCTATTCTCCCTACCCTCTCCGCCCCCTGCCTCGCGTGACAGTGACCGGAAGCGAGGGACAATACAGTTGCCCTCTTTTACCCCTCCCGCCGAAAGGTGCGTGTTCTAAGTTTACGGCCAAGTCGCATCGGTTCCAACAAGAAAAGGAATATTCTCTCGCTACGAAAGCTTCATGAATTGAATTACTTATGTGCAAAATTCGTTTTAGTTTGCTTTCCCAACAAGACTTCGTCGCAACACACCCGCCACATTTCGTGTGAATGGTTTGTGTATTAATGTTTTTTTTTATCTTGATAGTAATTGAAGGATAGAATTCTCAGAGATATTTAACTCCTATATACTACGTATTGAGTATTGAGAAAATGTGTTCAGTTAAATACTTTTTACAATTAGTTAGATATAAAAAAAATTAAAAAAGGATTTTCAGCTATCGTTCAATACAACATACATGTCTAATCATGGTAATATAAAACATTTCGATAACATTTTCAGAAACGTGTTTAAATCACAATGAATTGTGATTGCATGGTTCCAGAAATTGTATACCTCATTCTTTTCATTTGCTTTAGAGAATAAGTACTGAATGATGAAAAATTATATTTTGGAAAAGTTTCAATATGGCAAATATTCGATGTTTTGGGAAAGTTTACCAATATTGCAGAAGTTGAACTTTTATTTTGAAATTTTCTGTGGTTCATACTTTTATATGATGTACTCGGAAGGGTTCAGCTAGTCTTTGTGTTTCTTTCTATTTTCGAATCTGTTCTTCTCCAATATGGTTAATACTTCAATTTTGACTAAAGCGCGGGTTTTAGTTGTACTGCCCCAAGCTCATCATTAAAGACACAAAATTCACATACAGTTACAATGTAAGCCATAATTTTACTAAAATTATGTTATTCATATTTACAAAGAGCCGGAAACTTGTGGGTGGTCTTGGTAGTGCCCCAAGACCTTTTTTCAATTTCTCTCTATCTGTGGGGGAATGTAAAATGTTTAATTTCATGTAATTTCATTTTCCTTTGAACCATTTCTGGAATCATTATGCCGGTATTAGGAAATTGAAAAGTTGCGTTTAAAATGTTTATAGTGATTTAGAACAAATAATTGTTTGGTGTGAAGTACACTACGTATTCTGATTTTGATTACATGAACATTTTTTAAGTCTAAATTGATCTTGACTGTTCAAGCACATGTTATCATCTTCAGCGCACCTTCATTTCACAACTATGTCCCAAGAAGACCTGTTCGCATCCTGGTGACCATACCTCTTACTGCTGCAGTTCTTGCCCCCTCGAGGCACATGTAAGGGCGGGGCCCACTTATGCCGCGAGACCGAGACGGACACGGGAAGTTGTTGGGAACGATGGACCCTCGGCAGAGGGGAAAGCGCGGTCGGGGGCGGGGGCGAGGTAAAGGGCGGGGGCGGGGGCGAGGGCGGAGGCCGGAGCCGGGACGGAGGTGAGAGTGGAGTGAGCGACGGACAAGAGAGTCGAGCCGTCGCGGGCGCTGGGTGCGGAAGGGGGAGGCTGCTCTCCTCCGATTATCAGCGTGCAAAAACCAGGCGTACGTGCTCGGGAGTCGTGCTGGCCCGTTTACTGTGGAGAGACGGATTCTGCTGGGGGCGGCGGCGGCGGAGTGCTGTGGCTTGGCCCGCCAGCCATGAACGGACGGACAGGACCCGGAAGAGGAGAAGGCAGGAATAGAACGTACGCATTCAGTTCACTTACGTACACGTCGCTGGTGGTCTGGACGAACTGTGCACCGGAATTCTACTAGTATTTGATGCCCGATAAGAACATATTTTTTGGTCATAAAGGTTTCAAGTTCCTCTTCCTTCCCAAATTTGATGAGAGAGCTATAAAAGCAGAATGAGAATCAATCCATGAAAAAATTGAATGCATTATTGTTTCCTTAATGCATGCCACATTAAATTCTTGGGTTGTGGAACAAAAAACGTGTCAGCTAATATCTATCTTTTTATTTTAAATTAAAACAGTATTTTAATTATGGAATTCAGAATAGTATTATCCATGAAATTAAATAATTGTACTGTTATGTAATTCTGTACATTTTTATTGCATTTTAGTTACTTTTATGGTATATTTTAAACAATGGTACCCTAATAATTTGCTTTGTTTTTCAGTTAAATTAATTTTATTTTAGACTATTTTGAAATGACGAAATTATACACACTTTCTTTTTTTCAAAAATAAATTATGAAAAACATTTTTTCTTGAAACGTTTGCGTTTTGGTTATTTTATTTCCATCTAGTTCACGCCTGTTTGGTTACTGAAAGTTTAAGAATACAAGTTCCAATTCTATTGTGATATTTGACGCTGAATTCAAAGTGCTGTCTCAAAAGGAACTTGAAATTGTCTTCATTTTAAATGTCGTTATTACATTAAGCTTTCAAACGAATTATTTATTTACTCACAGTTGAGTAATTAAGTTGATTAATTTAACTTATTGAATTGCTTTACATAAGAATATATCGTATGAAGCCACAAAGATCTTTCTTCCCAAGGCAGTTCATTTGAGGGGATGTTTACCACGAATAATCGTAAAACGTATACATCGTATAAAATGTGATACAACCGTATTATTTCAAGACTCTCTGAGAGGGAACACTCAAAGCTGATCAAGAAAAATGACATAGATCTTTAAAATGTATGTGAATAAAGTTACAAATTCTGTCATATTATTTGCCAAATAAACGGATTTGAATCTAGGAATTTTAGGAACATTGCATAAAAATATCTTTGCCAAACAATGCATCTACCTGGAGATTTGCTTTGGGAGAGACCTAGGGGTAGTTGCCGCTTCTTTTATTATAAGGTTTGCTGTTCCTTATTGCACCTATCACGAGCGTCGGTCACGCCACTAGGGTCACAGCATCTCATGGGCGTGCTTCCTACCTTGTGGACTATGCGTATAGATTGCTGTGGTTGTATGCGTTTCGCTGGACGTGTTGGGTCGACTGTTGTCCCAGGACGTGAGACATAATGCAGGCTGTTACACCAGAGCCACGCCCCCGCCTCCTGTGAAGCGGCGCTTGCTAGACGCCCCGACGCGCTGAGGTGAGGCGCTCCACCCCATTCTCTCCGAAAGACGTCGCAGTAATGGGCTGTCTCTGAATAGCAAGGCGTCCTCGCTATTGTTGCGGGCGAAGTGGAAAACGAACATCTTTATTGAGACGAAGCGTCGGGTTTACGTCCGCAGCCTCTCCTCCGCAGTGGCCGTCGCCCCTGCCGCCGCATCTGATGACGCGCCCACGTCGACGGATCTCCTCCACGAGCATTTAACGGCCTGCGCCCTCGCCTCTGGCCCCGAGCACATTCAGGTCGGGCCTCTTCATGGCCGTGTTCTAGTCCTCTGTTTCTAGCGCCAACTTTCTCCATCTCTAGTGTCTCCCCCGCTTCTGAACATCTACTGGGTGTTTTAAAAGTGCCTTCTGACCTCTGGATGATATGTCACAATATACGTCGTGTGTGATAATCTGTTTTTGCGAAATATTAAGCGTATTTCCGCCTGCGAAGAAAAATGGTGACAAAACGTTTGTCGTACGACTTTACGTACGACAAGAAGCCGATAGGTAGGCGCTACAAAAAATAAAAATGTCCCCTTATGAAAATGATAATCCTAGAGAAACAATGAAGCTGATCAATGAATAAGCCTCTATCACTGCATCATCATTCGTCTGCATTTTTGTGCGCTTGGCCTATCAAGTATCACACCTCATACCATATGAGAAAAGCAACAAAATTTCAGCGCGTTAAAATGGACAATGCATTCTATCATAAAACCCTATTTCATAAGTTTCCAACTGAAAAATTATCTTGCCAGTATATTTCTCTGATACTTTCATGACGATGGCCGTTTCGAAACTCAGTTTCGTCAAAATAGCATTCTCATTTATAACAGAAACCCCATCACGCGCGCGTGAAGACATTTTTGTCGCCCTTTATGCACATTTTTCTCACCCCCTTTTCCCGATTCCTATTTTCTAAACTTCACTGTATTAACTGTCTCTTTCTCTTCTATCTCTGCCATAATTGTTGCTAAATAGTGCCGTCTTTTAAACCTATTTTTGTGTATTTCCACAAATTTGTGCAGTTTTCAAACTGCATTTTCTATTTAAAAACTGTATAGAGGTATACACGGCGTTTTGCATGTACGTACTGTACTGCATATTTTGATGTGTTGTACTTACGTGCACTACCTTTTTATATGTAGTGTAAGAAATTTGGATGAAAATGTTGCGGTTTTCGCATAACGTTCCTGCGTCTTTTTTATGTTGTTTACTTTTCTATTTTTGATTGGTAAGTGATGAAATTCGTTTTGGCATCAGATTTGCCAGTAATGTAAACATTAAACAGTAACCTAATCTAAACTCTGACTCACAAGAGAATCAAGTAATGAAAACACTGATGCTTCCACTCCATAGAGGAGGGTGAACATCTTTTTTCACATTTTTTTAAATCCTACTGTGATTTTATTTGCACATCTCAAGAATAAAAATGTAAATTCTAATTATTTTATTGCATTTAATGTTTCTTTCCAAGCAAAGATCTTCTACACTGTTCGGGCTTGCAAGAAGCCCAATACATAAAGAACTTCTTTCAATACAATAATTTTACTCACAAAACGTTAGGCTGAGTGAAAAGTGGATGATAATACAAAATTAATCCCTACTTAATTCTTGTATCCAATTTAGGGAATCAAAGAATCTACGCTTCAACTCTTGACTCTACCAACGGGTCTAGGCTTTGAAAAGCAATCGAAACGCTCATATCAGTTGTCCGCGGGAAACGTTGTCTAACTTTGCCCTAGCTTAAAAGAAGCTTAAACTGCCCTGAAGGAGAGGCATTTTGATGGGGTACGTCTAAACCAGCGTTATGGTATTATCCCCCCTTTTTTCCGCTTGTAACGCTGGTTGCCTACGTTGGGTAGGTTGCGTGTAAAATGGATCTCACTGAACGGAATAGTGAACGCAAACTGAATGCAAGAGTATCTGAATACAATCGATCACTGGGTATTTATTCTACCTTGGATTTCATAGTCCCTGACGCAGTTAAACAAGCGAGAATTATTAAAAACTTAATTGAACATTACACAATATTTACAATGCAATTGTTTGCTATTGCATTTAACCAAAATACGAGAATTTTACTCTTTCTCAAATTTCAGGTTAGTGTATGAAACGTTTTAGTTGTAGGATGAGATATATTGTATTTCTTTTGGTTATTGCACCACAGTCCGTACTTCTTACTGTTTTTTTCTTTAACTTCATCAAGAGATTATCAATTGCGTGAACATTTCATGTGACTCACTTGCTCACTCGCTCGAGCGGAAATTCCTGAGCCCTCCTGTTCGCAGTTTCCCCGAGTCGTGCTTTCAGACGCGCGTTTGGTCAGGTGAGCTGCTTCGTGGAATCGAAATAAACACCCACCACTTTATGGAGAAAATCTATTCGCCGGAGATCATGGAATCGCGGAGTCGGAGAACGTAGAACGAGATGAATGGACACTGCGTTCTGGTAACCTGGATTTCCGGGTAATAAAGCAATAAAACAAGTTTCATTATGGTATATGTTTCCTTGAACACTGTAATGATGAATGTATTTTTCTAGTGACATGATTTCAAGATTTTAGAATGAAAGTAATGTTTGTGTGTGAACTACAAATTACACATTATTATTGTTTAACTCAAAAAATGGAAAGAAACTTCGATTACAAAACTACGTTGCACGGCTGAAGTATTGAATTACACTTTCAGGAAAGTAAGATAAATTTAAGTCTCCGTCCCAATGTTGTCCTGTGTTATCCTTTTGTTAATCCACGTTCGTACACCAGATTTTAATTGCAAATGATGACTTGCAAACCTCAGTTATACCTTCTGCTACGAATTTTTCACCCATACAATTATAATTCTAAAGCTTAAGAAAACGTATTTGCTTTTTTCCACCTATGAAAACATTGTCATTAAATGTTTCAGAACTTATATCGAAAACTTAATTTAAATTGATTAGAATTCAACCTCTGCCTGGAAGGAGGAAGCCGGAGGAATGCCGGAGAATCACCGTGACAAACGGGCCACGGATCGAGAAACGTTCCTTTTTCTTCGTTGTCCTTTCCTCACTCCGTCCACACATTAACACTTACATGCATTACACTACAACTCCTTTCGGGAGACCAGTCGAAAGTGTAATGCTTGACCTGGCTGAGACGGTACCTAGCTCGTGGGAGATACCTGGAAGGGGTAAACTCCGCACATCGACGTGAAGGTCGGCACAGTCAACCGGGGAAGAACACCGCCGCATCACGAGATAAAAACTTGCTTTACACTTATGGGACTAACAACCAAGCAGCTCAAGCGCCCGGAAATAAGAAGTAATCACACAATAGATTGCATACTCTTCGTTTTAACGTTGAATTCACAGGTTGCTTCAAAACAGGCTTAAACCCCCCAGAAATTCCATTCTACCACTACTTATTAATTACAAGATTTTTTCCGGATGTGAAGGACTATCTTTGAAATACTTCGGGTAGCTAAATATATAAAGCACAGTTGTGAAAGTGAGGTTGCTTGGGTTAATGCGGGTTGTCATGCGGGTTGCGTGCAACACTGTGGATTAAAATCCCCCTCATTTTGGGGTAGATATTAACATTGTAACTACACTTTAAAAAAATGTCGTAGCAAAAGGATCGATCGTTGCGATTCATTTCGTTATTTAGGAGCAACAAACGTTTACATATGAAACAAACACGAATAAATGTAACTGTTGCAGTATTGAAGCAAAGAATACTGTTACAGAAAAGCAAGAATAATTACACACAAGCTTGCCTTACATAGAGCCTTGATTATGGACAGCGCGGCATTGTTGTCACAGCAATGTAGTTAAAACAACGAACAATTAATTTGGCATATATGCTCGGCGACTGTTTTATTAACAATTCCATCTGCATTTAGATTTCGACAAAAAAAAGGACAAACATGCATTATTTTATACATGCCATTCATTATGCATGAATTTCTAAAAAAAATAATTAAAACATAAAAAACCTACAAAACCATAGAAATAATTTTAAATGTTTTTATTTTTTAAATTAATTATTATATAGTATGTTAAAGGAAATAATATGTAGTTTATAATATGAATAATATGTAGTTAAATAATATGTAGGTTAAATATAATATTAATATTTAGTTAAGAGATTATAAGGGGTTCTCAGAATATCTAACTACCTCCATTCACTTCTCAAATTAATTTTACAGACTGACACCTCAAACAAAGCGACCGAAATTCAGATTTACCATTTTCATTTTTCCAGTTTTCGGAAACACATAGAGAGTGAGTCGAAAATAGGACAAGCATCACTTTCTTTGCCGTTCTTTGCCACGTGTGGGAAAAAATTTAAAAGAAAATAGAATTGTTTGAGAGAAAATAATTGTTTAAAAATTGCGTATGTTTGAAGCAAAATTAACAAAAAAACTCATATTTTTGAAAAATGAAACAAAACTTTATATAAAGATCGTTTTATACACACATTTCATTAAGAGAAAAGCTTTTTTCGTAATTTTAGTCGTAGGAAAACGCCGAATTATTTGAGTTTTTGCAATTATCGAAAAATCTGTGATTTCAACGAAAATGAGACTTGCGAAATTCGCTTATGCTTCCTTCACGCTTTCAAAATTGATTCAAAAAATTTGATGCAGTTTAAAACATAAAAATGGTCTGCATTTCATGCAAAATATCGTGAAAACTACTCAATATCTCAAACAGCTGTTTCTGATGTTATTTCAAAATCGGTATTTAAAGAAGAGATTTCACTAAGGAACAAATCTCTCTCTTTGATTTTTTAATTGTAGGAAGACGGAAGTAACGCCAATTACCTGCAAACATTCATGACAACGGCGTAGAGTTGCCTTGAACGAGGTTCCGCTCTGTGGTGCTCCTCGGAATCAAAGCAAACGTTCTCCACTTTATGGGAAGTATCTGCCAATATTTTGGGCGTTTTCTCGCTGGTATACTTACCAGAGTGAAAACCTTTTCAAACAACGATGCTAGAGAAAACATACAATACGTTATCTGATGATATGTGGCGTCAATGTTGATACCACATTTAACTCTCGATCTCTACATTTGTATCGGAAGTTGAAGTAGATCAACGATTGAGCTGAATGAAATGCTATTATTAGTTTGATGATGCCTTAATAGTGTGATGAACAATTTATATTCACATGCCAAATATTTTTCAATTAATATGCAGCCATTTGTTTCTCACCTAATGCGTTAGTTCTAAATTTTAAATCACATAGAAGTATCTACATCAAAGAAAGCAGTAGTATCCTTTATAGCAGACGAATGTAATCAAGGAAAAACGAAATAGTTGTTGGCAAGTGAATAGAAACTCGCAAGCTATTCATTGCGATAAAGCATGTCTGAAATGGAAATATTGCAAAATAAAATTTATTTCTTCATCCTTACTCATTCATAAGCATAATGAACGTATATCTAACTTCTTTAACCTGTGTTTTTAAAAATATCAACTGTTTCGCCGAGGACGCGATAGCAGAAGTGTCAACACAAGTGCATACACAGTATACAAAATAAATAAAATTTCATGTCAAAAGGAAAACCCCAACATAGCATTTGTTCCAAAATTCTTTCTATTGCCCAAATTGAGTGGTTATTTCGTGTTTCCGGTCAACCTTTAAGGTAATTTGTCCCGAAAGTGTAGTTCATGTTTTTTCCTCGGGATGTGGCAATGAACTTTCCTGGCTAGTGAGATCTCGCACAGACCTACAAGTTGGCTACCGGCTTTTCCCTCGAGAGAGTCATTGCTCCCGTTGGAGCAAGCTCAAAGTTCCCAACTGGTCTTTCAACATCTGTGTTAGTGAAGGGTATGTACGTGTATGTAATGATCGTGCGCGGTCCGTGCCCCGTTTGTTAGGGTGCCGGTGCGGCATTCGCCTGGCGTTGTTTGGAGAAACCAGGCAAAAATACCGATCAGAGCCAACCGCTAGAATTCCCCTGCAGCTGGATTCGATCCAGTTGCTAGTTTCCAAAATCCTGCCACCGTCGGAACTCGAACTGTCAGACCTCTCAGTCAGTGGCCCTGCAGTAACATTAACGAACCACCTACCTAATCCGGTATGTTGCCCCAATATAACCATCTTTCTTTCTAAGTCCACTCCATTGCGGGCGAAAAGCAAAGTCGTTTGCCGAAGCTGATTAGTGGGCAAGCAGTGCTCTGCGCCAAGGTCGCCGGCGCTTTAGCGCAGCCCGAGGGAATTAGTGGGCGCGCGCGATGGCACGAGGCGAACCGCTGCCCACAATTAGCGCCGCCGCGCTCCCTTCGCACGCCCTGTTAGCACGCCGCGCAGCCTCTTTCGCGAGGCGCCCCGACGCACGTGCGCGCAGAGGCGAGGCGAGGGGCGTCGCAAGAGGTTGAACAAGGGGAGGGATTCGGATGAACGATGAAAGCAATGGCATTAAATGAATAAAATCCGTAGTGGTTGCTTGCTAATCCATAACAAGAGAGTAATTGATATTCTATTTCCATCACACACCATAAATTTTTATAATTTAACACTAAAACTTTATAACTCTCATTTAATTTAACAATAATGTTGATGATTTAAGCAATGGTGTTTATAATTACATTAGTGTCTTTAATACTGTTTATAATGTTTGTTAAAACATTATGACCAACGTATACTCTAGTATACGTATACGTATACGTATACTTAAATTAGTTTCAGAAGACATATTTTGGTAATAATGTTTCACTAAAAATTACTGAAATGATTATATTCGGATTAGATTATAAATTTCAATTCGTATATTTTAAATTGAATGTATTTGTGATAGTAATTTAATTTATACAGTATGTTTAATTTGTATTTTTGAATTATAATAATGTAAAAATAAAACATCTAAATAGTATTTTTAAATTTCTACATGTTGTACTTGTACATTCTCAACTTACTAAGAAAAGAGAGAACTGTAATCGTGCACTAGAAACTGACGACTTTTAGACAGAAAACCCTTTACTACCGGGAGTTGTAAACGAAAAAGTAGATAAATATTATCTGTAGCAATATGTAGAAAATCCTAAGTTCCTCTCTGTAGCGAATTAATTCCTCTAACTCTTTGTGTAGTCAGAATCCATTTTTGTGGTTCCTTGATACCGAAAAATCGATTGGCGACAAAAGTCTGTCTGCCGGGCTGTCTTCAACAGTGTGTTTTTCTTCAGAACTGTCTCACATTGCATACATTGAATGTTTTAATTACATTTTGTACTAATAAAAAGTTCATTATAAGTGCTAATTGCAGAAATGTGTGTATGAAAGCCAATATAACTACTTATAGATAGCTTGTTCAGCTCTTCCAAGAAGGCGAGAGGAGTTCATCCTGGTAACGGAGGATATCAGTTGCCAGTGACTTAGTCTCAATATTGAATGTTTCGTCAGAGTGAAATAAAGTGATATGTATTTAAAATTCGATTTATGAGTTTTCTTTGCTTTAATCAGGTTTGTTTAATCAGAATTTTGCTGATCAAAATCTCTGAAATAAAATTCAACTTAGGAAATCTCCATTAACAAAAATAATAAGGAAAATCTTCAGAAACTTTCAACTAGTCTACATATATTTTCATGAGACTAACGCCGCACACGATTCATATATAAGAGCTGAATTTGCGGCCGAGTCTTGTGCGAACCCCGCGTCGGATGCGCCGGGTCGTTTGTTACTCTGGTTACACGCCGAGTCTAAACTCCGCGGGCAGAAATCACCGGAGATCCACAGGCGGTGCGCCCAGGTGGCGGGCTGGGCACTACGCAGGACGCTACGCAAACACGGCCGTCCAGGCTGAATCAGCCTCGATAATGGCTGGCGCGCTCCCAAAATATTTATTAAAATAAATAAGTCTTGCTTTGATTTAGAGAAGATGCGAATCAAGGCGCCCCCTGCAGGGGCCGATCAGAAATCGGCTGCCGCACGCCAGAGCGATGAAGATCGACAGAGAGCAGGTGCGGGTCCGCTCGCGGACGTCAGTCGCTCCACGGACACCCACGCCTCGGCCGTCCTGCCCGCCCGCAGCCACGCCCCTCCCGCCCGAAGCGTGTCAACAGTATGTTATAGAAGCACCCGAACTATAAATTGATGAAACGTTTATCTATGGAAAGAGATTAACACTACGTAGTATTATATTAGACTGCAAACATAATACGTAATTAAATTACCTGCGTGATTCTTAAATTCTTAACTTTATTAATTACATTAATCAATGTATAGAGTAATGTATAGTGACCTGAAATTATAAAACTAATGTATTAAATCTATATTTAATTACTCATTCATTCGAATCAAAAACGAGCGATTTTTATTAAGAAACAATGTCGATTTATTTATAATTAACATCGTTCTATTACTCTATTCTAGTGAACTTTCCATTATACTTTAAATGGACATACAAGTCAGATGTATTACAATATGTTCAGTATGGAATTTGTTCTATCTGCTTGAGATATGAATTTTCGTTTTCATGTAGTGTCACACAATAGCAGCCATCAAGAAGATAAAGATATTTATACATTTATATGGTGGCGGTTTACCATTGGTTTCCACCTAATGACTTTTTCACAACATGATGACACCCATTCATTACATAGGATTACTAGCTCAGACTTACTGTCACCACAATATGCGGTACGTACGAGGTACGTTGTACGAGGTACGATGAACAAGAATTTCACACACACATACACGCGCACACAAATATTTTTTTTCTTTTAAAGCAAATATTTAATAATGAATTACGCATCTAATCAAATACTTAATGCTCATTGAACATTCATTTAAAATTCGATTTCCCAAAATAATCGCACCAGCTAGGTTTTTCAGGACACTCAAGTCGATTGCATTCAGATCTCCTTGAATAGCTCAACGAGGAAAGTCACTCGCACGCTCTTGCCGACCCACAACTGTGAGAAACCGACTCGAGTGGGGGAAATGAGTTTGATCTCCCGTCCATCCTCGTAATCGGTGATTTACCGAGCGAGCGTGCACCTCCGCGCAGACAACCTTGTAGAACGTCCAGCCGCTGTACCTGTCACCGCGGGCCGGCCGCAACCGCGCGCCCGGGAGTGCTATCTTCCGGAATCTCTGCGGGCAGCAACGCAGCGCAGCAGGCGAGTTTCTCCCCGCGAGGAGGCGAAGTGAAAGTGCACGCGCGGAGTAACACACGGCACGGCGCGGCACGGCGGGGCCCGGCATCGGGCAACACGTGCCTTCCCCCTCGTGACGCTATGTCTCCCGGCGGCGCCGTCTTTTGAGCCGCCGTCGGCGTCGTCGTCGTCGGCGTCGTCGGATAGCATCACATCTGTGGTGTAAGACACGGACTTCTTTTCAAGTGTGTCGCGCTGCGCGCGGAGGCCTGCCTCGTGCTGCTTGCTGCCTTCAGCTGTCGCGCGGGAGCGCCTCCCTGCCCTGCCGTGAATGCGCGCACGTCGCCGTGATCATGGCTGGCCAAGTGAGATATCTTCTTGTTGGACCTGCAGACGCTGCCGGTCTGCGAGAGGCTGGAGGTATGCTTCGGAGGACGAGAAGCGGATGTGGTCATGCGGCTCGAATTCAGCCGCCGGCTCGAGGAGAATACTTCCAGCGGCCGGCTGCTAGAAGTCTCCGCGACGGTTTTCCGGGTTGCTCTCATCAATCCAGTCCAATTCCAGAGCAGTATTCCTACGAGCCACGGATCGCTTCCTATCTTGTTCCCCTCATCTCCCCTTATACACATTTAAATTTATTACATTACTGTGACGTCGATGATACTCACACGACCACAGACACAGAGCTTTCGTTATAACAATATATTTATTAACAAAGAAAACAAACAAATATATACACTTAATAATCTACTTACACCCTAGCTCTGATAGACCTACTATCCCCTGATCGCGGGAGCGATCCAAACCGATTAAAATGTTTTGATTGTGTGCATTCGCCACCCTACTTTTTGAAGCGCGCACAAAGCCTAGCTTCCGTGACCGGATGTGCACGCTGGGACACAAAGTCCATTCTGGCGCACCAAACGGCTGGTTTGCCTCGATCGTAGGAGCGATCTTATCGATTGAGAATCGGCGTGAATCGTGGCGACTCAACCACTCTTGACCTCGAGCAGCGCACACAGCATCGCTCCCCCCGTGACGCAGACACCCAAGGACACAAAGTCCTCCGCAGGCTTCGTTCAACTCGTGACTTGCCTCGCGAGCCGGCTCGCATATGCACCGTCGTGCGCCAAGTTTTTGTGCACATGCACGAGGTTCTCCCACTGTCTCCAAACCCCCCTCTGGCTCTGTACACGCTGTTATATAGGCGAGGCCCACGTGATCTACTACGTCAGCGCCACCCCCTCGCTTGTTATAACAGTGAAAAGCTTCTATAAGCCGGAAACTCCCAAAGCCTTGTGTCTCCCGTTTCCGCGTTCTTCCCTTTACGGAAAAACCCTTCTTCCTGTGGCAAGGCTGATCCTCTGCCAGCGTCCCCAAATAGATGCCACGAGGCACGCTGGCCAATACGTTAACAATACGCTATATTTTCGCCTATTGTGTGAAAGAGTAGTCGGAATCTAGGGATAGTCCCCGTAGATGGAGAGATCTGGATAGAAAAGATCCGGAAAGCCGATGTGTAGTTTCGACGCAAAGTTTCATTTCACGGGGAAGGAACACTCCCACTTCCTGGATATAAAAGCACCACAGTTAAGGGACTAATCGTGTATGTACTAGGCGGGCCCGGAAACAAACTCTCAACCTCTCAAGCAGACATATAATTTGATGCTAATGCATGTCTGTAATTCACAATCATTCGTATCCTTTATTGTCGCAAGAGACGGAAAAAATCCTACTTAAATATTTATACAATCATTTTATTATACTTTCACTTCTCTTTTCTTCATTTTACAGATCTGAACCCAAGACATATTACACTAGAGTTGCTGATTTCACTGATATTTCGACAGGAAATGTTTATATTCTTAATGAATAACTGATTGGCCTTGAACAGGTTGATTTTTGCATCTTCAAAGTTCAACTTGAAAATAATTCTTCAAAGGTTTTTAAACAAATTTTCGTGTCATTTTATTGGGAGGGTGCCATCTTGACGTTGTGCGCTGATTTTTAAAATGAGGAATTTCTACTTTATATGTTTTGCTAGTGATGAAATGAGGTGAGAATTGACAAGGAAATAAACATTTTATATTGTTGGTTGTTTTAATTGTAACAGTCGATTGGAATCTAAGAAATATTTTTAAACACTTTCGTAATAAATTGTAGAGTTAAGCTATTCCATTTTTGAGAAGAATTGCATGACAGTGCTGATACAGAGACTCTTTTTGGATGCAAGCCCAAGCATTGCAGTTTTCTTCTCGCAGAGCGTGTGCAGCAGGGTCTTGCAACTCTCCATCAAAACCGGGGACAAAGCTACTATAAGAGACGCTAGTATCGCCTGGTGCAGCTGCAGGTTAGGCTCGCCAACTTTCCTACTTGAAAATTGACTAATTTGTCACAAATAAGAATTTTGTATTCTAAATGTTCAATTATTCATAATATATACTTATAAGAAACTTCTGAAGAAAGCGCGAACACAGACGTTATCTTTTGTAACATTACGGGCAGCCCACGCAACAGCCACGCACGTTTAAAGTATCGTTGGCAACTGTTCGTGTTTTAGTTCCTGTAAGAAGGCGATGCAGCAGAGCGCGCCACCGTAATTGTTTCCACCACGTTATATGGGAGTTATAAGGCCCTGATGTGCAGTGTGTGGCCGGAGCGCCTCCTCAAAAGCGACGGAGGAAGATGGGTCCCTCGGGGTGTCGGAGCACGCGCAGGGCTTCGCGCCCCCTCGCTCGGCGCCCGCCCCGCCCCGCCCAGCCCTGAGCCCTCTCGATCGCCCGCCCACTCGAGGGGGCGATCCGCGAATCCCCTGAAAGGAGCCTCGCACGCACAATGGCGGACTCAAGGCAACTGTTGTTTATTGGCGTCATTTAAAGGCTAAATGGTTGCAAAAGCGTTAGGTGTTAAATCAGTGGTTCATTTTCATTCATTACATGACAAGAGAATTATTATCATTAGAAGTTTAAATGGAAAATTATTTGATCTTCGTTGTGATACGAATTTATTAATTTTATTTTTTATTGATACGTTTTAGCTCGTTATTGCCTTTGATAAGAAGCTTGATATACACTGCATAACTTACCTGAATCAAAATGATCGTGATTACGAAGGAAATATGAAAACAGTTGAATGATGCTACATGTTCTCCATGAGAGGGAATTATGGGAGGGAATGTATTGTTTTACGAGAACCTGTTGAATTGAAATTCTGTAAAACTACATTTATTTTTTCCCATTTTCCACACACTCGATATCAGCATTTTTTACTTTTTCACGTCTATTCTTGTGAAAAATGACCTTATTAAAACATAAACGTTTACAATGTGAATATTGTCTTGAAATTTTGGTGAAAATATGTACTATTTTTTTTATTTTTAAATCGGTTTCTACTTAATTTCTCCGCTCTCCTGGGACTTTATTAATTTGGCCTCGGCATGAAACAACATTTTGAGGGTATTCAATTTTCTGTGTAGTGCTTTGTGTACTTGGGTAAATGTGTACTTTTCTATTGAGACGTTTCTACAGATCTTTCTTTTGTGCAATGTTATCGGAAGGGTTCAAATTGTTTTATTTAAAAAAGTTGCATGCGATTTACACGATTGAAAAACCTGTAGTAATAATAATATTTGTTGGAGTAGAGTTGACATTGTTTACTGATGCTTGACTACGGATTTGTTGTCGTTGTTGCAGTATAGAGGGATTTCAGTAGACAACAGACCAAGAAAAAGAATTCGCCTAATAAACGCAAGTGTTAATCTATAAGAAAAACCTCCAGTTGGCCTTATCTATTGACACCATCGTACGTTCGCTCTTAAAGATTAATTGTTAAAAGTTAAAACCAACAGACGATTTCAGTCAAAAAATAGAATTGAATGAGCAGATTCTTTGTTAGTGTCGTTATGCTGTTCGGCTTTCCAGTGATTTGCAAAGTACGAAGCCAACGTTTTGAGGGTAAACACTTAGTTATTTACTGTTGGTCGTTATAGCTTCTGCTGATATTAATTTATTTGAGTGTATGCCATCATCCCTTATATTAATGTGAATCTTCCTTCTTTTATGTAGGATGTTATGAATGATTGATGAATATCACCTCGTTTCTGGACGTATCCAGGGAAGGGGTGTTCCGTCTTTTATGACTTCCTTTTTCCTAAACAGATGATCACAATAGTGATTTGTCTTTGTCATTCTGTGAAGGATGATACGTTGATAATAATAGGGAATGATGATGAGCGAACATAGTAACTGGTGATATGATTTTGAGCCAGGCACGTCATGGAGTGAGATGCCTAACATTCATGCTTTACGTGACTTGCAGCCTTCAGGCAGCCTCGCACTCGCAGCCTTCAGGTACGCGTATTCGGGCTCTGTCGATGTCCCCGAGGAACGTATTGTTTTAGAAAAACACAAAAAAGCAGCAGGCGGACTAGATGATGAATCGTGGATCCATATGGTTGGAGACGAGGCGAGGGCAAGAGCCTGGTGCGTAGGCGGGCCACAGGAGCGGGAGGGTGGAGGAGGGGGCGGGCTGGGCGCCTCTTACGCCTCCGGCGCTGCTGGGGAACTTCGCTAATTGGTGAGCTGCACGTGATAATGCGACGTTTAGCGCCCAGCCCATGCGAGTCCCGCCCCCTTACGTCCCTCCCTCCTCCCATCCCTCCCACCCTCCTCCCGTCCCTCCCTCCCTCCTCCCGCCTTTGCCTTCCTCTTCCCGACCCTTCTTCCTCCTTCCCCACCTGCGCGCCCGTCTCCTCCGTGGCTGCGCCTGCCAGCGGCGGCGGCGCCACTGTCGCTGGCCAAATATTGTGCCTGGTGGCCTCAAAGCGCCGATTGTGAGCCGCTGTCTCGTTGCGGCGCGCTAATGTGTCCAATGGCGGCAAATATTTGAACGCGGGTCGCCTGTTGACTGTTTGGAGACGGCGGGCGGCGCCGCTAGGGGCGCAGGAAGCGGGAGGCACCGCAGCAATCCCAGAGCTTTCCAAAGAAAATGCGATTGGGAGATTCTCATAAAACAGAAATGTATTAACTATTTATAACTAACTAGCAGAATATCCAGAGAGTGCCTGGCTCTCTTCGTATATAAACCTTGTGAAAAGCAGAAAGATTAATGTTGTATAATTCACGGCGTTTAAGATTATTTTTATTATAATTGGTTCAAATTGCAATAGAATACTATAATTTCCTTTAATTTGATTTTACGGTGCATTGCATGTAAACATATTCTGAGCGTGCCCCGGGGTTTGAAACTGTTTTCTTAAAAATGTTTATTAAAATTTCCTATTTTTTGTAACGTCTGAAAATTAAACAGAATATTACAAATGAAAAACTGAAAGTACATTTTTTTGTTTTATTAAAGATATGCGTATTACAAATAAATGCAAAATTGCAAGACAAACTACAATTTACACAGAAGTTATGCAGCATCACTCAATTAGTACTGGTTTGCTTGCGTTTTTGGTCCTATTTTGCTCTTTTTCCTTTTAAAAGAGAAAGTTTGTTGACAGAAAATATTATCAAAATTCAAAATAACAGCTAAAGGTGATGCTTCTAACTATTTGCGTTTACACTTTTTGCGTACAAAAAAGATTGGGAGAATTCTTATAAGCGGTTAATTGTTGGTGCCACCAATGAAATGCTAAGTAAACGTTGTTTAAACACTTTCCTCATAAAATAGAATGTAAAGAGCTTGATTAAGAAATGTAAATAGTAAAATTTCACGAAAACAGTAAAAAAACACAAAGTAATGTAAGTAATGTTCCAGCTAATTCGTTTATTCCTGTAATAAACCATTTCGGAACATTCTCGCTACAATTATAAGTTTTTAATTTATTTTTACTTAAATATAAATACTATTGTTGCCAATCGTTTAAAAACGTATCAACAAAATTAAACTAGCACGGATCCGAATGTTTTAGCAGTTCAACGACCGAACAGTCACGAACTGCTTCAGTTCGCCAGATTCGAATGGATTAAAGAAATATAATAGACCATTCTCTACATGATGCTGTGGACAACCTATGGAGGCATCATGTGAACGCATTTAATTTATTTTGTTTTTTAAGTTTTAAGCGCTTGAAGAAACAGTTAATTCTGGTGTTGCACATTTTTTTAAAATAATTTTACAATTAAAATGACGTTTTTTATCTTACGCACCGCTACAGAACTCTAACGAATATATTTTTACCATTTCTGCTACTATCGTCAGCAAAAAAAATAATGCTCGTGAATCATATACCAATAAAGTATTCATATTGTTTATTTTACCCACTTGTGTATTACCAATATTTACAAGTGAATTCCTACAATCCAGAAGAAGAGACTGTAAAAATTACGTATCAATTGATCCATTACTCCTCTTTGTGCTGTTGATACATTATACATGTGAATGAATTAATTTTGTGTATAGATAAAAAAATTCGGATCGATAGAATCGGGTCAGGGTTATTTGATTAAATGAGTGAATATTGAGGGTTCCAGTATGGAAATATTCACACAACAACTGTTGAATATCTTCAGTCTCGAGAAAAATATCTCATACGAAAGTATTGTATAAATGAAAAAATACATTACCCAAACAAATACTTAAATATTCGCCAATAACTTCATCTTTTTAAACCAATGAGTGATAAAGCCCAAAAAACACGCAAAGTTTGAATGTAATAACAGTTTAGGAGGTCTGATTCATATCGCGAGAATTTTACTTTTCCCCTTTAGTAAGTTTTGGCCTTCCCCCTTTCTCGTGGAATATTTGCTGAACGCTTGGAAAGAGAATTAGAGAGGCGTGTCCCAGACGGGCAGGCGGCATTAAAGCCACCCGTGCACAGCTGCCATTCACCCAGTGGGGCGCGCAACCCGGCAGCGCTCCAGAGAAGAAAGGAGGGTGACGGCGACGGCGACGGCATTCCGCCGAGCCGGCCGCCCCCGCCCCCGCCCCTCCGCCTTTCATTACCTCGCCCGCGATCTTATCGCGACCAAAACACAGCCCTGCCCACTGTGTTTTCTCGGCCGCTAACGCGCGCCTACAATCAGCTCCATTGACTCGCGCGTCCACCCAAAGGTCACTTTCACGTTTCACTCGTCAGCCCCGCCTCCACCGCCGCCGCCGCCGCCACCCCCACCTCCACCACCTCCATCGCCACCGCCACCACTACTGCCACCGCCACTACCACTGCCACCGCCACCACTACTGCCACCGCCACCACTACTGCCACCGCCACCACTACTGCTATCACCATCGTCACCGCCATTGCCTCTTCTAGCACCGCCGGCACGGCCACCCCATCTCCACCACCTCCGTGGCCACCGCCACCACTACTGCCATCCGTTCGTGGCTGCCGCCTTCGTGGCTGCCGCCTGCGCCGTCTCGCGCCCCTGCAGACGGCTTGGCCAGGCCATTCGTCGTCACTGGGGTGGTAAGGACGTCGGTTCCGGTCGTCCGTTGGACTTTCACCTCGAGCGCACATTGTGGATCGGAATGCGATTCAGATGTTGGGAGAGATTGAGTTTGCCGCGCGCTGGAAGAGGAATTGAGTCGAATTTCAAGCTAGTCCCATTGTCCGTCACAGCAGCGTGACAAGCCGGCGTAGCAGCTCTGAAGACAGCTTTGGTTCCGCACATTTGTTTACCGTGATCCACTCTTCTGTATGCGGTGAGTAGCGCTGTGATGTCTCATTCTAATTCCCTTGCTTTGTTATTCTGAGAGGTTAATTGCTTTTTTAATCCTCTCTTTTTCGATTCCGTTGCATTAAATTATATGGACCACAGCTTCTATCATTTTGATCGTCTCGGCGGAAATCTTATGTAATTTTACGAAGAAGAAATTGAAAATAAATAATCATCCAAAATGTAAATAATATGTTTTCTTTAAACGCTGTTCATTAGCATTAATCTTAATCAAATGATACTTTATGAAATTTAGAAAAACATTTTTATAGAAAACTTAAATAAAATGCTTCTTAAACCAAATAATAAAACATGAAATATGAAAGTATCAATATCAAAATTGCAGTAAAGCCATGTAACGTAGAATAAATTACATAGAAAATATTGAACAACATTTCACAAACATGAAACAATCATCATGTGATCAAACCCAATCTTGTAATTCCGGGAGGAAGTTAATATGAAGTCTACTTTTGGATAGAGATAGTGGTTGTTTTAAACAAATATGAAGCAAAAGTTCCTTTTCAAGATTTGATATCCACTCTCTTACATATTCTTTTATACTGTTTATAAACGTTCCCACATTTCCCGTATTTTCACGCAAAATTTCGCGAAAAGAACTTAAATTTTCGAAAAATTTTACATGATCTTAATTTAAAATCGATCTTTAAAGAACAGATTTCATCAAGGAAAAAATCTCTATCTTTAATATTTTACTTGTAGGAAGACTACGAAAAAATTTTGAACTTTGCAATTTTTGAAAAATCAGGGTTTTTAACGAACATGAGACCTGTACATGTTCTTCACACTATCCAACAACAAAGTTTGATCAAGACCGATAGTACCATTTCTTTGAAAATTTGGAAAATTACCCAGAGGATTAATGAAAAATATTTCCCAAAATTAAAATATCGGTTTCAAATTCCAGAGACCGCGATATCAGTCAGATCGATCGATTGGTGAATATCAATATTGGAGAAAATCGGCTGAACGGTTTAACCGCTAGCGTTGTTCACAGCCAGATGGACAGAGATACAGACAGACTGATGGACAGACAGACGTTTCGCCGTCATTCGACTTTTCATTATCAAGGATGCACACAACATGGCTTCTTGCTTCACCACGTGTTAGAGGATATTTCTCTTAATTTATAAACTGGATTTATCCTTTTTTCGTGACCAGAGCACAGTAATACGAGTTTCTCTGCCGAAAATTTCGCCATTTTCCCTCGCAGCATTACATAAATGTCTCTCCGACCGACTTCGTGAGACCTAAACGCACGAAAACGAGTATTCATAATTATTGCATTCGCTTCGGGAGACACTCCAGTTTGTGTATTAAAATTCCATCAACTTGAACTTCAAATTATTTTAATAAGTTCCCGCCAGTGTGAAACTGTGCCCTCGGTAGTGCTTGCAACATATACTGAAGTTTGCTCTTTCAACCATAGCCAGAGTCTATGGATTTTTCCATTGTGAAATCGTGATTTCTAATAAATTATGTTGTGATGAGTGATACTTCTCCAAACTGTCATTTTCTCTTTTACTCTCGTATTTATTTGGAGCGGTCCATTACGTCTACGCCGAATTTTAGCGACTCCACTTTATTATCACCTAATTGGAAAGAAGAGTTACTAGCCATTTCACGTCAGTCATCACATACTCTTTTAATTGCATTATTGTCATGTTTTAGCGTTAGGTTCAGGATCTGCATTCGTTCAGATTACGGTTTCCCAGTCACTCATAAAAGTATTTTATGTAGAGATAATGAGTATTTCATTTTAAGTGAACGGTCTGCAAGGTAGAGATTCTATGAACAGAGGTGCTTGTCCACCTTCTTGCCCTTGCTGCAATAGATTGAAGTTGACAGGTGCAATTAAGTTTGCGCTGAATAAATGTTCGCCTACGACATGGAGTGCTGTCTCGAAGAGCCGGCATGCCGCAGCGGACCATTCAAACGAAACCAGAAAGAACATAATGAGCAGTAGCCGCCTCTTTTTAAAGGCACTGAACCTGAATTGCATGTCGTATCGCGGACCACATGCAGTCGCTTGAATTGTCGGATTGCTAGGGTTAATTGTCTTGAAACGAAATACCGTTCTTTGCGAATGCGAATTGCCCTGCAGTGTGTAATGATTTTAACAAAATGAGGTATTTTTTTGTATGTATATGTTGTATTTCTTTAACTTAATGCAAAACACAAGAAGAAAATATTGACATTGCTATCGGATCGCGAAATTTCGTCACGATTGTGTATCGAAACTAAATATGTGTGTATAGTAATAAATTGTATGAATGTGTGTTGTATTTAATAAAATTGTAATGAATTGTCCACCACATTTGAAGTAGTTTCTTCCATATTTTTTAAACTCCCTTCTACCAAACGATATTCGGTGGAACATTGGTCCCCAAATCCCAAATTCACAAAACTGAGTTTTTTTTCATTGATTTGGAATGCTCGACGTTATTCCGTTTCATTAAACTACATATGTTAGCCCATTTTTGAGATAATCCTCACATTTGCGATTACTCACCTCCTCCAAGAATTAGTATTTCTCTAAAGACTGAAGTCTATTGGCAGACCATTGCAGCGATCAAGAATAGTCGACACAGCACATCGTAGCCGTCACGACCAGGCGGTGAGGAGAGGGGAGGTCACTGCAATTACGGAGCTCTCCGGCTGACCGCTGCATAAGTCACCGACGATTACACGAGCGCGATTTCTGTAAAAGGCCCCGCCGCTGGTCGCTCGCCGCTCCGCGCTCGCTGCCCCGCCGCCATGGCCGCCACCACCGCTGCCTCCTCGCCGGGAGCGCTTCAGCCCGACGAGAGCGTGCTCTAGTTTGGGTGGAATACGGCGCTATAGTTCACCTCCCTGCGAGGCGAATAAACGACCTCTCTGAGTGATAGATCCGTCCCAGTCAACAAACAGTGACAGCAATTGGTTTAAAAACATTTCGCGGACAGATCGGAGGCAATACCCTGCCATAGTACGCCACATTGTAAAATAAAAAAAGGGAAAAACCTATTTCTAGAACACTAAGTAGGTATGTCTGATGAAGATGAATAGTATTTGAAAAGATTATATATATATATATATATATATATATATATATATATATTATATATAATATATATATATATATATATATCATGGATATCGTCAACTCATTCTCGCCTTCGATGGTTTTGGTTTCACTGTGCTCCCGCAGCCATTACTGCTCCTGCATCTTCACATTGTCTTCTTTCACTCTTTCCGCGACGTCTGCGCTGTTTTAATTGGATTCCTAGTATGAGCGACATTCTTACCTTCCTTGCTGTTTCGCCATTTTCGTAATTGTTAAAAATTTCGTTATCATATTCATTTTATGATGAATATTAATATAATAACTATCCACTGCCTTCATTAGTATTATTTAGACATGTACACCTCCAATTTGCACAATAACACCACGAATATTGCCATTATCTTGCACAACTGTACTCAAACGCCATACTGCTTTCACGCAATGAAATCTCTACTACACATGAATCATCAACCTCTGTGCCTTTTTCGTTGTCACTAATACCAATCACTTAACCTCCTTTACCACCGTCCCCTTCAGCATGCGGGATTCGAGGGACGCGCCGCCGCTGCCGCCGGCCACCCATCACACGGTGACAGGCGAGGGGCGGTTGCGGAGGTGGTGGCGGAGGCGGCGGTGACGGCGTTGAGTGGGGGCCGGCGCACACCTGGACACCTGTTCATCGCCTCCGCCTCCGCCGCCGCCACCGCCGCCCCAGCGGCCGCCCGTCCCGTCCCGTCCCGTCCCGTCCTCTGCTCTGATGGGGCGGACGTGCTCGCGTCAGTAACAGACTCCCCGGCCACGCAGACGGGCCGACGGCGGCGGCCACTTCCATTCGTCGCACCGGTTCAATTAAACAACAAATTAATTAAGGCCGCGCCGTTTAAACAAATCGCCCCGCTGCCACCGCTCGCCACCGCTCTCCGCCGCGCCGCGCCGAGGGGCGGGCGGACGGGTGGGGGGCGGGCCGGCGCTGCCTGCCGCGTCACGGCGCCTGATGAAGATGCCGGGCGCGGACAGGTGTGCAATTCGGAGGGAGGACCCGGTATGAATGGCAGATGCAGTTGTCGATATAGTCGATTGCTTACTCCTCTGCGCACTGAGTCTTCTTAACATACTCACGCGCTCAATAAGAAAGTTGTATTTTTCAAAGAACTTGACCGTTTTGTTGTTAGTAACATGTACACAGATATTGCAAAGATTAGTTTGTATTGTAGTGACTGTAGTTTAAAGTATTACCAACTTATTCATAGCATTATTTCTTTTTTTTAAAGTGAGTGCAGCTCTTGACAGAACTGGCTCTTTACAGAACAGTTCTGGTTCTTTTATTGGTGTGTAATTTCTTTGACGCGGTGTGTAATGACTTTTACGCTTTGCAATCCGATTTTTCTTTTCGTAAATTTGGGAGCGAAGAGTTCGTCTCTAATGTCGGCTTTCTTTTAGTTCGTCATTAGAATGACTAAGATATTGATAGAGAAGAATGACTAAGATAATTCAAAAGTTTACATATTTAATGTCAAAACAATAGTTAAAATTGTGTATGATGTACAACGGGGAGAATTGCAATCTCCGCGTGTTCTCTTAAACTCAGAGCCCTACGTAAAGAAACTACTAACCCTAACTACAAAACAAGTATTTTGCATTTGAATTCATTCTATTTAAACACTTAGAAAAAATAAAGATCTAAACTCAATAAAAGTGCGTATAGTAGAAAACGGAGACCTAAATAGTGCAAGCATTGTGTTTTGAAGAATTCATAGATATAGTTGTTTTTTTTTGTTGTTGAAAATAAACAAATAGTGAATAAATTAAGCTGTAATAAAAAAAAATGTTGGAATTTGCTGCTTTGCCATTGCTTATCGAAAACTGAACTTCATCTCCCCTGACCCCAAGCATTAGATCCTTACGTTTTTCTCATTTCATTGCAGGTTTCAAATAAAAATCCCAAACATTTCATGGTTTCTAAGTGGTAATGCTGCCAACAATTGTAGTAATTATTATGATCTCTCCACCCACACTAGTCCATAGGAGGTTGCAGAAGACGGTCAGAACTGACGTCGTGTACCGTGTCGGAACGATGAGAAATCATGTGTGGCAAAGCGGGCTTTCTATACAAACGGAAGAGCATTAGGTGCCTCAGATTAGACAAGGAATTTATCTAATATCACAGTATTTATCCTTCTGATATAGAATTTCAAGAATTGTTTCGCCAATGAAAGCGATGCTTTAATAGATACGTAGTGATAAATGTGTTAGCAAAGAAAAGGCAAAGAAATGGTCGTCTCTTCTCATTCCTGAACGCAGTACGTCTTGCAGCGAGCAGGATTTGAATGGGGGCCGCAGAGATGGCAGGGGCAATCTCCCGACTTGGCCTCGGAATGCCCCTCCCCCCGGAGCGGAGCAAGCGATTGGAACGGCCACAGAAAGGAGCGAGCGGCGCGCGGAGAAGGCGCGTCTGTTGGATGGGCGCGGAGGAGATAATCGCTGGGAGGGGCCTCGGCTCGTCGAATGCTGAGCGCGCGCGCGCGCGCTCGACCAGCACAATACACGCGCGCGCGCGCACACACACACACCGACTGTTCCTCCCCTCCCCCCCCACCCCTTCCCGCGCCTAATCTCCCTCCTGCCGCGGCGCTCGCGCGGCACTGGGGCCCATCTGCACACACGACGCTCGCGCTGGCCCCACGGGAGGGATTGGGGAGGCGGCTTCCATGTGGATCTTTCCAAAACATCGACGTTTCTACGTATAAAATCCGCATTCGAAGTTTTAAACATCGATGTTTTAACATCGATATGTTTGGCCTCATCGATGTCCAAAATTAAAGCTTCAATTTTAATTCAAAATCAACTTTTAAACAACTAACAAAACTTGTATTATCGCGTTGGATAACTAAAAATCATTACGAACTTCATTTCTTTAACAAAATCTCAATTTTTACTCTTGGTCACTTTCAAGAACGTTCAGATTATGGATATTTGAAGATAATTATATTTTTTATCGTGAAGGTTCGTTTTTCATCCAAATTATAAACCTCGGAAACACATCGATAAAAAAAACACCTGGGCTTAAAAAGTGGATGTTAAATCCATCGACGATATTATAAAAAACATCACTGTTTTTAAAATTCTACTTCTATGTTGCATCCCTAACCGACAACCTCGCTGTCTCAGAGTGTGCATTACGGGTTTGGGAAATAGGGTGGTTTCCTTCAAATGCAAAGTCATCCTAAACCATTGGACGTTTCATCATTACTTTGCTTTTTAGTCTGTTACATATACTCTTCTTACGCCTTATTCACGGGACATCTTTGCTGTGTTTTAAACAGTCGCATTAACAGAAAGTAAATTCAACTACCTGGCTTGCTTTAGTAGCAGAAATTAACTTGATTTTGAACTCAATATTTTGTGACATTCTTCTAAGCAGGCAAACTTAAACGCGTTTTATAAACATGAATTTATTTTTGGTAATAACTACTGGTATTTATTTAATTAAAGTTTCTATTTTTATTTAAAAACAATTTCAAAATAAAATTTATAAACAATATTTCGTTAATGTTTCTACTAATAATACCATTCTGTTGAAAATAGCGAAAATAGTTTAACTTGGATCGAAACTTCAAAACACTCGCAATAACTATTAAATGATTAAAATATGCTATTTGGCCGAATTATTATGACGAATACACTAATACGAGTATATCATTTTGAAACAAGTACATTTTTAAAAACATTTTTTAACTATCGGCTTTTTCAGATTGGGAGGGGGGCATGCTCTTTTCCCGTTGTGGCGGGGTGGGGAACGGCAGCACCGAGCGGAACGGGTAGACGAGCGACCACCTGGGCCAGGGCGGGGCTGCAAGAGCCCGGAGCGGCGGCCAGAGGCGAGAGGCGGGGTGGCGATGGGCGGGGACTACTTTTTGCGGCGGCGGCCAGCGGAGCTCTTTTCCCCGAAGACTCACTTCGACCACAATGCGATGTTTCCTTTATTTAGTTTTGCGCGCGCGCGCCCTTTCCCCTTTCCCCCCTGCCCCCTCCCCGACTCTATCATTCCCTGAAGTAATTGGTTGCCTCTTTACACAAGTTTTTGCCGCTGCCGGTGGCTCGAGGATCGGCTATTGTGCTGGACGTGATAGGAAGCGTGCACGACCCATTACGAGACGGGCTCGTTGCACGCCGCCCCCGCCCGTCCCCGCCCGGCCCCCGCCCGGCCCCCGCCCGGCCCCCGCCCGGCCCCCGCCACCGGTCGCTCGGCCGCGCTCCGGGGCCTTACTTGGTCGCTCGGGGGAGTCGGTGGCGAAGCGCTGAAGCCGTACATGCCTCCACATGCAGTGTTATTGAATTTCTATGGGACTTTTCGTTCGCGGCGCAGTTGGATAGAGTTGCTATTCGCAAATGGGACTCGTGACTCTGTTTTGGATTTTCTAAGGGTCGTTTGTTTGTTTGCTTTATTTTTACGTTGATTTGTTTTTGTTAACGAATATGCCATTATTTTGAGTGTGCATGTTACGAGAAAACGTAAGTGGTTTTAGTTTGTTTTCAAGAACGTTTTCAGATGTTTTGGTCAAACTATTTTCATGCGACAATGTGGTAAAACGAGTTTTATAATGTTATTACAAACTTTCTAGCCCATCTGAGTGTTCTCGAATGGTGTTTTTATGTTTCGAGTTTCCTTTCCACCAGTCTTGTCAGATCCTTCTGAAGGCTGCTGCCCGCATTGTTCCACTCTTACGTTAACTTTGTGTCGAATACGTCATTAAATATTTTAAACAAAAACTACCTTCGTTTTTACTATTTGAACAAAGTGCGAACGCTTGACCATAATTCCGTACTTTCGGCCTTGGGGTGTCCATATTTTCCACTTCTCAGCGAAATCAACCCGCCACAAATATCTCTGTTCTATTGTTTCCTATTTTACCTAAATGAACCAGGAAGAGCGTAATTTAAATGCAATAATACAATTATAAAATACAGGTTTTGAGTTGAAGAAATGGAACTAAAATCATAATATTCGTCCTTTTAGGCGCTTCTCTGTCTAATGGGAAATGTACCATTTCAATCTTTCTTCAGAATCATTTCGAACGTTAATCTTCAATTTTATTGAATTATTTTACAGCAAATTATTTTTTACATGACAAATCAAGGGCGTCATTTTTAGAGCATTTACAAGTACGTTATCTCCTAATGATTTTGTACTTGTTGAGATGTCGAATTGCACTCGCATTCTTCATTCGGCAGAAAAGCCACTTTTTAACTGATGTTGATCTACAACCTCCTACGCTACTTTTGTTTGAATCGATTGAATTTGCTGTTACCTTCTTTCATCAAATGAAGATAATAAATAGTTCACTGTTAGTCATTCATGTTTTAAAATTTATTTATGAGTGTTCGCTTTTAAACAACTAGATCACAAGCCATGAGTATCAATTTAGAACTTACAAAAGAGTGTACGTTTTTACAATTATTACATTGCAAAATTACATAGAGTTATATAAACATTAAATGGACACAAAGTGTCAATATTTTTGGTACTTACATCATTGGGATACATACACATATTTATTTATTTATAATTCTCAGGCATTTGATATTAATAACACATTTCAACGGTTATACTGAATGAGATGTATGTAACGGTAGGTTTTTATATTGAGGTGTCAATTTTTGATGCAATCTTTTATACATTCTTATGAGGAAGAGAAGGAATTAAATTACAGAGTATTTTAAGTTTAAGGTCTGTCTTATATGAGCTAGATCAGGTCACTCCAGAATTATATGGGTTGTAGATACTTGGAATCCACATTTAGCACAGAGTAACGGGTCGGGTTTTTTATTAGGTGAATGTGGGAAGGATTAAAGTGACCAATACGTAGTCTTGTAATTTAGACTTGTTGGAATCTAGTGAGTTGGAGTTTAGGGAGAGCAGGTTCGATGTAAGAAAAATTCTGGTTTAGTATAAATTGCAACGCCAGCACTGGCAATGTTGGAATTATTTCTATGACAAAATATGTATCCAAGCCGTGGGCCGCAATTTTATGTCCATTGTAAATAACTGATTTGGTTTAATTTATATTATTTTGAATGAGAACGGCAAGAAGGGAACGGGTCTGCTCCTCTGAATTTTGTTTCTTAGTATACTTTTTTCCATTCACATCTGCATTAAGTTTTTTGATAATTCTCGAACATATATTTTTCACACCACAGTTTGGTAAAGGTTGGTAAACAACTATCAACATTGCTTTTAAACTGCAAAATCATCAGTGAATTTTCTGGTAATTGTTACAGTTCAGTTATTACCTTTCATTCTGCCAAAGAAACTTTGGTGATGATGTAAATTAAGTGAGTAATGGACTTTCGGAGATTCTAAGATTATTTTTGCTTTAGACCGCGACTGATAGTCAACATTTTCAGAACAGGTTCTAGCGTTTTTCGTATTCTTGGACTGTTTGTTCTTTATTTTTTCTTTATTTACAATATTTTATTATCCACATCAGAGATTTCCGAGTTACTGTCTAGAATATAATTCTCGCTATTTGATCTGTATTCGAGCTTACAGTAGATAACGGTCTCTTTAATCTGACGGGGTTGCAGGAAAGGTCAACGTCCATTGAGTTTTCCTTGGAGGCAACTTGGTTTCTAGCGGCCGACTCAAGGGGAGGAGTGGAGAGTAGAGGGGGAATCTATCAAGGGCAAGGTTAAGGCTGGGACTTTCGTTCATGTTATCGCTTTCGGGAAGTGTAAGTTCAAGTGCGTTGGTAGAAACATTAGAATTATCTAAAATATCATTCGTTAATGCTGATTTCTACTTCCGTAGGAAGAAATAGGGAATTAGTTAATTGAGAGTTACATAGATTTGGGCAGTGGCCCTGATTTACGCAGAAAACAATTAGGAACATCAGGGGTACATATTTCCAATGGGGGACATTATATTAATGATTCAGGTAATAAACACTTGAAATGATTCAAGTGTGTTTTATTAAATCCAGCACGAAGGAAGGTAAACAGGACTCCAGTTCTAACACGGAATGTTTATAATTTTTCTTCAGTCCCTTCATGTAGGCTACTTGGGCAAACATTTGATAGTATAATTCTTTGTTCCTAGATATTAATGATCATAAAGGTAAAACTTGATGAGACACAACGATCCTCTTATTAGTGTAGCCTAGATCATTTGCGATTTCCTTGCTGGATGTATACCTGTTGTTCGATATTTTCGAGGCAAACTTAATTCGAGAATGGTTAACTTTAAGATAACTTTGAAGTGAATTCTACTATTGACACACTATTTGCCGAGTCGATGATGATAGCATTTTATTTCGCGGGAGAGAGATTGTACAGAAATTTTAGCATAATTAATTGTAGTCTTACTGTTCTGGTTTCCTGAAGTTTGATGAACTTGAGAGGGCTCCGTGATAGCCGCCCTTTTCACAGTTAGCAAATATCACTTCACTTCACAATAACTCCACTTCTACAACGTTGTACATGATAATGACAACCAACGAGTCAGTGAACGCACGCGCCACGTGATTTCGCCCGGGGCGTCTGATCACCACGGCGGTCATTCATTATAATTAAATTTGAAATGTAAAAAATATAACCCCAACAAATTTTACCTGTTATATTTGTAATAATATGATGTTAAAACTATTTTAATATAGACATTCAAACAATTATTTGGCAAAACTAATCTTCCTTATTATTGTAATTGAATCGTTTTAGAACATGTACTTTTCCTAATCGCGTATTATTATTATTATTATTATTATTATTATTATTATTATTATTATTATTATAATATAATTTTTCTATTACTTCTTAAATAAGCATTTACTTGCATCTCCTCAGTAGGTGTTCGCATTCTTTGTGTGCCCCCTTTCAGAAACTGCTGGTTGGCACTACTCGAGAGCGTTGAGAGTAAAAGTTGTCGCTGGTCTCTTGGTCAAGGAATCTTACGTCTTTGCATAATCATTCATCAGTAAACACCTAATTCCGCGAATCTGAGCATTACGCCACAGCTTTCTCTTCCGTTTAAAACACTCATTTAGTGTGAATGTTAAGGACGTCCATGTTAGTACTGAGGAAGCTTCAAAATACACCTTATGAGGTTATATGATACTTGGATATATTTATTTGTATACAATATTCCACGAATGTAAAGTTTTTAAATAATAAAAAAAATTACCCAAGCATTGAATTCTTTCATGTTATGTTTATAATATGAAATAATAATAATAATAATTATTATTTTTATTATTATTATTATTATTTTTATTATTATTATTATTTTTATTATTATTATTATTTTTATTATTATTATTATTATTATTATTATTATTATTTTTATTATTATTATTATTTTTATTATTATTATTACTTGTATTATTATTATTATTAATATTATATAGATCATATTGTTTGTAGTCTTTAAATTTACTTTTATAAATGGTTGCTATTTTTCATTGACTACTTGCATTATATTTTTTAATCTCTTTTGTAATATTTTCCTTCAAGAAAATACGAATGTCTTTTCGTATCAAGGCTATTTTTGGTGTTTTGACCAATTTTCAAATTAGAAGATGTAGTGTGATAGTGTGTGATGTAGTGTGAAGATACTATGTAGTGTGGTTGTGTGACCGAAGCTTTTCAAATTTGATCATTTGAAAGTATAAGTGTCTGTGAAAAGAGAAAAATTGAAAACAAAGGGCGACCGTCTTCTAACTTACCAAACTTGCAACTGGAATGAAAGAAAAATGTGTACGGTGTTTTAAAAGACATCTTGCTTATCTACATCTCTTTTAAAATATCGCTCACATTTCTCTAAAACTGCCCTAAAACCAGTAAGATCAAAAATTATATTTTTGAGTCCAAAAGTAACGTTATTTTAGCTGCAATTCAAAAGGAACTAGAACAAGAAATTTAATACTACGCTAGGAATGTTCGAAACGTGATTGGTAATTATATATTTATTTACCGTAGAAGTAAAATTAAATCGGTACTATTGTGTGTCTTATATAATGTGTTAAGACTTTTCATTGTAATTTTCACAATATTTGTTTTGATGCCAATACTTTGACAATAATTTTTTTGTCACATTTTCAGTGAATGACAGTTTGGTCTTCAAAGATATGGGTTTGCAGTTTAGAATTGTCTCCCCCCCCTCCACCTCAGTGGAACGCATTTCCCCAACAGAATACATAGTATCTGCAACTGTCTAAACGCAACTTTAGGTTTCCTAAATATTATAACACTATGTAATTGGAAGTATTTCATCAGTCAGCGCACGGAGAAGTAGTAAATGTAACATGCTATTGCAAGAACGCAAATAGAAGTGTGCGCTACACTGAAATCTGTGACAAAATGTTAGCTTTTTGACACCTTATCGGGGTGGAAGCACAGGCTGAACAAAATGTTCTCAATGCCCCTAAACCAAAATATTCGAGGACCCAGTCATATCATTGGCTGGATAATAGCACGCCAGATATTACTGTCGTGAAAAAATTGTGAATATGGTTTGTGGAAATCAGCACTCAGCATATTCCATAATAGATCTAAATCGTTACTATCAGAATTGGAGAGGGTGTAAAAACGTAGACGTGCCACGTGCCATGTTGCTCCAGCAGTGAGAATATGAAGCCTTACCTTTTGTCTTAACGAAGAATTTTTCTTGTGGGTCCTGAAACCTAGCTAACAAAGAATGACTAAATTGGCACAACTTAACGTAACAGCATACATCATCCACCCAACCCCTGAAGTGAAATATGATCTGATCTCGCCTAACACCACCTGACCATACTCCATCTAAAACTCAAACCAGAAATAAAAATAAACGACAGGTTATTCAACACATTAAAACTGCAGGCTCTTCTATAACATTCAAATTCACGTTGACAAAAGTATTGCAGCCGATAGGCCTACATTGTACATCGCAAAGAAAAGAGTCTTCATAGAACTCTCGCAAACCGATCATAACATTGATAAAGCTAAAAAAAAAACCCGCCCCCCACCTCACCCTGGATATATTATAGTACAAAGAAATATATCAGAGAAATTCTGTTGAACTCATTCTCATTGTGTCGATCATCCCCTTTGTTATCTGTTTAATAAAAATCTAAAGACATTTTTACGGAAATTGCAACTAAATTCCAACGAAATAATTCCGATAGCAGAAAAATATGTCATCAGGCATAACGAAAGCTCTGTTGAATGTATCATGACCTGGTTATTGAGTACTTTGTGGAAGTGGCCTCACACACCTGAAAGAAATGGCTGAACAGTTTATGAGACCACAACAAGTGACACAATAATGTAATAATAATAATAATAATAATAATAATAATAATAATAATAATAATAATAATAATAAAAATAATAATAATAATAATAACTGTAGGAAATTGACTTAACCACAGAACATTCAAAACATTGTACAAGACATTGCTTTATTAGGAATAGCCCACATTTTTCGCAAAGTGCGGCTTGTAGAGTCACTGATAGTCTCGAGATATGCTCCTTAGTAAGTTTCAGGCAACCTGAAGTTATTTTATATACAACCATCTCATAACATAACATCTTTAGTCGTGAATTACAGGAATAATAATAATAATAATAATAATAATAATAATAATAATAATAATAATAATAATAATAATGAGTTGCAATTCAATTAAAATGAAGAATAGAACAACACAAGAACGCGTGCCGATGTGTAGCGTGGAACGCGCTGAAGGTTGCGTGCGGCAGCGGCCGTCCTCGGCAGGGTCTCCGCAGGCGCGGCGGGCCAGACGGTTCGCGCGGCGCGGCGCGGGCTTGCCGGCGTGGCGCGGGCTGCGGGCGGCCTCGGGATTCGGGCCAGGCCACGCGCGCCTCAGCCCGGCGTCGCAGTCGCCTCCGCCGCCGCCGCGTCGCGGCGAGTGACCGCCGCCGCAGCCAATAGGCCGGCGTGTGCGGGCGGGCCAGGCGCGCCGCCCGGCCATTGGACGCGGCCCGTTCGCAGCCTCCGGCGCCGCCGCCGCCGCCGCCGCCGCCGCCGCCGCCGCCGCCGCCCGGGCCATCGCTGCCGCTGACAGTGTTCGATATGGTGGAGGACATAGGCGTGCGCACAGGGAGGCTTGGCCGTACGAAAACAAAACATTTTCTTTCCCTAAATACTTTCAATCTCTCATTTCCTCTCCCATTTTAATGTCCTCCTCGAGTTTTTGCTAGGCAGGAAATCCAATGTCGTAATTCGTTGTCATTGACGTCAATAGGAAATAACGTATCTTCAGTAAAATGCACTTTTTGCGAATCATACAATCGAAAACACATAAAACAAGAAACTAGTAGAAACGGAAACCTCTGACAGTGTCGAAACATGTTTAATGCACATCTGTATATATTATATTTCTTATTTTTGCTTTTATAATTATTACAAGATAATAATGCGTATAATACACGAAATCTGATTGTATCATACGAATATGTAATACACATGTCTTTCTCTCAAAAGAAAAGTGTATCTTCCTAGATAGTCTTACCACACTATTTTACTATATCATAATTATATTGTTTATATTAGGAATTGGAAATGTATGGTAATTAGAGCGCCTTGTAGATAAATAATTTGAATGACAATCAGTGTAGCTTGTATACCCACATAACCTTCAAATCCTAAACAGTTCGATACTTTATTCCTTAACATATTTGAATGAACGTGAGTAGAAGTTAACCATAAAGTTATTCTTATGCAGAATATTACTGGATTTTTCGTTTTGTCCATGCCTATTGTGTATTAGCGTCGAATTTCTGCTAGGTCGTGGTGACGACGTAAACTGTAAGCCAGAACACGTGTGCCGTAAACGACGAAACGGAAAATGGACGCTTCAATCGGAATCTTGGCATTGAATGCCACCGCATACGCAGTAGAATGCTCAACAGAATTGTCAACTTTCAAAATCACGACTTGCAAGAAGTCTTTTAACTTGACAATAGAAATAGTTGAGCTCCACAACTGTCTCTCGAAGCTATCTGGAAACTGTTAACAAAATTAGTTGTATTTACTTACTGTGTGATGAAAGTAATTTCATTTTCCTGTTGGCTTTATTGATGTACTCGTAATAGTATATATAAACAAAAAGTTAAATGGGCAAAGGGGTCCAGAAATGTAGTACCCCCCTCCACTCACACACACATACCTTGAATTTGGCTGCGCAGTCTATAGTGGAGAACGTCGGCGCCTTGCACATTCGTGATGGAGGCTAAACACGCGCCGTTAGACCTTCTGAAAGGAGGTCTACCGCGCAGGGCGGTCGGAAACTACCTGTTGCATGTGTCGGAGCCGGCTATTGAAGAAAGCGAAAGCAGATCACGCATTACAGTAATGCGCGGGGAGGGTGAGAGTTGTCTGTAATCTGAAGTTCAGTTATGCTAGTTCGGTGCCCTCACATTGACTTTTCAGGGTGCATTAGAAGAAACGGAAGTTTGAAACGGACAACTGTTCCGCTCCACTCGTGCGAAGAATTGAATTCAAAATATAGAACGCACGGAACTCCCGTGTTGCACGTTAGTATCTTCCTAAAGCTGCTTCTTGTGTTATTGTGGACAAAGGACCTAAACGATGTTCATTGTAATTATAAACTTGTTTATCTTCTTGTCCATTAATACTATTTTGGAACTTTGAATGCTGAACTTGCGGAACGCTGAACTTTCTCATGCCACCTAATGCAATTCCTTAAAAAGAAAATATCAGTCAGAGGAAAAACATAATATGATGATACATTTCCAAGTATTAGCAGTAGTAATGTCCTTGTGTTCGAAAAATTAAATTTCGTAATAGTGAATTAAGAATATCGTCTTGCACTTCGAAATATATTTTCTAATACGTGTGATATTTCTCATTTGAAGAATAAATGGAAAATGACGCTTGTAAACATTTCTCAAGAAGCTTAGCTGCTTAGTTTTTCAGAAAGAGGCAACGTGAAGGTGGCAAGTATCAACAATTTGAAAAGAAGAAAGCAAGAATTCATTGTCATATGACAACGCACCCAATCAGAAATTCTCAATCCCAATCCCCAATCCCAATTCCCAACTTCCCAATCACAAATTTTTTCCTAGTGTAAACGAATAATTGTTCTTCGTGTACTAAGGTAGTCATTTTTGTTGTGCATAATTATGTTGAACTCATATTGCGGATGAAATTACCTTCACATATTAATAATATTCTTAAAATATTTGAATCCGAAATTAACAATTATTGACATGTTTGTTAACTTGTAGAATGTACGAAGTCTCCTGGAAGGTTTAGAATCATATGTTAACTCACACTTGTGACGAGCCAATTTGAGCTCCTTTAAATCGGAGTGAAATGGCTGTGAAACAATAGCGTAAATTGTGACCAAAATGCTTTCGTGTTAGGTTCATTGGAGAACCGGATTGCTCGTGGTCAGGAACCGGTAACATATTTTCGAGACGAATAACCTTGGTATAATTTTACTCGCGGCCGTGAACGGGGCCTGTCTCCATGGACGTGACAAAACTGCATGCATGCTTGTGGATTCTGCTGCGAAGAGAATTTTCAATTGATAGATACAGTTTGTTTGCATCCCGGTACGCATACACACATAAAATATCACGAATAAAATAAGCATTTGCAAAAATATGTAAACTAGAACGTCTCTGAATAAATAAAAGCATATTAGATGTTTTTTAACTCTGTCTTCTGTAATTTTATTGTATGAAAAATCGTTATATATGAAATCTTAGCGTTTTCTAGATTTTGGTAAAAGTACTAAGTAAAATTCTTAATTAGATCTAATATCATTTTGTACTCACTATCACTAGTAAGCATCAAGTACTTATTGAATTTCCAGTCTTTCCCTACAAATGGAATATTCTATCTGTTAACGAGCCATCAAACTATTTGGATACTACTTTTTTATAAAATTGAGTTTCAATTTACAATACATGGAGGTCTAATGTACAGATTGTACTGTAACGTATTAGCCAGCGTGCCTCATGGCATCTATTTGGGGACGCTTGGTTGCGGATTAGTCTCGCCACAGGAAGTAGGGTTTTTCCGTAAAGGGAAGAACGCGGAGACGGGAGACACAAGGCTTTGGGTGTCTTCCGGCTTATAGAAGCTTTTCACTGTTATAACAAGCGAGGGGGTGGCGTGACGTAGGAGGTCACGTGGGCCTCGCCTATATAACAGAGTGTACGGAGCCAGTAGGCAGGTTCTGGAGACGGTGGGAGAACCTCGTGCGTGTGCACAAAACTTGGCGCCTAGACGGTGCATATGCGAGCCAGGCTCGCGAGGCTGGAGTCATTAGTTGACGAAGCCTGCGGACTTTATGTCCTTGGGTGACTGCGGTCACGGGGGAGCGATGCTGTGTGCGTGCTCCGAGGTGAAGAGTGGTTGAGTGCCACGATTCACGCCGATTCTCAATCGGATAAGATCGCTCCTGCGATCGAGGCAAACCAGCCGTTGGTGAGCCAGAACGGACTTTGTGTCCCAGCGTGACATCCGGTCACGGAAGCTAGGCTTTGTGCGCGCTTCAAAAGTAGGAGTGGCGAATGCCACAATCAAAACCATCTTCAATCGGGTTTTGGATCGCTCCCGCGATCAGGGGATAGTAGGTCTATCAGAGCTAGGGTTTAAGTAGATTATTAAGTGTATATATTTGTTTTGTTTTCTTGTTAATAAATATATTGTTATACGAAAGCTCTGTGTCTGTGGTCGCTGTGAGTATCCATGACGTCACAGTACTACAAACCGTTTTTTCCATAACATTTCTCTACTATCCAGAAATGTTGTTTCTTACTAATATTATGAATAAAATGTAAATATCTGTGGAGTATTTATGAGATATATAATAATTTATTTCATCATAGATGCAGGAAAATTTATTATGCTTAACCCGCATTATGTCAAAGCGATCTATCAATAGATCTATCTAACTTTTTATAATTCTTGTCATTATAAATTTTAGTTCAATGCACTCACATCGGTTTTCAATTAAGCAAATATAATTTTCGGTGCCAATTTCGATCATTAAACAGTGGGAGAATCAAGTCGATATTTACAAAGCATTTGAAAAAAAATAATGTGTTTCCCATGCTTGAATAAATGAGCTGATACGAGTATCATTTGTAAATTTTAGTTACAACCAGGACTTGATTCCTAGCGGAACGGCGCTCCGGTACCCCGGAACCAAATAGGGAAGGTAACATTAACAACAACTGCAACAACAACAACAACAACAACAACAACAACAACAACAACAACAAAAAGAAGAGGATAAACACTTTCGTGAACTCGTCGTGTTTTCCACATATATGCATCATTTCTTAAAATCTAATAAAATTTTTAAAAAAACACAATAGAATATCATTAAAAATCCTATTTTTATTTCCTATTATTATTATTATTATTATTATTATTATTATTATTATTATTATTATTAATATTACTATTATGTTTACGTAGAGCCAGTACTACCTCTGCTAATCATTGTTATTAATTATGATTAAAAATATTAAATTACATTTTAATATATAACTATTTCTATTAACTTAATAATTTATTTGGGGCGCATTCCTGGGACTAAAATTTTAAATCAAGTACTGCTTAATACTTAGCTAAGGAAAACCGCTAAAGGGTAATGCTATAGATTCCTTTTTTTACTTTTAGTTTTTTCTTAAACACATTAAGATTTATACACTATGCTTCTACAAAGTTAATGTTCGCGGTATTTTAAACTCTGAACATGTTGAAAATATTTGTCGAGTCATTGGTTATTTCACCCAATAATTTCATCTTTCATGTAATGTGCGTATTTATGTGATCTAAAAGACTGCTTAGTACAATTTTACGACCACGTTATTGAAAACATCCTGAAGTTAAAAAAAATAGTAATCATCGTGCTTCAAGACATTAATTATCGGTTATAATTAAAATAACTTTTCGAAAGCGATTGAATAGTTAGAAAACTACTCCACACCGCTGGTGTAATTACGTATTACGAAAATTCCGCTACCTTCTTGACATATAACCTCCCCGGCAGAATGAAATACTATCGCCATCATCTTGTTAATTAGCAGATTAATGTCAGACAATGTAATGACCTAATGAGAGTCGACGTTGCTCTCAGTCTCCAAGCCCTCTTTTATGCAACTCACTGCCGAGCAAGCTTTCTTCATTCCGGGCGCAGAATCGCACACCTGACTCCCATCCGAGTGGCGTAGCTCGCATAGCGAGTGTCGTGGAAATTTCGTTACGTTGGAAGGTTGCTCAGTGCATTGAACTTGAGAGTGTATCCTGGTCTGGTTTCTGATCGGGTTCCTATCTTGGAATAAAGAAGCATTTCACAAGTTGGAAAAGAAAAGAAAGAGGACGACTCTGCTAATAGATCGTGATTTACGACTTTAAACGGCCATGGAACAGAATGTGTTGCATCAGGTGAAGCAAATACCGTATGTGAGGTAGACGCAATCGCCAGGGAACAGAATACGCTCTTAGCTCGTTCTCACTTTAAAATGAGGTTAATATACAGTCACTTCATGGTATCATTCACTTAAATTTTTCAATTAGGAGCTCACCATGAATCGTTCAAATCCATCATCATCAAAATCAAATAAGGTCAAACAATCGTATCCTAAACGTGACTTGCTAATGCTAGTTTGTTGTTCCTGATGCATTATACGTTGGTGTTGAAAGATGTTTACAAGCAGATGCCTCTGGATTTTATAATATTTAGATCTGAAAGTTATCAGTTGAAAGTTATCTCTCAAGTTCAAGATATTTTGTTTTTTTCTAATAGCATTTTAGAAGTATTGTCGATTTTGATCCTAATGTGTCTTCAAATAAAATAATTGCTACTTCTAGTTCTACTAAAAATACTACCAGCTTCTAAGCAAATATTTATTTAACTTATATAATGGCGGAAGGGAAATAATTTGTAAAGAAACTCATTAAATGTAATTGAGGGTTTTTTTACAAGAACCAAATAAGTTCAAAATTGTATATTTTGAGTAATTTCCCCAAGTTATTCCCTTCAACTGGCGCTATCTGCTGGTACATTTCCTTTCGGCAACTGCCAAACGCGTAGAAAGATATAAGGCGAGGGGAAATCATAAATTCATTTCTATGCAAGATTTTAGTGTCTCTTGAAAAATCTCGAATTTCGAGTAGTTTCTTTCTTGCAAGAAACCCTTCATTTGATATAAAATACAGGAGGAGGATCTTATAAAAATAATGAAGTTGGAATATTGCTTGACAAGGTATGTCCAATCGAGTGTAGAATGGGGGCCTAAGCATAACCACTCTTCCTTGATGATGTCTTCAACAACGTGGTCTATAATCATTCTTCAAATATTTGGTTCGTTTTGTTGTATGATGGTAAAAGTAGGACCGGTGTGTATACTCATGTGCCCTGAGGCGTGTTGTTAGGCTAAGTGTACAAAGAGCTATTATTCTGTGCTAAATAGTCGCAATAATAATTTTGGGAGCAACGTGCACACATTGTTGTGAAGGAGAGTTTAGAAAATACGGTTGATAAAGCCGCCTTTTAATAGAGGAGTAACGCTGCTGTAGCCAGCTTCCTGGGCGAGCGCCGCCTTCCTTGGCGCCCTGTGCGTGCTTGTGCGAGGGGCGGGGGGAAGGGAGGGGAGGGGCGTGGGATGGAATGGAAAGGAAAGCCAAGTGGACAACTCAACCTCACGAAATCACAACCAAAACAGCACAAAACGCTCTAACGTTCGAACAACTCTCCAGGCACGGAATCGAAGAAAGTTCCATAGAGTAACACCAGAGCGCCATAGTCAAACTGGATGCAATTTGTACGGAAAATGAAGCATGCTTCATTTTTACGTACAAATTGCAT